>CM037159.1:28038798-28603798 GCA_020921065.1 Vaccinium darrowii
TTGTTGCTTTACATAAAACCGACTCATTTCTTTACATATCATCTCTTTGTTGCTCGCTCATTTGTACTTTCCATTGATTTTTGAAGGTCATCTTTGTACGAAAGTATGAAGATCTTGTGTCGCAACCGCTATGAAGATTTTGTTGCATCAATATTTTTCCTTGTGTGCTGTTTATTTTGAAGAATTAATTTTGGCAATGTTTAGTTTTTTTTTTTTTTTTGGGTGCAAAGTGGCGTGAAGCTAGAATATGGAGAATTATTAGTTTGTATCATTAGTTATTTTGTTTGAAGCTAGTATTTAAACCTTTGCATGAGTTGTCCTTGATGAGGCTGGAAGATGGAGGTTCCTACTCTGCTGTTGGTTGAAATTTTTCAGGATGTTCACGTGGAAAATCTGGGATGGAATAGATGGTGCTCAAGAGTCCAGTAGATTACTAGAGCTTTTGATAGTTGTTTTGTAATTTGTTGATCCTTAGATGCTGTTTGAAGTTTGCAGTTAACAGAAAGAGGTTTCGTTTCATTTTTCCGTTAGGAGTGCCTTAATAAATTTTGGGGTGGCGTGCTTCCAGTAATTTTTATATTTAAAAAAAGTAATTTTGTAACTTCATTAAATTTTAGAGTGCTTGCATCAAAAAAGAGAAGCCCCAAAATCCGCTTCCTAAAAGTTTATACAATCATTGTGTTGTCTTACTTTTGATTCTTGAAAAGTTAAGAGTAAAAGTGGGGAATAACTTTGAAAAATTGGGAAAGAATTGATGTAAAATGTGTAATTATGTTGTCTTTTGAATAAATTGAAATAACTACGCAGTTAAAAATGTAGTAAACTGGAATTACTACGCAGTTAAAAATGGACGGTGAGAGTATTATTTGATGAGCTCAATGTAAGAGCATCTCCAACAATGCCTCTCCTCTCTAAAATGAAGAGTGGAAGTGACACATTGAGGGGAAATTTTGTAATTTATGTCCTCTTTTCCTTAAAGAGTTGTACTGTTTGGAGGGACCCATCCACCTTTTTGTCACATCCACTCATCAAATTAATTTTCGGCTCAATAAAATTAGAGAGCCGAAAATTAATTTGGGGAGTGGATGTGACAAAAAGGTGGATGGGTCCCTCCAAACAGTACAACTCTTTAAGGAAAAGAGGACATAAATTACAAAATTTTCCCTTAATGTGTCACTTCCACTCTTCATTTTAGAGAGGGGTGGTCCTGTTGGAGTTGCTCTAAAGGTCAGAATTAGACAAACTTTCTTTACCGACATGACGCAAAAGAATTTGATTAAAAATTAAATTTAACTATGATAACTACAACTCCGAATTACGCCAAAGGTGGGTCTTTATCTTTATCCCATTAATCGTAACTGATCACTAATTGGCAAAAGAATCATATTTAACTATGATAACTACAACTCCGACTTAATCGTATTGACCAAAAACAGGAAAAATCAATCAAATTTTCCCTCAATCAAAATTTTACCCCCCTTAATATCTGTATCATCAGTCAGGAAATATTCGTCATCTAAATCTTCTCCCGATTTTTTCTTGACCAACCAACAAGAAACACGATGAACGTCTCAGTTACGCAAAATTACCCCTCATTTACGGTCGAAACAGAAATAAAAGGAAGAAGTACGGTGAAAGATTATTATTGTGTACAAGTGATGGTTAGCTCATGCGGTAGAGTTCTTGAATGTCTCATACTGCATTTTGGGATCGAGTGTCATTCCCCCATATAATAGATTAGAAACGACAAATAACAAAAAAAAAAAAAAGAAAGATTATTGTGTGCCAATGGAAAAGGCAAGAAGTCAAGCACATGTTTTTATATCTCTGGGATTTCTTGGGGGGAAGCAAAGAATGTGGGACATTTGAAAGCTCAGGAATATTAACCTAATGATCAATTCTTATATGGGACCAGAGACTCCTTTGTAGGGGAATTGTATTATGGGACTTTTTCCCAGCTTCAAGTAGTAAGAAAGTAGGGTATTTCTAGTTTGAAATTGGTCTCCCAGATTAGTCGGCCCATTGAGCCAGAGACCGAGTTATTTCAACATATCCAAAAGCTACAACAAAAAATGTGGTTCATCATTATTTGTAACACAAAAATGGAAGGGGGAATTTACAATGTTGCATTATTTTTCCCCTTAAACTCAAAGCAATCACAATGGCACATGAAAGAAAGTACGTAAAAGTAAATTCTGGTTTCATCTTTGCAAAGTGGTGTATTTACCGTGAAAAGGAAAATGTTTACTCATAATTTAGTACAAATATTTGTTTTTACAAGAGACGAACATCGTCCCATAGAAGCAGGGCCGGCCCAGGGGTAAGCCCCGCAAGCCCCCGGGCTTAGGCAACCCACTGGGCTGGGGCAACCAAAAAAAAATAAAAAATTCCTGAAAGTTAGATATAAGTTTAAAATAGTTTCCCTATAGAATACAAAGCTGGTGCTTGGTTCGGTGGTAATGGGATGATGCCCCTCACGTGTGAATGTAGGTTCGACTCCCCATGTCCTCTCCTCTTTCTCAATTTTTTGACTTTGGCTTTTTTTCCTATATTTCTCCATTTTTTTTTACTCTTTTGGTTTTTCTTTCAGTCCATTATATTTCAAAAATCACATTACTAAATTACTTTTGTTAGAAATTTGCATTTAACAAGTGTACCATTAAATTTTGATTAAAAAAATAATTCCCATGATGGGATTTCCAAAAAAAAAGGAAAAAAGACCGGGTTTTTTTTTTTTTCTCACACATGTTCAACCATGAAGCAAACATTTTTTATTATTTTTTTTTAAAGAACTCTTACAATCATATCTTTTTAAGCTTAAATTTTTTTGAATAAAGACAAAAATAAGTGAAAAGACAGTTTTTTACACTTTTTTCAATCTTATTCAAAAATTTGAAAGTTCTAACCATAATCTTTTACCTTTTGAATTCTTCTCATCGAAACGAACCAATAATACTCAAAAAAATCAATGCAAAACTAACAAATGCAAAAAAAAAAATCAAATAAAGACAAAAAAATAAGTAAAGTTGGCTTTTTAAGCCAAAACACCACTAAGTGGGCAACCAAGCCTACGGTCGAGCTTGGGCAACCTAAACATCGGGACCGGCCCTGCATAGAAGATACCTGTCCTCAGAATCACCAAAATAGTAGGTATTATAAACCTAACCTATTCCTAACAGTTCACGAGTTCAATCCTACTATTTTTACACCCACATAGTGTCCACGGAAAGAGGTTAGAACGAAAGAAGGCACAAGACAAAGCAACAGAAGAGAAAGATGCAAACCCTATTCAGAGACTTGTCGACCTGCATCTCCTGCCTCCTCAACCTCGGGCTTCCATTCCTCAAGAAAAGGTAAGCAGTACTCGAGTAAGGATAAGGGAACAAATTTGTGTCTGAGCTTCCAAACATCCTCGCAAATACCATCTCCCCAAACATCACCACCGTTGGAAAGATGCCAGTTGTAGTGGGCCGAAATATAACAATCAGATGGGTCACAACTTGGCTCAGATCAATGACTCAGGCCCCGAACAAGGCGAAGACTAATCCTAAGCTTAAATGGGTTAAGTCGATATCCGAGACCGTATCGATACCGCACCGACCGAGCCGAGTCAATATGACCATACCGACACGGTGCCAACTGAGCCTATATGACCCTACCGAGACGGTTCCAACCGAGCCAAGTCAAATGACCGTACCAAGACGGTTCCAACCAAGCCGATATGACCCTACCGAGACGGTTCCAACCAAGCCGAACCAATATGACCATGCTGAGATGGTGTCAACCAAGCCAATATATCGTACCGATATAGTGTCAACCGAGCCCAATATAACCGTACCGAGTCGATACGAATCGAATCGCAAAGAGAATGAACCAGCGTCTTGGCCGAGACGAGTTTGATCCGGACGATTCATCCGAGCCAGGTAAACCCGAAATGACTCGCTGAGACGAGATTGAACCGGACGAGTCATCCGAGCCGGGTAAACCCGAAATGACTCGTAGAGACAAGATTGATCCAGACGATTCATCTGAGTCGGGTATACCAGAAACGACTCACTGATACGAGATTGATCCAGATGAGTTACCCGAGCCAAATAAACCCAAAGTGACTCAAGGAAAATGAGGAAGGCAGTTCATCCAACACGTCATGGATGATGTCATTTGAGGCGGTTACCGTAGCGAGACGTCATCCGAGCCAAATTATCGATTTGCAACTAAGCTTGGAGCCCAAGTCGAGAGAGTCTATATAAAGGAAGAGAGGAGAACCCTAGAAGGTACACATCACATTACAAATCAATTCTCTCTACTTCATTTGGTACTTCTCTCTAAGTCTTCTTACTAGACCGTCGAAGTGCCTTCCCTAGCCAACTTCCGGCCAGGTTGGGTGTTAATGGCGGGTTCTTCTTGTGCAGTGGTACCAAGAGAGACAGATCTCACTGCTATAGTGGAAACGAGTCAACTCAGAAGAGTCATCTGAATTTTGGACACCACAATCGGCGACTCCGCTGGGGACCTCAACCCAGAGTCCGGTGTTCAACCTCTATATCTCCCTCATTCCCTCTCTTTTTCACCTTTTCCTAGCCTTTTTTGTTAAGAATCCATGGGAGGAGAACTAAATCCGACCGATCTAAGGGTCTTTCAACTTCGAAAGACCCAAAACCACCACGTGTAAGGTGGGATGTGTAGTTGTGTATAGTTGTAGAATCTTGGAGAGAGAGAGAGAGAGAGAGAGAGAGAGAGAGAGCAACCTTTTTTTTCGCGAGGCAAGTGGTGTTAACTGTTGTGGTTAAAATAGAGAGAGAGAGAGAGAGAGAGAGAGAGAGAGAGAGAGAGAGAGAGAGTAATTATGTCTGCGAATATGAAACAAAAGTAATTACCCAAATTCTCAATGACAATGACAAGACAACACATGAAGTTGAAAGGGTATAAAAACAACAGATATATATAGGTCGGGTGGGTTGGGTTAATCAGTTTCGCCAAAGCCTCACCCGACATCCAACCCGAAAATCAGTTTTTCTGAGACACCTCAACCGTAACAGATGAACTACAGGGTTCCAAACCGCCCGAATACTTTCGGGTTGGATCGGGTCTAGCGGGTTGGACAGGTTCATGCTCACCCCTAATTATGATGTTTTATCATAAGAGAAAACAATCATGATAAATTTATCATGTAAGTTTAAAAATCTATAAACAAAAAGGATAAATTTATTGATGTATGCAATAAGTTTACCATTAACGAAAACAAACATAATACATTTATTATATAAGCTATCAAAATGTTAAAAAAAATTACTCTACAACTATTATGGTAAAAATCTCCTTCGTCCCAAATTGCTTGCCCCTTTTGGAGAAGCATTTATTAAGGGAACAAACTATAATTGCATCAAATTCAAATTGTGAGGCATAAGGACATTGCCAAGTGTTCTGTATCTATTTTTTACACAATGATGACTACTTTTTAGGGACAGTTTTGGAAAACTAAAAGTTTTTTTGTTCGAATTTTTGAGAGTGACAAATATTTTGGGACAACCAAAAAAGGAAAGAAGGACCAACAATTTGGGATAGAGGAAATTTTACACAAAAATTATAAGAATATAGCTGATATCAACTATGGTTATTGTAAAATTAATCATGATTACTGTAAACGTGAATTTATGATTAATATAATTTGAAAGTTTAAAGTAGAAATTATGACAAATTTTATCAATTTACCGGAATTGAGCTGAGCTCGATTAGTATTTAAGAACTTGAGCTCAACTACTATAAATGAAATGAGCGCATGTACATATAATATACGAGTTTAGTTTTGATTTTTTGGCTCGAATCCACAACCACAAACATCCAACCACCTCCATTATTTTAAGCTCCCCTCGGCATAGAGGCCCAGGAAGTTTGGGCACAGAGGATCTCGCACCCTAATCTAAAGAGTTTTCTTGTAATATTATTTCGTACGATTCAATAATTAATTATCGATATCTCATTTCGTGTACGAGTGTGTTTGGTTTTGATGCTCGGTGAACAAAATTGGGTTACAACTAAATCGATTGAGCCCCCTCGTTAACTTACTGGATGAACTAAAATTATGTTCAAACTCGGCTCGTTTATTACAAGAACCGAGTCGAGCCTCAAGCTGCATCATATCTAATAATTATCGGTAGTCAGACTCAAATAGAATCACTCTTGCATAACTCGAACTTGTAAAGACATGACATTGGTACGTACGTAGGACCCCGACACTTGATCGATAATCCCCAAAGCCAAGTTGGTCCTTATCTATTAACGTCAAGTCACCGACACAAAGGGATGTGGTGTGCGGCAATGCATAACAGTGTATGAGCACTGCGTGTTGCTCGGACCTTGGTAACCTATATTTTCTGACTGTATTTTTTATGGAAACGAAAAAGTTAAAGAACCGGCAAAGCCAGTTCAAGGGCAAAGCCCAAGAAGCCTGGGCTTCAGGCCTACAAAAAATGCTAAAAACGGGGGCCTCCAATTTTTAGAACTATTATATGTATTTATTCAGTCCAGATAGAGTTTGTTTAAGTTCTCTATACATAAATGATGAATTTTAAAGTATTGTAATGGTGGTTTATTTTTGAATACCTATATGTTTGAGTCAGTTTGACCAACCTTTGTATGCAAAGTATATAGTGGGCCTCATTTAATGAGTTTGCTTTCGACCCCCGAAATCTTTGAGCTGGCTCTGAGAACCGGATGTACGTAGATGATTTTTTTTTCACAAAACTGTAAGTTAAATGGTCACCGAATCAAATCGTTACTCATGTCCGATCAACTTGAATTTATACATGGACTACCTTCTCGACGAGACGAACAAAATGAACGGTTCGAATCAAACACGGACCCCCGAGTGAGCCCCGTAACCGCCGCACAGCACGCACCCCGCTCCCAACACAAATTCAATCCCCAAAAAAACACAATTTAAATTGCCGCGTACCATGATTCCTTTCTATCACATCCCAGAACCTATGCTTACGCGTTGCGTTACAATTATTATAATGTGCTCCTGAAATTATGACCCTTAGTTAAATCCCAGAATAGTGGGTATCTATTGCTCAGACCATAGATTTTCTGGAACCACGATTCTCAGAAGGGAAAAAGGTTCTGAAAATTTCACCTTTAAGCTTTCAACGATTCTTTAATTTCCTCGAATTTTGATAAAATATCCAACACCAGATATTGAAAAAGAGAATTTATTCTTTGCATAATTAGTACATTGTGTGACAAGCCATACTTATATTACTATTTGATCTGTATATAAAAGGAGGTCGAAGCCTTAGTCTTAGATAGCAACCAACCAACGCGTTTACCAAGAAACAAAAAGGGGTAGTAACCAACGCCAGACTTCGTTTTTTTTGCCACCATTTGAAGCGCCATGGAGAGAATTGGGTTCACCAAAACAAGGATGTCAATGCTAATAAGGTAACGTATTCTTGGGGTCTAAAATTATTGGCAATGATTTCTGTAGACTTTTGTGATTTATTTTCGCATATTTTAACGAGATTAATTTGTTATTTCTTTTGAAAAAATGACGGTGAACATTGCGGTACTCCAAAAGGGAAGCAAAAATATGCACCAATTGCCGCAAGGGTGAAACACGAAACTTATTTGAAAAGAACAATGTCACAAATCTGACACCTTGTTCAGTTTGAGTCTCAACATCCACCCGGCACGGTCTTTAATAAGATTTTCTTTCTATCTCTCTCTACTCATTACCTCCAAAAATCTCCCTGAAAACCCAAACCGAACAAAGCCTGAGGCTAGGCAATACATAAAACTGTTAGAGCTCGTGCTCGTGTAATGGACGTGCATGTGTGAATAGTAATGGTCAAAATGGCCAAAAAAAAAACCCATCGTTGGACGTACCAACAGTAGATAAATGATTTTGAACCAGCGAAAGTCTCCTTTATACACAAGTGGTGGCTAGCTCATGCGATAGAGCTTTTGGATGCTCAGACTATATCTTGGGATCGAGTCACATTCCCCCTTTCTCCCATGTAATAGAAGAGGTATAACGATTGAAAAAAAAAAAGTCTCCTTTATACGTCCAATTAAGTACTAGTGTTCCAAAACAGTAGCAAATTTAATTATTATTAATGCTAAAAAAAGTTCTTCATTTTTTCTTTTTTCATCAAAATAACTTTATTGTTTCTTGTTTTGTTTAAGCCACAACAAAAACAAAATCTAACAAAACTACACACTTGCACGGTCCTGACATATAAATGGATTTTTTTTTGTCAATTGAAACATTAGAAAAATAGTATTGTAACTACTCAATATATATGTATATATATATGCGGCATGGCCATCAAGTCACGCGACTTTCAAACAAATGCTCCCTTCGTCCCAATTTAATAGTCACTCATTGAAAATGCGTGATTCGTATCTATAGAGATAACAAAACGATGTAATTACATAAAGCAAAACTTAATTTTTATGATATCTTGGATATGAAAATAGATACTATAACCGTAAAAATTGTGCATCTAGCTAGTAGCTAAGCTAATTATACAATCACAATCTTCTCTTTTTTCATTTAATCTTATTAGACGAGTGTAAGATAGAAAAATAAAATAATTTTCAATAGAATAATATATTCCTCAATACATTTGTTATGTATTTCGTGAGCTAGATAGCGGTTGGCAGGCTCAGTAATTGGGGAGACTTGCGGCCTGGGCTTCAAATCTCTAAGACCAACCCAATCCCATACCCTGCCTTTTTCGGGGTGGGCTAGCCCACCCACTTAACGGACTTGGACAGGCAAGTTTTGTGCGGGTGTTGAGGTCCACGGGCCGAATGATGGCCCTTGGTAATAATGTTATGCCATAATCATAACGGCCTTGTTCGTTTCCCAATTTAGTTTTAGTTTTGATGACATAATCATTTCTCTCTCTATCTCTCTCTGCTCATTACACCTTATGACATCATCAAAACTAAACTAAACTATCTAACCAAACACAACCAACATCTCCTTTAGAAGGACTCGAGCTTTGTAAGACTAGTCTTATATTATAAGCAAGGACAGCTTCGACGTAATTTGATCTATCTTTTCTTTTAACTCATACATAATTCAATGGTATTATATCTTTCTTCTTTTCATCGTGAAATAATTGAAATGACTACAAAACATAGCCTAATTTTACGAATCGAGTATATTTAATGTTCTTGTGAATTTGGTTTGTGGACTTTTCTTTTTCATGTTGTTATTTTTTATGTTTGTATCATCAAAATCCTATGTTAGGATTTGCAACTTTCTAACTATGCGCTCCTTCCTCCCTCCCTCTCACGTTTTTGCTCAAACTAGCACTGGCACACACCTACATAAATGCTCCTATTCACAAAACACTAATCTATTACAAACCCTAACGTTGGTAATAGGGAGGAGTTTGGTACATGCAGGAGACCAAAGCAAGTTGAACGATGCATGAGCAAGCTAGCCAAGAAAGATCTAACGACAAATAAACTCAAGGAGTACTCGCACAAGGGTGAAAAGAGAGGTGATCCATTGAGCTGGGTCCCGCATCCTAAGACTGGGATATACTTCCCAGCGGGCCAGAAATGGGTCATGGACGATGTTCCAGATGGTGCAGCCTCATTTGTTGAGAGTTATTGGCTAAGGAACACTGATGGAGTTGGGAAACCAGAAGATGATGCTAGTTTCTATAGAAGTGTTTGAGTCTTCTGAAAATGTAATGTAACAAGTCTATGAGCCTCATATGTAGTTGGTTTTGTAATAACTTGAAAAATCTAGATCTTAAGCCCTAATTTGTCGATGTCTTAATACTCGTGTGGGTTTCCCTTACACTTTACTTCGTGTTTTGTAATGAGAGGCACGGCCCTAGCACATGGCCACTCAAGTCATTATCTAGGAGCCCACAAATTAATAACAAGGCATTCAAAAATTATCTTAATTAATTCTACTAGATCTATATACTCCCTTCGTCCATTTTTAAGTGATCCCTATTAGACTACGTGCAATTTCAAACCCCTAAAAAATATATTTTTTATATAATTTTTTTATTCTTTTATACAAAATTAAAGTGCTCATTGAGGACTTTAATTTGGTGCAAAAAAATATAAAAAAAAAATAAATAAAATAAACGTTCTACGGAAGTACATTTTTTGACGTCCACAAAAATACACTTTTCCCAAAAATATCACTTAAAAAAGGACGGATGGAGTAGTAATCAACATTCTATACACAAACTCCCATACATTTGGAATTGATAGTGCGATGGACAAAAAAAAAATGATTAGCTTTAACATTTTTTTTTTTTTTTTTTTTTTGCCATCAGCGAAATACATCAGCAGTTAGTAGTCAGTTAGTTGTTAGTAGGGGGAAGGGGGGAAACCACCACAGAAGTGGGGCGGCCAGGACTCGAACCCTGGCCAAATGAATGGGGCTAATGGTGCTCTACCAACTAAGACACCGCCCACATTCATTAGCTTTAACATTGTCCACGATAAATTTTCACATTTTGAGTCAAACAAGGATAAATTGAGACATTAATCCACTAATATCTTTTAGAGAAATGGCCGTGAATAGGTGGGGCATGAACAAGTTCTTTTTTTTTTCTTTTTATTGTTGGTTCCAATTGTAATATCCCAAATTTTTAAAAAATATAAATTTGTGATATTTGTAAATACTAATTTTCGTAATTTGATTTTTACCCAACTTTTGAGATTTTTCCAAACGATTCCGAGCACACGGTGACGTTGCCCTCGATTTTCTAAGTCAGTACGAATATTTTGATATTTTTCGGAAATCGAAGCCTGGACAGTTCGAACACTGCCCGGAGTAAATTGTACTGCATTCTATCACGTCGTGCTTCGCGCCCACCCATTTCCACGTTTGCTGCCAACTACTCATCCCACCTATTTCCCTTACTTTCCCTTTTACTTTCTTCTTTTCTCTTTTGCCACCACATTCATTTGTCTCTCCATGATTCTTTCTTTTCCTTTCTTTTCTTTCTTACACATGTGGTTGTTCCCCTTTGTCTTCTTTCTTTTCCTTATAATCAGAGCAATGCTCTCCCTCTCTCAGATTACGCCTCTCCCTCCCTTCCTCTGATAATTATCCCCTCCTTCTCTCTCTCTCTCAAGTATCTACGTACTCTTTCGTCTCAAGATCGACCCTCTCGGGTCACACGCTAGTAACGCCCTTTTCAGCCTAGGGTAATTGACGGGTTCCGGACATTCCCAACGGTGCGGATCGTTCATCCACGCGCTTAATCTGCAGGAATTAAGGTAAAACTTCGGTAAACTTGCTTTAACCTTATGTATGATGATTTTTGTAAAATCTTGACCCGATCCTTGATTTAGGGAGTAAGGGTTGTAGGTAACATTATACTAAGTTGATTGTACGGACCGATCAGTTTACGGATCGATAGAATGTGAGAAAAACGTCTTTCGATACCAAAAACGAGTGTACACGGACTGGCTTCAGGAAACACACTGCCGGATACTGTTCGCGCGTTTTCCGGCCACGTAGAGGTAAAATTAGGAAAAGTGTAAAACTACAAAGTTGTAGCTCTTCAAATTCCCTACGTTTTGATATATAATTCGACTCAAACGGAGTTTGGTGTAAAAAGTTATGACCGAAATACTAAGGCTGTCCGAAACTGCTGTTTCAACAATTTTCCTCTATTCGGGCAGAAACTTTGGAAACCCGTAGAATACGATTGAGCCGTAGAATTACAATGAAACTTGGTAGAAAGACATTTTGATGTCTTAGCTACGTATTGACATGTAAACGGACCAAATCCAACGGTTAGATCTTCGGGAATTGGAGTTTTAGTAAACTGTGGCAGATTCGGACAAGTTCTGTTCGTACGCATTTTTACTCAGCCTAAGAGAAGATTCGGCCTTAGGTATAAACACAGGAGTTGTTCCTAAGATAGAGAACTATTACTGTGTTGAATTTCATAATTTTTGGTGAAGTATTGGTATGTCATTTTGTTATGATTGTAAACTGATGGTAACCGGTAATTTCGGGATTTATATGCCTTGTTGAATTGCTGTTGTGGTATTATCTATTAAATTCCGCATTTGATGAAATTGGGTTTGTACCTCTTGATTGAAGTAATGGTTGGATAGACGAGATTGGGTGTGACGATGAGAAATGAGATAGAGTATGGAATGTGGAAAAGATGAGATTAAGGAATGTGGTGACGGGTTGGTCTTGAGCCGTGTTATGTCTTGAGCCGTGCCTTGTCTTGAGCCGTGCTGTGTCTTGAGCCGTGCCATGTCTTGAGCCGTGTTATGTCTTGAGCCGTGTCCAAAGTGGCGTACGGGAACATAACGTACGGGAACATAGGTGTATGGGAACACAGTGTATGGGAACAATGGTGTATGGGAACATAACGAACGGGACCAAGGATAGGGATGTCTTGAGCCGTGCCTTGTCTTGAGCCGTGCCTTGTCTTGAGCCGTGCCATGTCTTGAGCCGTGTCTAAAGTGGCGTACGGGAACATAAAGTACGGGAACATAGGTGTATGGGAACACAGTGTATGGGAACATGGTGTATGGGAACATAACGAACGGGACCAATGATAGGGATGTCTTGAGCCGTGCCTTGTCTTGAGCCGTACCTTGTCTTGAGCCGTGCTGTGTCTTGAGCCGTGCCATGTCTTGAGCCGTGTTATGTCTTGAGCCGTGTCCAAAGTGGCGTACGGGAACATAACGTATGGGAGCATAGGTGTATGGGAACACAGTGTATGGGAACAATGGTGTATGGGAACATGGTGAACGGGAACATCGTAGAATCGACCACGTTAATGACCACAGTGTATGGGAACATGGTGAACGGGAACATCATATGATTGACTACGTTGATAAAACTTGTGTGTAAAATAAGTGGGTTCTGTTGGTTAATATTATATGTGGTTATTTGATTATGGAAATTATGCATACATTGGGGTAAGGGTAGTTTTACGTTGTTCTACTGAGTGTCACCACTCACGGTACTACGTTACCATGGTATTTGACGCCAGGTACAGGCGACAATATGGGGTATTCAGAAGATAATCCTGTAGCCGTTGAAGAAGTTGCTGATTTGACCGAGCCGTGGCTAAACCAGTAGTTTAGTTGTTGGCTCTGTGCTTTTAAGTATTTTATTAAGATTTCAAGTTGTAATAAAGACATATTTTATTCTAGTATTTCATGCTTGAGCGTTTGTAATAAATCACTTTCAACTTTATTCGGTATTGTAATATTTAAACAATATTTGTAATAAATGGATTGTGTTTCTTAAATTTAATTTTCCGAAAAAAAAATATTACAGCTCAAAAATCTTCAAAATCCTTTTATTAACAAACCGAATTTTCGGGGCGTTACACCAATTTTTTCCCTGTTTGTATTGAGTCTGTTGGTGTTTCAATTGGCGATGAAAAATCTTATTTTGAACGAAAACTGTGGAGTGCGATATCCGGTCAATACTCGGCCGTTTAGGATGATTCTTGTGTCTAAAGAGAAGGTCTCGAAGTGCTCTACAAACTTAAGGAGTCTAAACTCAAAAAATGAAACGACTTTAATTTACTAGAAGAAAAATGACAATTAATGTAGTTGAACTACCTGGAAATAAAAATTCGAGATAATATAATCAAAACTTGACCGATTTGTCTGATTCTTGTGCCACACAATTGGAGGTCTCGATGCCCTCTACAACTTTCAGTAAGAAACCAAAGCCTAAAAACTACTCTAAATAGGAAATGACCATCAAAAGGGGTACGTGATAATGTCAAAATGTGAAAATGGTGGACTGGTGGTCTTCTTCTTCTTCTTCTTCTTCTTCTTCTTCTTTTCTCTCTCTCTCTCTCTCTCTCTCTCTCTCTCTCTCTCTCTCTCCATGGGAAAATCAAGGGAAGGGGTGTGTAAGTGATTTAAAAATTAATAGAGGAGTGGGTGGGGTGGTTGGATATAAGGTGATGTGAGGTGGTGAGTGATGGATTGATGGAAAGATGGCAGGTGATGGGATGTAAGAGGATGGAAGAGATAAAGTGGAGGGATAATGAGAGAGGACAGAGGTCATGGGGATAAGGGATAAGGTGGTGATGATGTTTGATAGAGTGAAAGAAGTGTTGGGAGGAAGATGATGGATAGAGGAGTAGTAGATAAGGTGGAGAAAAAATAATAATTAAGGTTAGGGTTATTAAGAAGATTAGGTTAGCATAATCTAATTAAAACATGAAATGAAATTTAAATTAAACATTGCAAAGTACATATTAATAAAATATATTATTAGCCCAAAGGTTTTAAAATACCTTGTTGATTTTGATGATAACAAAACTGATTTTAGTAAATGAGAAATATAATTAACATTGTGGGTATTGGTACTCATTTGAATATTTGTTTGTCTTGTAGGATTTGGTTGAGGAGTTGAGGTACATAAGGAGGAAATTGTTAACCCAAAGGATTTGGTTGAGATACATAAAAAGATATTCTATACATTATCTCCAATAGTCAGTATTTTAATTGAAAGGAAAAGGATTAAGGACAAATCTTTTCATAATTTTTTATCAGCTCAAGCGCTCCAAAAAGAAAGTAAAATGTTCAAAGTTCATGGAAATATAGACCGACAAGTATTTTGGAAACTTTTCTCTCAATTCAAATGGTTAGAAATCTTTACAAGGGAAGTTTGCAATTCGAGAACCGCGTCCACGGAATGGATCCTAATCAAATTCAAACGGACAGTGCATGCACTAAAAGGAATGGTTTATCATTGTCTTATATTTGTTTCAATCAAGACAATATGGATCTGCTAAATTCCATACTTGGAATGGGGCTGTTAGAGCATCAATATGTAGCTTAGGGCATCCTCATCAGCCTTCCTAAATTAACTTTTTGGTTAAAATTAATAGAGAGCCAAACCCCCTAAAACCTCCAAAAATCAACCTCTCTATTCTCCCTCACCAAATTATTTTTGCTACAGTGCCTACTCAAATTTGAGTAGGCACTGTTCACGCACCAACTCATTTTTTATTGTTTTGTCGGTGGGGCTGGATGGGGACGGGGGACAGAGAGAGGAGCATGTGGCTATGAATAGGAGGCGGTTACTATTTCACTGCATGGTAAAGGGGAAAAGTCCTCCATTGCCTGACACAAACCAATGGTTAACCAATGGAAAAGTCGTCCATTTGCCTAACCAATGTGTATAGGGGAATTAGTTTTTTTTTTATAGATTTGAGGAGAATAGTTTAATATAGTAAAGTTTGGATAGAGAGTTTGATTTTTTGAGTTTTTGATAAAGTGGCTTGCTAAATTGTAAAAGGTGTTTTTGTGGTTAAATTTGGTGTTTTTTTTTTTTTTGTGAGACTGATAAGGATGCTCGTAACAATTTAACTTTAAAGTTAAAGTAGAGAGCAAACTCCTCCAAAATCTCAAAAATCAGCCTCACCAAAGAAACTCACCAATTTGAAGATTTCTTAACTTTACTACAGTAACTTAACAAATTTGGTGACCAATTGTTCACTCACCAAAAGAGGAGGAGGGAGGGAAGAGTAAAAGTTTGAATAGAGAGCTTGATTCTGTGAGTTTTTGATAAAGTGACTTGCTAAAGTTTGAATAGAGAGTCTGATTTTGTGAATTTTTTGAAAAGTGACTTGCTAAATTATAAAAGGTGTTTTTGAGGTTAAATTTGGTGTTTTTTTTTTTGTGTGTCAGATAAGGATGCCCTTATGTACATATATGTTGCTACAGATAAGGTGAAGGTAGATAGAAGGTGAATAGAAGAGAACTCCCATGGAAATATATTTGTGTGCCACCTTTGTTATTCAACTCAAAGCTTCATCTTGAATTCATTCACAAGTTTGAGTGTTCTATTTTGAACTATCATTGTACAAGGGATTATACACCCTGTTCATACGCGTACGAAAGTTCATCTTTTTGTGAGTGGTTTTGAACAGAAAATCACTAAGGGTTAGGAGTTACTAGCATCGGAGTTAAAACTAGTTGGGTTAGGTGTGACTAACACTGGGATAAAAAAATAGCTCGAGCGATTGTGGATAGATTGCTCGTTGTAAAGGTTTGCCTAGCACTCGCAAAGCTAAAAGGTGTTACTATTGGAGATAGTGCAACAAATCCCGAGTTGGATACTTGAGAAGTGGACTAGGCCGTAAAGTTGCGAACTGAACCACGATAAATCTTTGCATTCGATTTCTCTATTCCCTTTACTCTTTATTTACTATTGGGTGTTGCATTTAGTTTTTTATTCCACATTATATTTGAGATACACAATCCCCCCTGTTGCTATATGTTCCATCATATATTAAAAAAACTATCAGGTGAAAATCCATGTCGTTACACATTTAGACCATTGATTATAGACATGGATCACTATTGTTAAAATTAATGGAAGTAGAAAATGATAATGATACTAATAAATTTTTCCTCTCTCTTTCTTTTGATAATTTTTATCACTATGAGTGGGGGCATTAATTTTTATCATTCTATAGTTTACAGGTAATTTGTTCGTCTACTACTTTGTTAATCTTACTCATCTGTACCTTTATTTATGGTCCACTATTCCATTCTAAACTGTCTTATAAAGTGTTGAAAAGTTGGAGGTAAAGGTTTGTACATTTCCCATTTCACCCTTGAAAGTAAATTCAATTTTGAAAAATTAGTAGGTAAAGTGTTATAATGATGCCTCCATCAAATGCAATAATGGAAAATTGAAAAAAAAATTATGTAATGACGTCTCCATAAAAAGTTGGATTTACAAAATCGAACACTTAAAAAAGGATGGATGGAGTGTTGTGGTTTCTACTTGTTTTGGGACTACGTATGAATTTGACCTGAGCTTCTATGATTTTATTATATATCTCCATCACAAAATAATATTAAATTCGAATTTTTTAGGGCAAACATTTGAAACTTTCGACTTAAAAAAATTGAAGACTTTCAAACATGGGGGACAAGCATTTATGAAGTGGAAGGATCAAATGCTTGTAAGAAAAAATAAATGTATTTCTAAAAAGATTATTCATACACTTTATAATACAAATATACAATAGTTAATAAACAAGGACAATGTTGTAAAAATTGATTCGTAATCTATTTATTATCCCAGCAATGCTATATGCAAGGAAAAGATTTGCAAAGAATCACGCAGGGAAGGCCCTGTAGGACCCAGTACGGATCTTGAACAGCTAATCCGAACCGCTCAAGAATTTTAGAAACGCATTTCGAGTGGGCCCGCTAAAAACCAGCTCCATCCGATATGTGTAGATGCTCGATCCAAATTTTCATTTTTTCTTTTTTCATCCGAGCCATTAAAAAATGGAAGTTTGGATCAAGCATCCACACATATCGGATGGAGCTGATTTCTCGCAAGCCTACTCGAAATGTGTTTTTAAAATTTTTGAGCGGCTCAGATCAGCCGTTCAGGATCCGTACTGGGCCCCATAGGGCCTTCCCTGCGTGATTCCCTGCAAATCTTCCTTGCACATATCATTCCCAACAATGCTATATGCAGGGAAAAGATTTGCAGGGAATCATGCAAGGAAGGCCCCGCGGGGCCCAATACGAATCCCGAACAGCTAATCCGAGCCACTCAAGAATTTTAAAAACTCATTTTGAGTGGGCTCGCTAAAAACCAGCTCCATCCGATATGTGTAGATGCTTGATCCAAACTTTCATTTTTTGTTTTTTCATCCGAGCCATTCAAAAATGAAAGTTTGGATCAAGCATCTAAACACATCGGATAGAGCTAGTTTCTCATAAGCCCACTCGAAATGTGTTTTTAAAATTTTTGAGCGGCTCAGATCAGCTGTTTGGGATCCGTACAGGGCCTCGTAGGGCTCTCCCTGCGTGATTCCCTGCAAATCTTCCTTGCAGATATCATTTTTGTTATTATCGTACCGAAAACTACTCTATAGATTCATAATCTCGGTCTGGTTGGCAACTATATATAGAGGAGGGATATAGAGTTGTCCCTGATATAAATATCAGGGAGATCCATGTCCTGCGCTTGTTTGATTCTCCATGTCTGAATAAAATTTTCCCAAGATTCCTATATCCATCTGCAGGGGCCATAGATTTGGGGATACGGTTGTTAAGGATGGCAACGGGTAGGGTATGGATCGGGGGACCCTATTCTACCCCCGATCTCTTATTGGGAATTTCATTCCCATCCCCACCTCCATACGCAAAAGGGATAATGAATAATCCACCATACCCGCCTCCCACTGGGGATCGGGTATATTTGGGTAAATCCATATCCAAACTTGTTGAACCAAAAAAAAAACCAATAAGATCTAATTTATTTTGTCCTATAATAACAAAAACAATAATTTACAACAAAATAGAATAAAAAATTACAAAGAAATAGCAGTCTACCAAGATATATAAAATTTTAACTACCACCACTAAACTTTTTTTAACACTTAGCATATATAGTTTTAATTCGGAACAATATAGACAAATTATACGGATATGCATACTTATATGTACACACAAACATATACATTTATATACTACTATATGCCCGCATATATACATACATTCATTCATAAAAAAAAAAAATATACATATTCAATTGGAAACGGGGGCGGGTACGGGTATTCAGAGGTGGCTATCACAAAATTATACCCGCCCCGTTTTCAATTGGGGATTCTTCAAGTTCTACCATACCTGCTCCTATTGGATGGAAAATCGAGTAATATCCGCCTCCAAATAGGCGGAGGCGGGGTGGGTATCCATCGGGTTTGGGGGAATTGCCATCCCTACCGGTTGTGGTGCCCCAAAGTGGTATTGGGGCACCGGTGCCCCCAATTTTTTTAAACTGTTGGATCTCTTAGACTCATCTCAACCCTCCATTGCCCAACCCCTCTCTCTCTCCTAAACCGAGTAAACCAGTCGAAGTTTTTTGAAAATTCCAAAAAAAGTTTCGCGGTCCTCTCTCACTCTCAACCCTCTCTCTCATCAGTGTACTTCGACTGAACCCACAAACCCATCTTCTTCACGCCTCAACCCCATGGAACCCCATCTCTGCTACTACCCTAACACCTCTCCTCCACGGTAGATCCTTCGCTTCGGCACCTTCTCCATCCCACGCTCGCTTTCTAAACACATGTATCGTCACCCAACGCTGCTGTTTTGAACAGACTAGCCCTGGGAACCTTGGCCGCCGGTTTACTAGTCATCTCTCTGGTTGCGTAGATTTTCATCTATTCCACGACAGATCTTCCATCCCAGTCAAAAAATTTTGAAACCCCCAAAAAAAAGTTTCACAGTCGTTAGGTAAAAACGATTCTTTTTTCTTGATCTTTCCATATGGTCTGTTATTCACCCAAAACCCTTGTTAGTTTTGCTATCTATTAACTCTATTGTGTATTGCAGTTGGCATCGTCATCGTTATATTGACTGCACGACATGGCCAAGAGCTCCTTCAAGTTGGAACACCCTCTCGGTACTCTCTCTCTCATGACTTTTGTATTTCAGTGTAGTTACGTTGAACTCTAAGCCATTCGATTTTATATTGCGGAATTATTTATGGTCTGGTCTTGATATATGTCTTTGATGAATTGGGTTTTTACCAAGTAGTGATTTTGCAATATGGGTTTCTATTGAATTTGGATTTTTGGTGGTGAAGGTGTCTGATTGTGGTTGTATATTATAGAGCCATGAGGACATTTGTATTTGGAGAACAAAGTTTGTTCCTTTCGGGTTTTTCTTCTAGATTACAGAAGTAATATCTGCAAGGGGAATTTTTCTGCCACTCTCTCTCACCATTACACTTATGTGAAGTAGCTGAACCGTTTACCAGGTAAAACTCGAGTTAGGTTAAGGCATCAATATTATCTCTCGCTTTCCATATCTTTCTATATTCTTTACAGATGTATATATTGTTGCAATTTGTCCTCATTTACCTACACTGATCGTATTCTCACAAATAGCTGTATCAAATTGATAGGGTGTTTTTGCTAGTACTTCGTCAATTTGTTGTATTATGGCTGGTAATTTGAGAATCTGATTTTTCTCCATATGGATGTAATGCTGTCAATGATCAGGTTATGCATGTTTTTACTTCAGATTTCGCGAAAGGAACTTCGTAGGGTTTAGGGACTGCACAAACCCCAAGTGGAGTCTGTTTTAGTTGAGAACAGGATAACCTTTAAGCAATCTGTTTTTCTGTGTCAGATACTTTAGAGTTCAGTTGGGTGGATGACTGTCTTGAATGTGATTGCTTGCTGCGAGATGCTTGGGCTAAAAAGCTCAGATTAAGTGATTCTTGTTGTCTGTAGACTTTTGACCCCCTAATATTATAAGAATGTTGATTTTCTGAAGATGAATATTATAAGAAATTCATATTCTTATCATAAGAATGTTGATTTGCTATGGGATTAGCAACATGTGCAACCACATTATGTTGTAGCCTGTATGAGCTTTCTCTGTTGTTAGACAAGGTTATATGATAGTGTTTTGAGACTGTCATAAGTAGGTCCAGCTTTTAATAAAAACATCATGTACCTGTGGTAAGTAATTCCAATTTTTAGTAAATGTCATATAGTCGTGGTACCTAGATTCAGTTTTTAGCAAATACATCCTGTGGACGGTCGACCTCCACGCGGTTCGGATACGGTCTTTCGAAACGGTTCGAAAAACAAAAGATTTTAGAGTCGCCACCCGGGTTTTGGGAAAAGCAGTTTGGGACCCGAGAAACCAATTTGAAAATGATGATTTGAGCGAATGACTTATAAAACCAATTGAAAACCAGAGATTCGTTTTGGGTCCGGGAGCCAGGTTACGAACAGGGAAGGGTTTTAATGCACCCTGTTCGCCCGATTAAAAATCGGTCTTTACTAAACATTTGTGGGATTTCATTAGAAAACAATTTTATTGCTGAACATTAACAGATAAACATTTAAATTAAACAAAACAGATGATAATAATGAGAAAAACAGATGACTGATATTGTAATTAACAGAAATCAAACGAAAATCCAAACTTCAAACTGTTCCTGCAGGGGGAGGTTCAAATTTCACATTTTTACCAGAAACGTATGCCGTACGGCACATTAGGTGTACCGTGCGGCACGAACAGTGAGCCGTGCGGCACTGTTCTTCAAATTAACGGTCAAATTTTCAAATGAGTACCGTACGGTACTCAAGGTGTACCGTGCGGTACAGTATGAGTACCGTGCGGCACACTTGGCTGCAAAACAGTTTGAAACTTTGGCTTTTCGAAATGATTGATCAGAGGCACATACAAGGTATGAAATGCATTCAAAATGAACTACTTTAAAGGGAGAAAGCAATGTATTGAGTATGGGATGTCCCTCCTCGTTGAATCGCTCCGTACGAGGCGATGTTTTCACCGTACGACGCGACCAGGAGGTGTGAAATGAAACTGAACTTGCTGTAATTTGGGCATACCAAGCATGAAAATGATACAAGGAATCATTCCACCCTTGATACCCTTCCCCTCAGGGTACCAAATTCAAGGAATTTGGCGAAACGGGTTTATACCTTCGGTTTCGAACTCTCGGATTGAGCGTCGGATTGAACTTCCGAATGCTACTTGAACCTTCTCTGGACCTCACTTTCACTCTAGTATAGTGGTAAGAGGGATTGAGGGTTTCAACTTTGGTCAATTTGGAATCATTAACTCACGGCTTTGGAGCCAAAAACAGAGTATGAGTCTCTGTTTTGGGTTTGTGGTTTTGGCAAAGAGAATAAGGCTGATTTCTATGTAGTAGAGGTGATGGCTAAAGCAATAGAAAATGGTTTTCAAGGATGGAATTTCGTGGTATTTTCTTACGCAGAAATCGTCTGGGGTTTGGCCGTCTGGGATTTTTTTTGTTTCTCATTGAGTTCGGACGGTCTTTATAGAGGATTGGGGGAGCCGATTGTAGTTCCCAATCTTTTCTTGATTCTTGCCCAGGGGGACAATGGCATAGGGAGTAGCCTATTCCTTTCTGCCATGATCTTCCCTTTCGGCCACGGCGGGGGAACCAATCTCGTCAACACTTTCGGCTTGCTGGGAACCTGTGAAAACTGGGAACCCGTAAACAGTACCGTACGGTACACAAACTGTGCCGTGCGGCACAACTTGTGTACCGTGCGGCACACCTGGCCGTCAAATTTCCAAAACTCTGCTGTACGTGACACTGGCTGTCCCGTGCGTTGAGAGATGAGTACCGTGCGGTACTGTTGACTGAGTTGACTTGGAGAATTTCAATCCGAGAGTTCTTCCGGGTATTTCCGTTCATCATTGGGGATTAAAATGTACGTGAACGCTTATTTTGGGGTGTCTACAGTTGCCCCTCTTTGACGAGACTTACAATCATTGTGTCGACAGAAGTCGCGTCAAAGATAGAAGACACCCCTCGATGTGGACGTCCTCGTACGAAAACAAACAAGTAATACATGATGCATGTGGTCGCGCTCGTAAGAGCTGCCTACGTACCCCGTTGTAGGGATCAGACCGGCGTAGTTCATTGAGGCTGAATGCAATGCAAGGGTTGATGGGAAACATACCTTGATCGGTTTGCGGGAATTGTCACTCTGCTTTTCAACGAGGGAAAAACGAATGATGTTAATGCCGGAGAGGACTTACGAAACCGTCGGAATGCTTGAAAGAACTTTTGTTAATGCCGCGGAGGACTTACGAAACCACTTGAATAACTGTTTGTCAATGCCTGAGCGGACTTACGAAACCCTTTTGAGTGTTAACGAAGATCTATTAATGCCGCTGAGGACTTATGAAATCATCGGAGTGAAAACCCGTCTGAGCGCTGATTAAAACTGCTGTTAATGCCGCTGAGGACATCGCGAAACTGTTCTAATGGAAACCATTGGATGCTCGAAATTGTTGTTAATGCCGGAGAGGACTTACGAAACCACTTTGATGTTGGGGATATAACCGCCCGTTAATGCCGGGAAGGACTTATGAAACCATCGGAGTGTTAATGAAGATTTGTTTAGTGCCGTTGAGGACTTACGAAATCATCGGTGCTGCTAACGCCGTAGAGGATTTACAAAATCTCTTGAGTGCTGATAAAAACGTCGTTAATGCCGGAGAGGGCTTACAAAACCAACTGTTGCTGTTTATGCCATCGAGGACTTACATAACCAAATGGTGCTTGTATACTGTCGATGGAACTGATAAGTGCGCATGCGAAGTTAACGAGGATTAGCCTGAGTGAGATTGCTGGCAACCTTGGCCTAGAAACCTTTGAGGAGGTTGAATCGGGTGCAAAAACTATTTAGGAACATAGGTGTGTACCGTGCGGTATCAAAACTGTGACGTGCGGCAGAGATAAAGTACCGTGCGGTAGAATTGGAAAATGGGTGTGCCGTGCGGTACTAGAGGTGTACCGCACGGTAGAGTAGGTGTGCCGTACGGCACAAGTGGTTATTAAAACCGCCCGAAACCGTTTCATTTTCTCCCACTTTCAATACATTCAAACTTCTTCGTCGGTTATCTTCTCAGAGAGTAGGAGTCCGAAACCATTATCTCCTTCAATCTTCTTCTTCTTCATCTTTCCCCCAAATTTCTTCAAACTTTCAGCACCTTCACACCCAAAATAAAACTTCCCCCTCCCGAGATACATCTGCTATGGCCGATTCCGGCGAAAGACCCGTCGATCCCAACATATCCGTCGCAGGTTTGTCTCCGTCGGTGCACGGGGGTGGCGGTACCACGTCCGGCGAGCCCAGTAGTGACCCATTCCGGGTGCTCCGACCGATGTTGATTTGTTGCAAGGGGCTTCCGGTTCGGTTTTGATTGGGGCCGAAACGGCATTACCCACACCGGAAACGGTGCCGACGGTGCTGGGGGAGACTCACGCGGGTGAGACCCTAACTCTGGTGGAGGTACGGGAGGCCATGGGCGTTGGTGGTGCTGCGGTGGTGGGCGGCAGCGACGCTGGTGATCGCTTGGGTACCGCACGGCACACTGAGAGTGCCGTGGGTGATGTTATGGGTGCTGTGACCGTGGGTTCGAGTGCCGCACGGCATGACGAGAGTGCCGCGTGTGATGGTCAGAGTGCCGGGGTTAGCCACAGGGGTCCGGAGGCTATGGAGATTGATCCCACGGGTATGGGTGCTTCTCCCTCGGATATTGCTATGAGTTTGAGTGGGATAGATGTTGTGGTAGAGAGAGCCCGTGTTCAGGGGAGCGGGTCTCAAGCTGAGGGTATCCCGAGGGATGTTTTGGTTGAGGATGTGACCGGGGGTAGTAGTACTGAGAGTGAGGAGGTGCCGTTGGTGAGGCGCATAGCTCCAGGTCCAGCTATTGCGATTGGTACTGCTAGAGTGCCAGAGGAGAGTGCTGAGAGAGAGACAGAGCCTTCAGAGCCTCCGTTGTTTACGCCTGCCGTTGGTTCTTCCCGTGGGTCTGGCTTGACTTTGGCGGACACTTTGGAGGGGGCGAGAGATGAGGACATAGCAGCGACCTTACAGGAGTTTCCCAGGTTCGAGAATGTCCTGGTTCAGGAGGGGATGGCATCCATTGTCAGGGATGCTGAGCAGGAGGAGAGACAGAGAGAGGCCGAGGTGGCTGCAGGGGGGGAGCGTTTGACCATAGTCCGAGAGGTCGAGCTGTCTTTGGACCACAGAGCTCCGTTTACACCGGCTACCTATGTGCCACAGGTGCACTTCTTCGTTCCCCAGGGATGCGATACTTATACTCCTCTGCTTCCTTCGTACCCAGATACGAGTGTGGTTCGAGACCGTTCGACCCACATTGCTTATAGGAATCCCTTGGTATGTATTCTTTGTTTATCCTTTTCTGCTTGTGCTTGTTCATTTGCTTGTTTGTACATTCTTGTTAACAATACTGACTGAAGCTTTGTCATGCCTTTGTTTAACAGACTGAGAGATCTTTGGGTGGCTATGGAGGTTCTGCGCATTCTTTGGAGTATTACCGCGCGTTGCCATCACGAGTGAGGGCTTTGGTTGATGCCTCTGGGTTCACCATTTTTATCCGGCTTCTGACAGTGACTAGGACGGATCGCAAGCTGATACGAGCCCTGGTGGAGAGGTGGTGGGATACTACCAACACCTTCCACTTCAGATTCGGGGAGATGACGATTACTCCCCTTGACTTTGCTGCGATCACTGGTCTGAGAGTTGGAGGTGAGCCTATCCCTTTTGACTCAGAGCTATACTTGGACCCTGCTGCCGTTGAGCATTACCTGGGGAGGAGGCTTGGAGGTATTGATCCGGGGGTGAGGTATACTGTCTTGGTGGGTTTTTGGGACCACGAGCCAGAGTCAGAGGAGGAGGCCAGGCAG
Organism: Vaccinium darrowii; assembly: GCA_020921065.1. Classification (NCBI taxonomy): domain Eukaryota; kingdom Viridiplantae; phylum Streptophyta; class Magnoliopsida; order Ericales; family Ericaceae; genus Vaccinium; species Vaccinium darrowii. The sequence continues at coordinate 28,064,054 of CM037159.1, forward strand.
ATGGCGAGGGCCTATTTGTTATACCTCTTTGGTGCCTCCCTGTTTCCGAACAGGCAGGGCATGGTGCACTTGGGTTGGTTGCCTGCACTGGAGGATCTGGAGACTGCTGGGAGGTTTGACTGGGGCGGCGCCGGCCTGTGTACTGTGTACTGCTTCCTTGGTTGCGTGTGCCGTGGTGTGGGCACGAGCCTTGGCGGCTACTGGAGGGTGCTAGAGGTAAAACTTTGCTTGTATTCCTCTTTCAATGATAATGTTTTTATCCATGTTTCTTGACTTGACTGCTTTCTGAACATGCAGGTGTGGGCTTATGAGGTGCTGGGTGTATTTGCCCCAGCCAATTCTCATAGCAATGAGGATGTGCTCCCACGTGCCGAGAAGTGGGGGTCAGAGTACACAGGAGGTGGTGACCATAAGGGAGATTTGAGGACTTTTCGGCTCTTTCTGGACACTACTACAGGAGATAGGGTAAGCCTTTTTTACGATTTCAAATATTCATGCTTTATTGTCTTCCTGACAAACCTTTCTTTCTTGTAGGTGAGATGGAATGTTTGGCATAGGATGCGCAGGGATTACTTGGTTAGGAGCAGGGAGCTGACACGGAGTCGAGTGCTGCTGGAGTGCCCTTACGGTTGGCGATGGTACTTGGGTGACAGGGTTTCCCGTCAGTCCCTCGGGATTGACCATTTCAGAGTGCCTTCGCCGTTGCCTCCTCTTGTTCAGAGGACTGAGGAGTACACCCGAGCTGAGATAGAGAGATATACGGTGCCGACAGAGGTGGTCTTCGGTCTTTCGATAGATTATGAGGGTTACTTGAGCACACACTTGGCATATGACCTGGACATGGAGAACCGTTTGAGGGCCGGTGTTGCTTTACCTGAGTTGAGGAGAGAGATTGAGGTGGTGACTGCTGACGGAGCACTTGGAGTGGTGACGGTGCCTCATATCACTCCTACAGTTACTCTTGCCACGACAGAGGTGACTTTTGATTATTATGCTTGCTTCTATTACTTGTTTATACCAGTATCTCATGTATTGCTGACGCCCCTTTTGAATTTCAGATTCCTGTTGAGTGGGCGGCGGCGTCGTACCAGCTGGCGCAGGACTTGCAGGCCATGGTCCGTCAGTTTGTGATGGGCATGGCCCCAGAGGTGCGCCCGCGGGCTGAGCCAGGAGTTGTACTTGGTCGTGGCCGGAGAGCTACTAGAGGGAGGGCACCGGCCCGTGGTGTTGGAGAGGCTAGCAGAGGTAGAGAGACCGGCCGAGGTACTCGCAGGAGGAGGGAGAGTACTAGCAGTGAGAGAGGAGCTAGCCGAGGGGCCACCCCTAGTGCCGGGGCTGCTGCGGTATACATTGGACTTGTCTTTCTTTTCTATTTGATCGTGCATGCCTTTCACTGCATTCTGACAAGTTTTGCTGCTTGTGTAGGGAGCGTCAGGCTCTGGGAGTGCTAGGCGTTCCACGCCTCGAGTTACTTCAGTGACTCCCCCTTCAGGCCGAGTCCTTCGTTCTTCTGAGAGACGGAGAGAGAGTGTACAGCAGAGGGAGGAGCCTGCGGAGAGCAGTAGTACTGATGACGATCCTGCTACGCCAGAGGAGTATAGACCTCGGGGGTCCGAGCTTCCAAAGCGCCCTCGTACCTGAGACAGTAGTTAGTGATAGCATTTTTCTAGGTGGGGCCTGCGTGCCTCTTTTTGATTTAGGCATCTGTTTAGCCTTCTGTATAGATGGCCTGCGAGCCGTAGTAGTTGATGACACATTGGGCCTGTTTGCCTCTGGATATGGTTTCACTTATCATGTGGATATTTTGATCCTGGTTTTATAAAAATTCGCATTTTATTCATATTGGCAATGAATCTGGAAAATCAAAGTTTGCATGTGAGTACTTAACTTAAAGCAACTGAATTCGAGACCAACAAACTTGTATATGGAAAACTTGATTTGCATTTATGGTTGTGACTCATAGGACTCAATGAAATGGAACTAAATTTTTGAACTTATATGTGCCATGTGTGGACTAACGTCAAGAGGATGACGCTTGTTGTGCACATATGTTGGCATCGCTGTTGACAAACAAATGGAATGACTCATGGATACAACATGTTACACATGAATTGACCACGCTTGTGGGGTGGCGTTATCATGTATAGCTCGTCGATACTTCTATTCCTTGGTATTCAAGTCTTCGAGACTTTTGATCATTAATTTCTGGTTGAGGTTGCCAACCGACCCCTCCAATAGGTCGTAGGCGCGCGCCATGGCTTGCATGCATAAGCTTTGTGCCAAAGAAAAGCACGGAGTGAGTCCCGGAGGCTCAAAACTGAATTTTGCTTGGAATCTGGCCAGTTGTGCCGTGCGGCACTGAAACTGTGCCGTGCGGCACTATTAGTGTGCCGTACGGTACAGGCCTGATAATGCCAAAAAATCTGCCACTTGCAGCGGATTTCTGGTCCTCCCTTTCGGCGTTTCATCACTTCAACGCACGTCCTAGGGACTTGAAGAGCCATTGTGGGGCATGTTTTGAGGGAACTTATCATTTTTAACATGATTCCTTGCGGTCTTCGAGTTGACGCGTCTTTCGAGGTGACCTTTGGAACTTGAAATTTCGTATTGTTCCTCATGCATGGTGGCTATAAAAAGCTGTTCATTTCCCCCCTTTATTTGCACTCCAAATTCATAAACTCTTTCTTTGTTAACCCCGCCCCTTTTCTTGCACAATGGTGGTGAGCTTCTCAGCCTTGATGCGCCCCTGGCTCGATGATCTCGATGGCTTGGATTGGCTGCACTTTCGGGGTCATAGGCTGACTTCCCTTCGTTATATTCGAGACGTGTCCATACGTCCAGAGTTGTTGCGAGCTGCAACACAATTCTGGGACCTTGAGGTGCATGTCTTCCGCTTTGGTCTCCACGAGTTATGCCCCACTGTGGAAGAATTCTTCGCATACCTTGGAGGTTTTGATTTGGCGGAGCCCATCGTTCCACTCTACGGAGTTGGTTTTGCCCCAGTGTTGTCTTCCAAGCTAGGGATAAGTAACAATGCTGCTAAGTCCCTAATTCGTGGAGGCTTTCTGAATATCCCACGCTTGATTGAAGGATTCCGCTCTGACAACTTTGCTCTGTGCTTGTGTTTACTGGCTGCATTCTTGTTCGTGCAATCTGATGGTCAAGCAAGCTCTTCCCTGGTTGGTGTGGTTATGCAAATTGAGGAGCGTAAGGATGTAGCCCCCATGGTTCTGGCTGAAACTTTGATGGGTCTAGATGGGGTTCATGCCGGTAGGACCGACATCTTCGGAGGTAGTCCGCTGCTCCTACAGGTAGGCTTCTCACTCAGCTCTCCTTTTTCTGGCTTTTACTCGTACTCATTTTACCTCAGCGCTTAGTTTAAAGTTGTCTAAGGCTTCTTACTTGTTTTCTCTCTTTCACACAGCTGTGGTTATGCGACAAGGCTAATCTGCTGGAGCCTGTGCCAAGAAACCGGGTTCATGAAACTCAAGGGTTCGTTATCAGGGATTTCAGGGAGGTTTTTGATGACGCGGGAGGTTGGACTCAGGTTCTTTCCCGGCTCACAGAAGAGGTAATCTCTTGGCGTTTGACTTGGATTGATCTTCCTGACATGGCTATTAGCAACATGGGGCGTCAGCGAGTGATTCTGGCAGGTTTGACTCGATGGACTTTCTACATTCCAAATCGCATCCTCCGTCAACTTGGAGCTCGTCAAGTACTGCCGCCTGCGGGTCCTGAGGACTTCGTCATACCGAATTTCAATGTTGCCACCTTCAGGGCTTACCAGAGCAATTGGAGGGAGCGTACGACCATTCCAAGAGACTTATATCCCAGTGTTCTTCTTCCGACACGCTATAAGAGATGGTTGACAAGGGATATTGAAGCAAGAGACAATGGAAACTAAGACAGACTTTTAGACTCGATCTTAATGTGCCTGAAATAAGTTGTGCACCCAGTGCTATGGATGTTTTTATTTCTTTTGTTTGAAAGTTTCATGCTCAGCCATGTAATCGAAGAAGCTTTGTTTGAATAAAACTTTGAGTTTTGAGAATTTTCTGCTCTTGATTCTTACTGGTTCTGCCTGCGAAATGCGTATGAGGACTTGGAATCAACTCGAAAGATTGTGACCGAACCTCGGGATGAGGCTGCCTACGTATCCCTTGTAGAAAGGAATCAGGTCATGACGTAGTTCAGGACTACAATTGTTTGGTTAGGGTTCGCTCGGGTATTTACACTTTTCCTTTTTGCGCTCTGAATTTTGCCTAGCACCGCCTTTTCAGGTTTTCGGTCTAGCGAGCTTTTGATTGTTTTTGGCCTTATCTTTTGCCGAAGCTGCCCTTTCGGGTTTTCGGCCTAGCAGGCTTTTGCTCTAATTTTTGCCTGGAACTGCCCGCCCTTGCGGTTTTCAGTCCAGCGAGCTTCTCTCAGGGGTAATATCTCTTGAGTTGATCCAAGTTGACCAGAGTAGAAAACTCGTTGCCGTCAAGATCGATGAGTTGTGTTGCACCTCCGGACAAGATCTTCTTGATAATGTAGGGCCCGGCCCATTTTGGTCGAAATTTCCCGCGCGGATCGAACACTGGAGCCCGAATCTCCTTCAAAACCATATCGCCTTCTTGTAAATCTCTGGACTTCACCTTCTTGTTAAAAGCACGGGCTATTCGGCGCTGATATCCCTGAACATGATATAAAGCTTTAAGCCGTCTCTCATCGAATAGCATGAGCTCTTCAAACCTTGCGTTTTGCCATTCAGCTTCATCAATTCTTGACTCCGCCATGATCCTTAAAGACGGGATTTCGAGTTCGATGGGAAGAACAGCCTCCATGCCGTAAACCAAAGAGTAGGGTGTTGCCCCTGTCGGAGTTCGAATGGACGTCCGGTATCCCCATAATGCTAAAGGCAGCTTTTCGTGCCAATCTCGTGCAGACTCGATGGTTCTTCCTAGTATAGACTTGATGGTCTTGTTGGCCGCTTCCACAGCTCCATTGGTTTGCGGTCGATAAACAGTTGACTTATGAACCTGAATCCCGAATTCTTCAAGAGTCTCTGCCGCTCTCCCCTTGAAATGAACCCCGTTATCTGATACGAAAGCCTGAGGGACCCCGTATCTGTAGATGACATTCTGCTTGATGAAATGAGCAACCTGGACCGCTGTGAGGGTCGTGTAGGAAGCAGCCTCAACCCATTTGGTGAAGTAATCAATTGCAACTAGGATGAACTTGTTTCCATTTGACGCTGCTGGCGTGATTCTGCCGATAATGTCTATGCCCCAGACGGAGAAGGGCCAAGGTGAGGTCATGGAATGCAATTCTGATGGCGGGACATGCATGAGATTGGCGTGAATCTGACATTTGTGACATCGCCTCACATATTCGATACATTGAGTCTCCATGGTTGACCAATAGTAACCTTGTCTTAAGACTTTCTTGGCGAGCATCATGCCATTCATATGAGGGCCGCAAACTCCTTTATGGATTTCTTCCATAATTCGGCTGGCTTCTTCTCCGTGTACACACAGTTTGTGTGTCCCACAATAGGATCTCCGATATAGCTGTCCTCCACAAATGATGTATTGAGACGCCAACCTCCGAAGAGCTATTTGGTCCTTCTTGTCTGCTTCTGCCGGATACTCGCCTCTTTCGATGAAGTTCCAAATGTCGTGAAACCACGGCAAGCCATCGTTTGGCTCGTCAATGGCCATGACGTACTCATAAACAGGCTTGTTTCTTTGTTCAATTATAACTGGCCGGAGTTTGACTCCGTTTGGTATCTCAACCATGGAGGCTAGCGTTGCAAGGGCATCGGCGAACCGATTCTTCAACCTTGGCACATGCGTGAAGGTGACCATCTGAAATCGCGGGATCAAATCATCTAGGTCTTGATGATAGGGTTTCAACTTATCTTCCTTGACCTTCCATTCACCGTTTGCTTGCGACACCACCAAGTTCGAGTCTCCGACGACTTCTAGTCTTTTGACTCCAATTTCTAAGGCGGCTTCCATCCCTACAATGCAGGCTTCATATTCTGACTGGTTGTTGGTGACCTCAAAGTTTAATTTGAAAGCCAGAGGGATATGTGATCCTTCTGGTGAAATTAACAGTACTCCGATTCCAAATCCTTTCTGATTGGCTGCTCCATCAAAATACAACGTCCAGACATCGTTGGTGGTCGTCATCACATTCTCATCTGGGAATTCAAATTCCACATCTTCTGGACCTTCTACCGGGTAATTGGCAAGAAATTCGGCGACAGCCCTTCCTTTTACTGACTTTCTGGTAACATACTTGATGTCGAATTCTGCTAGCAAAAGCAACCATCGCGCTAACTTGCCTGTAAGCGCGGGCTTCTCAAACAGATATTTGAGAGGGTCCATTCGAGAAATCAGCACAACAGAGTAAGCCAACATATAGTGTCTCAACTTCTTGGAAGCCCAGACCAAAGCCCAACAAGTCTTTTCCAGGGGAGTATATCGTTCTTCGCATCCAACCATCTTCTTGCTAATGTAATATACGGCTTTCTCAGATCCGCCTTCACCTTCTTGTGCTAACATGCATCCCATAGCTGATGGAGTGACTGACAGATATAGAATTAAAAGTTGCCCCGGTACTGGTGGCATTAGTACTGGAGGATTCTGCAAGTATTTCTTGACTGCTTCAAAGGCTTTCTGGCACCTGTCGTCCCACTTAAATGTCACGCCTTTCTTGAGAAGGTGAAACATCGGCTCGCAAGTTGTGGTTAACTTGGCGATGAATCTGCTGATGAACTGAATCTTGCCGAGGAAACTTCGTACTTCTTTCTCCGTCTGTGGTGGTTCCATTTCAAGAATGGCCTTGATTTTGGATGGATCCACTTCAATTCCTCGGGTTGTGATCATGAAACCCAACATCTTTCCCGCTGTAACTCCGAATGTGCATTTCTCGGGATTGAGACGCAGTTTGTACTTGCGAATTCTTTCAAAGAACTTCCTCAGGGCGTGCAAGTGTCCTTCTCTTTCCTTGGATTTGACGATCATGTCGTCCACATATACCTCGACTTCTTTGTGAATCATATCATGCAATAGAGTTGTAGCAGCCCTCTGGTAAGTAGATCCGGCATTCTTTAACCCAAATGGCATAACCTTGTAACAGTAGGTGCCCCACTCTGTGGTGAAAGTTGTCTTCTCTCGGTCCTCGGGGGCCATGAGAATCTGATTGTAGCCTGAAAAACCATCCATGAACGATAGCAATGCGTGCCCCGCAGTGTTGTCTACGAGTACATCTATATGTGGCAGCGGGAAGTCATCCTTGGGGCTGGCTTTGTTTAAATCTCTGAAGTCCACACAGACTCTGATTTTCCCGTTCTTTTTGGGAACAGGTACAATGTTGGCGACCCACTGAGGGTACTCCGTGACCATCAAGAACCCTGCGTCTAACTGCTTCTGAACTTCCTTCTTGATTTCCAATACCCAGTCTGGTCTCATCTTCCTTAACTTCTGCTTGACAGGTTTTGCATCTGGATACAGCGGGATTCGATGCTCCACAATTTCTGGATCAATTCCGGGCATGTCTGCGTGAGACCATGCAAAAACATCTTGAAATTCTTTCAGAAGATTCGAGTGAGCTTTAAACTCCTCTGGAGATAGCCCAGAACCAATTTGAACCATTCGCGGATCACTCTCTCCTCTTAGATTTATTGAAATTACTTCTTCTTTTAGAGGCTGAGCATGCCTTTCATTTTCTCGTTCGATTAGGGATCGGAGTTCTTTTGGAATTTCTTCCTCAAACTCAATCCCATCATCGTCCGGGTCAACACAATTTATTTCAGACACAGCAAGATAAGCAAAGTCAATTTCATTCATTGCAAAAGAGGTGGCCCCAGGGGCGTGATACATGAGAGTAGACTCAAATTCAAAAGAAAAATGATGACGCGGAGGGCTGACAGACACATGCATTGACTCAGAAGTGGTCCCGAACTCAGTGTTAAACTCAGACTCAATGCTAGATTCTGACTTAGACTCAAATTCAGTGCCAATATAAACAATTTTAGGTAGAAAAGTGCAGTTTTTATAAATTCGATTGGCATCCACAATGAGTGAGGTCACATCTCCAAAGGCTTCTTGGCTTAGCATCATCAGCTCCATGTCTCCAACAGGTTCCAAACTAATTGTCATGGCAGCAGACCCGTCCTTGACCGTACCTGTCAGATTTTCGTCCTCAAACAACGATATCAGGTTCCCTGAGTCAAAAACTTCAATCCAGTCAGATTTGCATCGCTCGACCAACTCTTCTGGCTTCGCCGATTCATCATCACTGTCCCATGAGTCGTTGGCGAAGATTTCGAACCCCGGCAGTTTGGTCTTCTTCTTCACATCCCAAAACAGTTCCGGCTCTCCTTGGTAGATAGCCTCTTTTCCTTTGATAAAGCGAATGGGACCTTTCTTTGGTTGAACGCGAGTTCGGGCTTTCCATCCGCTTCCTTTCTCATCTCCACTGGGTTGATACCCAAGGCCGAAGTGGTTGCTGTTTACAGGGAACTCCGGGAATTCAGCTATCCCTTGATTGTTGCGGCCTAATCCCAGACCGGGCATGTAAGCCATCTTCCTCATCATTTCAATGGCCGTTGAGCTGATCGAGAAGTCCTCATCCATTTTGATAGTGAGAACTGTCCCAGCGGTGTCAAAAGAGAAACCTCCAAGGGTGACGTCTTCTTCTCCATGCATAATCTCGAGCAGAGGGGCGTTGTCAGAAACATGAGGACGAATCCCAGATTCCCCATAAATAGTTAGAGTTCCTGTGGCTAAACCAAGCTGAACTTTCTGATGCAGCGAAGATGGTACTGCCATGATGTCTGGGTGGTGAAGCCATGGTCTACCCAGCAGTAGGTTGAAAGACGAAGGAATGTCAAGCACGTGGAACTCGACTTTAGACTTGAAATCTTCGACAGACATTTCCAGTTGGACAACTCCAACTACATCCCTGCGCGTATTATCATAAGCACGCACTCCGAGGCTCGATGGTTGGAAATCCTTAGTCGTGAATCCCAGGCAGTAAGCTGTGCGCAGTGGACAAACATTTAAAGCAGATCCATTATCTAGGAGGATAACAGGGACCCACTTCCCTACACACTTCATGGTGATGTGTAATGGCTTGTTGTGGCCGGCTCCTTCCGGCGGCAGATCTTTCTCGGTGAATGTCACGGCATGTTTTGCCTTGTTTGGCGCAAGCAAGGCCACTAGAGCTTCGGGGGGAATGTCGGGTGGCACCTCCATGTTTGACAGAGTTTTGATCAACTTCTGACGGTGTTCCCTGGATGAGGAAAGCAGCCCCCAGATGGATATAGACGCTGGAGTTCTTTCAAGTTGCTTCCGGATGGGGTTTTCCACTGGCATGGGATTCCTCTGTGGTGGTTGAATGATAACTTCTGGTGTTTGAATGACACCTTCTGGGTTACTTGGAATTGAGTCGTGTTGGACGGGATCGTCCCAAACAAATGCCCCAGCTTGAGCGTGGTTAGAGGTGTGGCCTCTTTGCAGGTTGGCAGGTTGATAGATTCGTCCGCTTCGCGTTATTCGGTTGACCGACGGTGGCTTTTCATCCCAAAAGTCTGAAAATTCATTGACCTTTCGCTTCCCAGCCTTGATGGATTCCAGCTTCTGCTGAGTATCAAAATACTCGGTCCAAAAACCTGCGACACTGCTCTCGGCTTTCTGTTTCTTGATTTTAATATCTCCCATCTTCTTTTCCAGATTCTCCACCGCTCGATCATGCCAAAATGAATGATCCAGCATGGTTTTGTTGACAGTCCACATTTCACCGTTATCAAACAGGACATCGATCACGTCTTCTTTATTCCACAATGAATCCGGGGGATCCTCCGTCAGAGCGGAAACATTTGACTGAGGATGAAACGTCACGGATGGCCGAGACAAAGATTCGTTGATAATGTAAGCTTGAGGAATCCATTCACGATCCCCAAAGATGGTTTCTATGGCAGAATGCCCTTCAATTCCAAGAAGTGGAGGTGGCAGCGAATTATCTGGAAGATTGCTGCTAGGGACCCAATGATAAACTTCTCCGAGTGTCCGATTCCATATGTCTCCGGGTTCTTCAAACAGAGTAGGGAGTGAAACTGCGTCAAGTGGATCAGCACAAATTGCCTCCCATCTTTCTCGCCAATCTTCTTGTTCATTGGGCTCCACGTATGCGAGAGTATGTACCATGCCGGCGATGCATACAACTTTGTCAATCCTACAGATGCTGGAATCTGTTGGTATAGAGACAACTGGTTTGTTATGAGAGTCGGGGATGATGAATCGGCTTGGGTCCCACTCCTGGCGGAATTCTTCCCAGTCTCGATCATTCATAGCCCATTCTTCACTTTCTGTGATATCCGCCCATCTTGGTTTTGACCCTGATTTGATGTTTGCGAGGGAGCAAACTTCCGAATCTTCTGATAAGGGGACAACTGGCTTAGGCTCGGTGGCCGGTATGATGTAAAGGTTCAGGTTTAATTTAGTGGAGCTTGGGTTATTTGGAGTGGAGCTGAAGGAGATTTGGTTGATTCGGGTATTGGGTTGGTGTTCCGGCATGGGATTAGAGACGGTGTTTGGCTTTTTATGGGGGGGTGGAATTGTTCCGTCTTCAATGAGATCCTGAATCTTGTGTTTAAGACGGATACAATTGTTGGTGTGATGGCCGGACATTTGGTGGTAGGAACAGAAGGCGTTCGGGTTATGGTTTGGAGGAAGCACTTTGGGCGGCTCGCGAGGCTCTAGCGGTTTGATGACGTCCTTCTCAAGGAGCCTTTGGTAAACTGTTGTCAAGGGAAAAGGGAATTGGTAGAAATTTCTTGCTTGCCGGGCTGGCTGGGCTGCTATCTGGTTAACAGGTTCAGTTTTGGTTGGTTTGGGGTTTGAGGAGCTGGTCTGGGTATGGTTATATTGGTTGGTTCCAAACAGGGTATTGCTGTTGCCGGAGTAAACTCGCCTGGGCTTGGCAGATTCTCCCTTCTCAAATATACCAGTCCTGAGTGCATCTTCTACTGCGAGGCCGGCCTCGTAGAAAGTTTTGAAGTCAGCGGTGGTTTGGAAAACCACTAAGTGCTTTGCAAAGTCGGGTGCCAAGTTTTTCGTGATAATTCTCATCTGTTCTTTCTCCGAGGGTCGATCCATCATCTGAGACGCTTTTCCTCTCCATCTTCTGATAAAGTCCGCAAAGGACTCATTGGCTCCCATCCTGGTTGCATCCAATTCTCGGATAGTCATCTCAAGCTGAACATTGTAATTGTATTGGGCCATGAAAGCTGTCCCAATATCCTCCCAACTCCCTTTCTTTGAAATGTCAAGATTTAAGAACCATCGCAGTGCTGGCCCTGTCAATGTTTGCTGAAACATTTGACCCATAGCATTATTTTCAATGTTGTACATGGACAGAGTGCCCACGTATGCTTGTAGATGAGCTCTCGGATCTCCGTTCCCATCAAATTTCTCCCAGGTTATGGGCTTGAATCCCTCGGGGAGTTTGGCGCCGGGGAATAGACACAACTTGTCCATGTCAATACCTGTGGCGGCTATCTTCTCTTGTTTCTGGACAGATTCCTCGAGTTTGGCGACTTTTGCCATCATTGCTTCTAAATTCGGATGCTCTTGCGGAGGTGGTTGCTCCCCTGGTGGCTTGTTCTGAAAAGTTAAACCTTGTATTAGGAGTAACATCTCAGCCATTTGATTATCACTGCGTTCCCGCTGTTCTTCGAAGGCTAGCCTGAGAGCCTCGATTTCACTTTTGCCCGCCATATCTGTAGGATGTGCTGAATCTGACTGGACCGCTTTTGACTCAGTTCGAATTTAATCGTTGTTCGGGAGTTCTGGTCCAACTAGGTACAGTATTCTTCTTGCCCTTACCAATGATTGAAACTGATAGCGGAAAAATGAACTTAGTGACTGGTGCCAAAGAAATGTTATGTGTAGGAATTTATGTACAAATGAAAGAATGATGCATGATGTGCGATGCAACCACAGCTTTGGAAAGGATTGCCCCAATTTTCAGTGCTCTGTTCAATATATCTGAATTTTTGGATTTGCAAAATGAAGGCCGAACCTTTAGGGGTTGCCTACGTATCCTCATTTCAGAGGAATCAGGCCATGACGTAGTTCGGGACTACGATCGGCTCTTTTCTTTATCATAGGAAAAGCACTAACTCCATAAAACAAAGCACAAACTGACTCAATAAAGCAAAGTACAAACTTGGTAAGCAAAATACAAACAAAATACAGACTCGATAAGCAAAATACAGACTTGGCATTCTCAAAAAGGGCCCTGTTGGCTTGATCTGCTGACTACTGGCTGGCTGCCGATTCTTAGTCCGACTCGGTTGTTGGATTTGCTCGGGGAGCATTCCGGGCTTGGTCCTCCTTGAGTTGCTTGGGAGACAGATTATCATTCAGAAGGAGACCATTTTTTAATGCAGCCTTCGCAATCACACTCATCCCAGTCTTTGTGTCCCGTCACTGGGTCTTGGGAGTAGTAGACTGGTGTTCCGTCTGGTTGGAAGTTTTTGACTGGCGGCATGATATCCACTTCTTCATTATCACTTTCTCGCTCCACCCTGACAGTGATTTTGTCGGGGACGTCTTTGGCTCCGTTGTCTGCAGGGAGGTGGAATTTCCAACCTTGATCATTCGCATGTTCAGAGTTGTCCCATTGAAGAGTTAAACCTGGCTGATCAGATGTGACTAGTTGGTGAAGCAACCCTTCAAGCTTGTCTTTATCTGGTACCTCATTCCCTATTTCTTCATTATCCATCTCTTCAAGTATCCACACCGGTGCCCCATGATGGGTGGTAAAGGTGGACTTGAGCTTTTTGTTTTCGGATTGATTGCTCATTTTTGGGTTACAGACTCTGATAAAATACAACATTCTAATTACCGCGAGGAAGAGAGCCAATCGCAGAATTTTCTTTAAAAAGAGTTTATTTTATTGGACAGAGCCTTTGATTATCGGGACAACCCTTCTTATTACCGTGGAAGTGAGGATGTGACAACCTAAGGTAAAAGCTATCATGTATGCGCATGCAATACAGGTAGATGACAAGCGGTTAAACAGTTAACAAGGCATATCACATAATCTAAACCTGTGGGTCCCTGCCCTAGTTTGGAAAGTTCTAGGTTAATTATATGCAAAGGCCGGTTTTGGTTTAGGGGGTTCCCCAGACTAGAGCCAATATTTGCCTCCCAGTGCCAAGTGTACTGCATGGCAAAGGTCAAGCGGCAGGCTGACTCATCACGGTCCAAGGTTGCTGAGCATCCGGGGATGTCCTAACACCAGCGAGCTGGGTAGGGTAACCAAGACGCAGCAGCGGGGTTTATCCAACATCGATGCAAGTGATGCAAAAGTTCAGCAATAAAATTGTTTTCAAAAATCTCACCAATGTTTTTCAAGCTTGGCTCGCTCTTTAAATTAATCAAAATTTTTGAAATTCTACTCATGCGAACAACCGAGAAAGCTCCAGTCCAGACTGATCGGGCTTTCACCCTGACATCAATCCTTTCTAGTACAGCGTAAAGCACGTACTTGGTGTCAAGCCTTTGAATGGTCATTTTACAAGTGTAAAATTTCAAAATAAGGATTAACTTAAAATATTCCCCAGCGGAGTCGCCATTTTGTGGACGGTCGACCTCCACGCGGTTCGGATACGGTCTTTCGAAACGGTTCGAAAAACAAAAGATTTTAGAGTCGCCACCCGGGTTTTGGGAAAAGCAGTTTGGGACCCGAGAAACCAATTTGAAAATGATGATTTGAGCGAATGACTTATAAAACCAATTGAAAACCAGAGATTCGTTTTGGGTCCGGGAGCCAGGTTACGAACAGGGAAGGGTTTTAATGCACCCTGTTCGCCCGATTAAAAATCGGTCTTTACTAAACATTTGTGGGATTTCATTAGAAAACAATTTTATTGCTGAACATTAACAGATAAACATTTAAATTAAACAAAACAGATGATAATAATGAGAAAAACAGATGACTGATATTGTAATTAACAGAAATCAAACGAAAATCCAAACTTCAAACTGTTCCTGCAGGGGGAGGTTCAAATTTCACATTTTTACCAGAAACGTATGCCGTACGGCACATTAGGTGTACCGTGCGGCACGAACAGTGAGCCGTGCGGCACTGTTCTTCAAATTAACGGTCAAATTTTCAAATGAGTACCGTACGGTACTCAAGGTGTACCGTGCGGTACAGTATGAGTACCGTGCGGCACACTTGGCTGCAAAACAGTTTGAAACTTTGGCTTTTCGAAATGATTGATCAGAGGCACATACAAGGTATGAAATGCATTCAAAATGAACTACTTTAAAGGGAGAAAGCAATGTATTGAGTATGGGATGTCCCTCCTCGTTGAATCGCTCCGTACGAGGCGATGTTTTCACCGTACGACGCGACCAGGAGGTGTGAAATGAAACTGAACTTGCTGTAATTTGGGCATACCAAGCATGAAAATGATACAAGGAATCATTCCACCCTTGATACCCTTCCCCTCAGGGTACCAAATTCAAGGAATTTGGCGAAACGGGTTTATACCTTCGGTTTCGAACTCTCGGATTGAGCGTCGGATTGAACTTCCGAATGCTACTTGAACCTTCTCTGGACCTCACTTTCACTCTAGTATAGTGGTAAGAGGGATTGAGGGTTTCAACTTTGGTCAATTTGGAATCATTAACTCACGGCTTTGGAGCCAAAAACAGAGTATGAGTCTCTGTTTTGGGTTTGTGGTTTTGGCAAAGAGAATAAGGCTGATTTCTATGTAGTAGAGGTGATGGCTAAAGCAATAGAAAATGGTTTTCAAGGATGGAATTTCGTGGTATTTTCTTACGCAGAAATCGTCTGGGGTTTGGCCGTCTGGGATTTTTTTTGTTTCTCATTGAGTTCGGACGGTCTTTATAGAGGATTGGGGGAGCCGATTGTAGTTCCCAATCTTTTCTTGATTCTTGCCCAGGGGGACAATGGCATAGGGAGTAGCCTATTCCTTTCTGCCATGATCTTCCCTTTCGGCCACGGCGGGGGAACCAATCTCGTCAACACTTTCGGCTTGCTGGGAACCTGTGAAAACTGGGAACCCGTAAACAGTACCGTACGGTACACAAACTGTGCCGTGCGGCACAACTTGTGTACCGTGCGGCACACCTGGCCGTCAAATTTCCAAAACTCTGCTGTACGTGACACTGGCTGTCCCGTGCGTTGAGAGATGAGTACCGTGCGGTACTGTTGACTGAGTTGACTTGGAGAATTTCAATCCGAGAGTTCTTCCGGGTATTTCCGTTCATCATTGGGGATTAAAATGTACGTGAACGCTTATTTTGGGGTGTCTACACATCCCCAGTTCTTAGTAAGTATATTTCAATGAATCTATGCTCTATTTTCTCATAATTCTTTTTGACAGGTTCACTTTAAGAGTTGAAAAATGGTTGAAGAAGTTGCTGTGAAGAAGCACCATTCTAATGCATACATATTTTTTTAGTATGTCTTCTTGGGGCTTTGTGTATCTTTTAATGGCCCTAGATACATGATACTCAATTTGATTTGCAATTTTTTTTCGCAGCCAAGAACAGTGTAATATGCATAAGGAGAACAATGAAGAGGATAAGATGGTATCTATACAACATTTTCAATATGGGTATTTACACATATGGATTTACAATAAGTCTAATTGGATTTGTATGTAGACAATGCGAGAGGTTGGTAAAAAGTGGAAAAGGTTGGCTCCGAAAGCTAAACGAAAGTATGCGAAATTGGCTAAGCAAAGCCTCAAAGAGTATAAAGAGCAAAAAAAGGATGATCTTCCAAAGGCTCCAAAGGTGCTAATATTTGGTTTTTGAGTATTTATGTTTATGCATTTGGTTTTCAATTTTCTCTTGAATTTTGGATTTGATTAGAGTTTTTATTTTGTACTTAGATCACCTTTGTTACAAGAACTCAACTAAAGGCAACATATGGTGTGATTCAAGGCCTTCAACGTCTACAAGTACAAAGTGTTAAAGATATTGGATTCGGCGGTCTATTGCGATTGTAATGTACCAAGTTAGATCGGAGGCTTTGTGAGTGGTTGGTAGAACGTTTGATCCAGTGTCTTTATGTTTGAGTGTTTTTGGTAAAAAAAACTCATTATTACACCCCTAGATGTGAACCATATACTAGGATTGCCTTGTGGGGGAGAGAGGGTGACTCTTAAAGGGCCATTGACTGAAATTTACGACTTGTGTGTGAAGCATAAAGTACAGGTTCAAGGTTCTTTTTGTTTGACCAAATTGAAAGAATCTTTGAAAGGAATGAAGAACAACTACGATGACGATGACTTTAAGGTTGTGTTTGTCTTGTACATGATGGGGACAATTCTATGTCCAACATCAAAATTTGGAGTCAACAAACGCTTTCTTCATGCTTTAAAGGATACATCGACTATAAGTACGCTTGACTGGAGCCAATTCGTTCTGGAGTTCTTAGCCGATGGCATAAAAAGGTACAAGGAGAAAGGACGGAATGCGATTTGTGGTTGTCTATTGTTCCTAATGGTATATCCCTCACTTTTTTATTTTGTGATAGTAGTTATTGAATGGTTTAATCAATTACTTATAGCATTCTTTGTTTTTCCTACAGTTATTCTACTTAGAGCATTGCACACCGACTAAAGATTTCAGTTTTCGTTGTGAAGACCGACCTTCACCTCGGCTTTCAGCTTGGGGAGATAAAGAGATTATGAATAAGATTTGTTGGCTAAATCAAGAAGTTGAACAAAAGGTAATAATGATGTGTCATGATCATGCAATTATGTTCATCTTTTGAGCGTATAAAAGTTTTGTTTTGATTTAACCTTGTTAAACAACTTTTTCCGTTATAGCTCAAGGTCATTGTGGAGGTTGGAGTTGGTAAGAGAGAGAGAGCCGTAAATCAAGGAAAGGAGATTGGCCAAAATGAGTCAATAGGAGAACTAACTCATAGAGTTCGTGAATTGACAAGTATAGTGGAAGAGGTAGTGGTGCTTATGCGTGAGAAAGGTAGTAAGCACTCAAATCACAATGTCAAAGAACCATCTCATATGAAGACAAATGACGACAAGAAAGGCAGTAAAGAGGCAATTTCAAATGACGTGACCTCTCCCTTGAAGACTAAGAAAGAAAATGACAATACAAAGCTATCTCCTATGAAGACAAATGAGGACAAAGGTCCAAAGGAACCTACACTAAAGGCTGCCACAAAGAAATTGAGAAGAATGGCAGCCCATATTCATGAGTCATTGTCTTCAACGGCTCCTCCTCCAACTGTTGACAAGAACAAGATGGAAAAGAAATTGAGGACGAGTAGGTTTAAGGAATCTTAACCTGTGAAGGCAAATGCCAAGGAGGTAACAAACATAAAACAAGTATCCTAAGCTTAATTATCTTATACTTTTTGGATTGAAAAAAAGGTGGTCTTATTCATTTTTTGTTTTTGTAGAAGCCCTTTACATCATATCCACCGATGTCTAAACTGGAGAAGTTGATAACAAGATATGCCTTTGACCAAAGCTTGTCTGTGAGGTACATATTAGCATCTAGACCTTATTTTGGATATTGTATTCTTAGATTTGTAACATTATGGCTTATGGTATGTAGAGAACAACTATGCAATCTTGGCATGGAGCACGCCACTCGCGCAGAGTTTTTGACATTGCGGCAGGGAGCGTGGATTAGTAGTTCGGTGAGTATATTTTTTAGTCCTTATGCTAGTTAGATGTACATGAATGCCATAATTATGTGTTATATTTTTTACTCCCTCCGTCCCAATTTAAATGCTCCCTACGGTTATGCGTGTTTTTTTAAAACTTTTATAGTTTTCATTCTATAATGTATTTTATATGCAATATGGATCTGATTTGATATACCTCAGTTAGTTCTATTAGACAAAATTTTTAAAAACTTTGAAAACCTTACCAATAAAAAGATATAGACGTTTGAAAATGGCACGGATATACGTAGGGAGCATTTAAAATGGGACGGAGGGAGTAGATCATAAATCTAGTTGTTGTGAAGAAAACTCTAGTACAGAGGGACAGAGATCCGAATGGAATATGGCCATCATGGTATCTGTCCACCTATTTTGCGGTTTGTACCTGTTAGGTATTATAAGTCTGAACAATGGAGAGGGGATGATTATGATTAAGCTGTGCCTGTCCTTTTGTGTTTGATTGTAGGATTATGCTCTTGTTAGGGGACAAGATGCCATCTCTTGGGTGAAACAATATAGTGAAAATAATAAGTACACGGGAATAGTCAAAGAATGTGAAAAGGTAAGATGACCTTTATTTATTTCCTTATGTAATTAACAAAGTCAGTCGATATTGAGTTATTGAATTATTGCAGGTGTACATTCCTATTAACGAGGACAAAAGTCCTTGGTCTATGTGTGTGGTAAACTTCACCCATGGAATGGTATACATACTTGATTCATTACCATGTCCAAGTAAAAAGAAAGAACGAAATGAGCAGGTGATGTGCATAGTTAAATTTTTGGATGAAGTACTTGACATCTTGGACAATGATGCAAAATGCCAAAAAGTTGAAAAGCTACCATTCCATCGACTGACATGGCTTCCGGTTCAACAATCGAGCAGCGGTGATTGTGGCTTGCACACCGCCAAGTTCTACAATCTGGAGAATTTTACGGAGGCAGAGTCTGCTATGGTAAAAAAGTTTAAATTTATATTGAATTTGTGCTTTTCAATGCATACACCAAATTTGATCTTAATTTTATGCTTTGTCTCTTAAATGTAGCTAAGGTTCAATTCCGAAGAGGGTAGATATAGATTGGCTTTGGAGTTGATTATCTTTAAGGATAACAAGACAAGGACTGCTCTCATCAAGAAGGCTCAACAAAAATATCGTGATGGAAGGAAGAGTTGATGACATTGTGACTTCTTATAGATTTGACATGACTTTGTAGACTTCTTGTAGATTGGCTTTGCCCTTTTGTAACATGGCCTGGTAGCCTTTTTGTAGATTTGACATAGCATGATGACATTGTGACTTCTTGTAGATTTGACATGGCTTGGTAGCCTTTTTGTAACATTGTCTTGCTCGCTAGCTCTTCATGATTGGCATATGACTGTTTTTGCCTTGTTCATATGGCTCATCTAGGCACACTTACCACAAACATGGGATATTTTTCCTACAATCTGAACATACTTACCACGTATATAGGAAATATTATCAAGTTTTACTTAGATTTTGGGCATAGTTACCGCAAAGATCGGCTATTTTTACAAGCTTCTAGAAGTACTTACCACTGACATAGGAATTACTTACCAATGATATAGGTACTTACTGAAATCTGGAAGTACTTACCACTGACATAGAAATTACTTCCACAATTTTGGCTCATATATGATGCCTTTTTTAATACAAACAAAGGTCCTACTTACTACGAACTTCCCTACTTTCTACGAAATTCTCTAGGTTTCAATGAATTAGCCTCCTAACCGCTGTCGAGAAGTGTTGACCATCCTCCAAAGTTGCTGTCGAGAAATTGGGCTTGAACACTCATGGGATTTGTTGAACATCCAATAGTCTACACAGTTTAAATGCTTAATTAGCAAATGTTCAAATTGATAATAGACTATTGACAATACATAATAATAAACTTACCAAATTAGGTTCAATCGTAGATTCACACCCATTGGTTGAGTAATCATTATGCATAAACGATGGGTAATATGCGGATGAGTCTCGCCCAGTAAGTGATTGTGGATGAAATGTGCTCAAATCTGACTCATAAGTTTCTTCATTCTCATTGACCGGATTGTTCGCTGCTAATTGCAGACATTTAGTTCTCATATGACCGGGTTCCCTACAGTAGCCATATTTTCTGACCTTTGGGAAAGTCCTTTGCCAAATTATGGCTCCCTTTACGCTTGATAATGGCGGGATCACCAACCCCAAAATGCATAGATGTAGCCTCACCGTTGTTCTCTTCCCCCATTGTTCTTTTCTCCCCTTCAACATGTGACATATAGAGCTCTTTCATTTTGGACGTCAACCTTGTGATTTCTTCTCTTGTCTCTTTATATCCATTGGTTAAGTGTGAAGCATAATAACACATTTCGACACATGCGCTTGACAATGCCACATACCTTGTTGTTTGCGTCGCCCATTCCGGCAATGGTGTGCTGCCATCTAAACATGAGGACTTGGCCATTTTTGTCCACCTTTCTAAGATCAGACAAGAGGGAATTTCTCTCAAGTGTTCCATTTTCATTACTGATATCATATAACATGGTAATCCAAATGACTCAAATTTCAAACAAGAGCATTTCATTTTGCCATCATCTGGCTGAAAGTTAATAGACCACATTGCATCCGGCTGCTGGTACCGAGATAAGTAGTAAACACGAAAATCATCTATCACAACTTTATCCACCAGAAACAATGAATGCTCTTTTTGAATTTCTTTGCGAATTTTATAGAATATGGCCAGAGTAAATGTATCAGCTCTATGTTTTTCAATGCGTTTCATGGCTGTTGAAAGAACCGGTGCACTATTCTCACTTTCAACTTGTTCCTTAGCCTTGTTATGTCGAAGTCTTGCTAGAGCCCTATCATATACTTGTACAAATTCAAAAAGACTTAGACATAGTTTCAGGAATCGATTCAAGAATGCGTTCATTCCCTCAACACGTTGTGTGCTTTTTGCTCCCGCAAAAAAAAATCCCTCGCAAGTGCGCCTCTGCCCATTGGCTTCGCTTGTTGTAAACTTCTATCGCCCAATTGTTTTCATGAAGACCATAATTGTCCATAAGATTTGTCCATGCAACTTCAAACTCTTCTACTGTTGGCATTAACATGCATTTCTCAAATTCATCTAAGAATCCAGGAACATGGACATTACTCACAACATTTTTTTTAAGATGCCATTTCCATAAGCGATGACTCGCATTAGGTAGCACGGTTTGTATAGCTCTCCGCATGGCCTTATTCCCATCTGTCAATACCGACACTGGCTTCTTGTCATTGCCCATGGAATCAAGAAATGTTTTCAACACTCATGTATAAGCCTCAACAGTCTCAGCAGTCAACAATGCACACCCAAAAATTGTTGTTTTAAAGTGACTATTGACACCAGCTAGTACCACCAATGGCTTCCCATATGCATTCGTCCAATAAGTGGCATCAAATAGTAGCACATCTCCAAAGCACATGTAGTCCGTTAGAGATGTTGAATCTCTCCAAAACATATTATTTAACCGATTTTCCTCATCCACATCATATTTGTAATAGAACAATGGGTCAGATATGGCTTTCGCACACAAGTAGGCTAAGGCACCTTCCGCATCACCATCCACAACCTCTGTTTGTCGTTGAGCTATAAAATGATTGTACAAATCTTTTTGCGTGTATTCGACTTTGTCATATCCACCTGATTGTTGTGTGGCAAAATCCATAATGTGACTTGTTCCAATACCAACTTTATGCATAGTATTGGCCGAAGCTTTATCAGGACTTCTAACCTTCCTGTGGGAGCAAAGAAAGGGAACACCACGAGGCCCTATCAAGGGATGGTTATGGAAGCTTGCAAAGTTAGCCACCACGTACTTGCTTGACTTTCTTTCGAGTTTGAGATGAAATATAGTAGGACATCCAACTCTAGTTAGTGTCGTCGGCTCTCTACTTCGATCTTCTTTCTTCACGTGTTTATCCTTTCTATGTCCTTCTTTTGAGCAAACCCACTTTCTTGACGCTACTTTCCCCTCATTGTCCGTGTGAATATTATCCTTTCGGACACTAAAGCCTTTCACTTTGGCATATGCATTATAAAATCTTTCTCCATCCTCCGGCAAATCAAATTTCATTTTATACACATCTTCTTCCGTTAATTCATCCAACCGACTAACATTGTATCTATCATCATCATCTTCTTCTGTTGATTCATCTAACCGACTAAAATCATAAGCATCATCATTGCTAGAGTTGTCACCAATGTCTATCACGTCATTTTCATCCATCTTTCGGAATCTGGTAAAAAATGACCATAGGTAGTGGTAAATATGACATTGAATAGGATAAAAAAATTCATACAGTTTGGTAACAAATTTACTAGTAACTATATTTCTATCTAATGGTAGATATTTCCATAACATATGGTAAGTATGACCTTAACAAATGGTTACTTATCATTTGAAAAAAAACATACAGTTTGGTAACAAAATTACAAGTAACTATATTCATATCTAATGGTAGATATTTCCATAAAATATGATAAGTATGAACTTAACAAATGGTTAACGTATCATTTGAAAAAAATGCATCTCACATTTGTCAAACTTAAAAAATACCTACATTATAATGCCAAATGTATCATTTGAGATCAAGATCTAGGATTGAAACTTTCTTATTGTGGAGAAACTTATTTGGAGAAGCTCTTCAATTTGTTGTTCTTCAAATTTTCATAGCTTTTTGAATGAAGATCTATGATTTCTTGTGAGACAAGAAGGAAGATGTATGGAATAGTTGAAAATACTTGCTACAATCTGATTGAAAATAATTTTGAGTAGTTTAAGGTAGGTAGGAGAAATTTAATTCCATTAATGGCACAATGTGTGGTAGCTAAGCAACAATTCAGACTTGTTGCACTTTTATAAAATGTCTGAATACGTAGTAAGTCTTTCCAAAAGATAAGTACTACTAGAAACCGTAGTATGTTCACACAACATACGACTTGTTATGGTGGTAAAAAAGATCAGATGGCGTGGTATATATAGCCTTATTCTATGGTAACTATGGCATTAATGACGGGTAGGTATACATTTTTATGTAACATAAATGCACTATAATAAGGGTAGTTGGGAACATAACTACCAATATATTTAATGTCTCTTAGTTGTACTTAATTTGTATTATCTTGCACTTGAAACATATTTATCTTTAATAATTAATGAAACAAAATAATATATTGAATGAGAGATTATGGATCAATAGTTAGTAGTTATTATTACATTAGTCAATTGTACCAATCACTCATTGATCCCTGTCAAACAACACTACTGTGAAGTAGTACATTAAGTAATAATGTTGATAATATCAACCTAAATTAACCAATTCATTTTAGTCAAATTTTATTAACTACTACATTAACCAATTGTATCAATCATTCATTGATCACTCTCAATCAACACTACTGTTAACTACTACATTTAGTAGTAACACTGGTAATACCAACTTATATTAACCAATTCATATTAGCCAATTGTATTAATATTTGCTCAATCATCCCTATTTTTATTGATTATTAGTTGTTAGATTTGCAACTTATATTATATTGATCAATTTTAAAATTGTTTGATCAATCACTTAAACTCTTAGTCGAATGACTCTAACTATAACCGATAATTGTGATTAATCGTCAATCGAGAACTACCAAATGTCAATTGCAACTATTAATCGTTACAATATCACGTTAATCAATTGAAAAAATAAATTTAATTTCTTGTTTTGCATTTAAATCTAATTGTATTAAATACTTTATCTTAATTCAATGGAAGGTCCTACTAAATTATTTAATATTTATTACTTATTGATTATCTTTCGTCATTCAACATTTTTATTACAATTATTGTAGCGTGTGTTTAAACAAAAATTATTTTTGCAAAGGTAAATTATTTAAAATTATTTTAACGTAATTTAGAGATGATGATGATGATGATTATTATTATTATTATTATTATTATTATTATTATTATTATTATTATTATTATTATTATTATTATTATTATTATTATTATTATTATACAATTAATATTTTTATTTCAAAAAATTGTTCTAAGAAATATTCTACACAAATTAAAAAAATTTAACTAAAGCCTTTTTTTACCTCATTTCTAATGTTGCCCATTACAAAAAAATCTTAGCTAAAGGACAAAATTTGGACTGGAAATAGTAAAAAGTGGTGTGGTGTTATAACACCCCAAAAAGTTAGATTTTTCCGCTCAAAATGGTGACTTGCTACCGGATTGTCCAGTCGCCTTATTTTGTGGTAAGTATTCCCTTCTTGCGTGGTAAGTGTTACCTTATTTTGTGGTAATATTTAGCCCATTGGGTGGTATATATTTCAAGTATTCATGGTAAGGAAAGTGCGAGTTTTTTGGCGAGAAAACCGCAAAACCACCTCGTTTTTTGTCAAAACCACTTGCTTTTTGGGATCCAATGGCTGAGATTCGTTTATGGCAGATCTAATGGTCCAAAATTAGCACCGGTGCCCCAATACCACATTGGGGCACCATAGAAAGATTCTAGATTTATGCACCCCTCCCCCAGTCTAAATTATATCTTGGCAAACATTACCAAAACACCCCATGGTCCCACAAACAAATCAACACTTTTACAATTTTGGAGGTCCTAGCTGGTGTGTTTTCGAAGCCGATGTCGGCGGCAAAGCCAACGAAGAATAAGACATCAGAGTGGTTTCAAAGAAGACAACGAAGAAGTGATTTTGGTTCTATATGATACTGTAAAATCATAACCTAGTTTGTCTTCCCTTTGTAAAATCACTGGGTTTTCTTTTTAGTTGAAAAAATCGAGTGGATAATGTATATGTGGTTCAGCGGTGGCTGTGAGAGAGGAAAAAAGGTTATGGGTTTGCTTCGAAAATGATCCAGTATTTCTCATCTTGAAAATTGGGTTGGGGGCAAAATAGGAAGTGTACACAATTACATTATATCCACTCCTCATTTCAACCACAAAACGAACCAAGTAACTTTTTATTCTCCTTTCTAAAATAATACCCCATCTAATCATACCCGCCCTTATATTCCCCTCTTATTATATCCTGTTTACCCCCTCATATGCATATCCCTCTAACAAATAGGGCGTATATGTCCTGGGTTTTGCTCTTCTAGGAAATAAGAAAGAGAGTCTCAAAGGAAGACAAGAAGTCCGGTGGTAAAGCGGCAATCAATAGGGCAGCCTGCCTATACCATAATTTAAAAAATCTACAATTCACAACCAAAATTGCAAAATGCAAAATGCAAAATGCAAAATGCAAAAAAATACACATCCCAAGTGGGCTAATTGTCTTGTGTTGTGTTTTGCTCACTCAAACCCCCAAGTATTTTGTATTTGCTTGATACTCACCATACCTTCTTATTATTTTTGTATCACATTTGAGTTGACACGAGTAACACCTTAGAAAAAAATAGCTAATCATTGATTAGCTTTGAAGTGATTTACTAGCATTCATTCAATCTAATAGATAAAAGTTAGTAGACGGAGATGCTATGGTAGAGACCTGTACTACATGTGTATTACAATTCCAAAGTCCTGAAAATTGTTATGGACTAAAATTAAGGTGAGTTTTTACTCAGGTATTTTCACTAGTTAGAAGTTGAGTGCGAGAACACCAAAAATTTCAAAAATACCGAATGTATTTTTAGTGAAAACTCAGTCTTAATTTAAAAATATTTATATGTACAATAATAATATAGAGTTAGTACTTCCACCATAACTTTGTGTTTTTAAGCAAGAAATTCATTCATACAATGTACTATATGTTAGAGAGTCGTGGGAAAAAACTCTCGACCTTGACGAGTTTAAATAACCACCCAAGCAACCGGACCTACTTGCAAGTTCACCATATCTTTGTTACTTGCGCATGATTAAGCAAGTTGATATTAAGTTTGTGTTAACTTCGAGTTTGTATATCTCAATTTAACAAGAATTTAATTATTTGAGTCCAACTCAAATTCGTTCCTTTTAATCTACAAGGAATCGACGATGTCATGTTGTGGTCATATCTAAGAGTAAGTGGAATTGCCGATGTCATGTCGTGGTCATATCAAAGAGTAAGCATGCCAAACCTGCTACCATCAAGTTGAATTCGAGTTGTGTCAATAGTACTAGTATTTCATAATGAAAGTTTTCACTCCTAGTTCAAAGTTAGCTTAATGAATAGTTTTCACATAAACTATTCCACTTACATAATGCAAACAGTTAATTGCTGATAGGGTTCTTGATGAGATTGACAAGAGTCATCAGCGTTTCCTATGGGGTGGATCCAATAAAAAACAGCGCTTGCTGATGGTGGCATGGAACGAAATATGCAAACCCAAAGTACTGGGTGGGTTAGGCTTCCACAATCTACGTTATTTTAATCTAGCCATGCTTGCAAAAATGGGTTGGAGAATGCTTCATGAAAAGGATGCTTTGTGGACCAAGGTTCTTCGGAGTAAGTATTGAACTTCAGCTAGGGGTTGTAATATCACTACCCTGCCTACAGACTCGTCAACATGGAAAGGAATTTGTGAAGGTATAGCTGCAGTTCAAGATGGCTTTGGTTGGCGATTGGGCATTGGTAAGTCAATCTGTTTTTGGACTGATGTTTGGGTAGGGGACACGCCGTTAATTAATTATGCTATCATGGACATCTCGGCAACTGAGTTATCTAAGAAGGGTAGTGATTAATTATGGGTGTGTATTTGGGGAATGGGATTGGGCCTCTCTTTCTTTAATGATATGTGAAGAAGCTTTGGATCTTTTAAGTTTTAAGAGAGCAGTTTGTGTTGGGAGGAGTTAAAAGTAGAGACAAGGTTTTGCGGAAGTTTTCACCAACTGGTGTTTTTTCTATCACGTCAACTTACAAATTTATTTCTGCTAAGTCACTTAAGACCGAAGATACCAGCTAGAAAAAAAAATTGAGAAGTACGTAACAAGGTGGCAAAGATGGCGAACCTTGCTTTGGTTAGTTCAAAGGAATCGGTTGCTAACAAATATAGCTAAATTCCAACGGGGCCTTATTCATTCCTGGATCGGTGATATTTACGGCCAGCATGACGAATCAACAATCCATGCCGTTAGAGATTACTCGATCACAAAAAACTTATGGAAAGGTATTGTGAAGGTGGAATTTTGGAACGACTTTCTCACTTCCTATTCAACAATGGGTTGATATGAACTTGCCGACCCTCCCTGGTCTAGAATTGAAGGCAAGGGATGAGACACTATATTTACTGCAACTTTGGACAAGATATGGTACTGGCGGAATAAGCAAATGTGGGATCCGGAATTTGTATATCCCCGAGAGCCAATATCGGAGATTCATCGTTCAGTGGCCGAAGTATTTGATGTTCTAGCCTTCCAACAAACTCTCAACAGTAAAAGGGTAATAGTGATGTGGCAAGCTCCTCCTAGTGGTGTTCTCAAAGTCAATGTTGATGGCGCCTCCAATGGAATTCCAACACGTGTCGTGGCGTGAGGGGTAATTCGTGATGATGGTGGGAATTGGATTGGGGGTTTTGCTTGTAAAATGGGAATGTGGATGCTCTAAGGGCTGAACTTTGGGGTATTTAGAGAGGTCTCAAACTTGTGGGGGATTTGGGGTTGCGCCGTGTAGTGTTGGAAACGGATTCGCAAGTGGCTCTCCGGGCAATTTCGAATCAACATTCCTTTGATCCTAACTATAATCTAATTAAGTTGATCAATGAACAACTTAAGATGGGATGGGCTTGTGATTTAATTTTTGGTTGGAGAGGCAAATAGTTGTGCACATAATCTAGCTAGATTGGGTCTTCAGTTGGACCGAGGTGAGCAAGTGTTTGATAAGCGCCGCTAGAAGTGCTGGATGATTTAAGCAACAACCGTGATGGTTGTCACGATCCTAACCCGCCCCATCTAGGCTCCGGTCACAACAGAGCACCGGTGAAACTATCACCAAGGTCTCTTCGCACATATAACACCTTACAATCGTAAAATTAAGAGGGGCTAGAGTGCGTAATCAACGAAAGCCTGACTAATAATGTATAGCTTACCAACTCAATCCATTTGCAAGGAATTGCAAACCCCTAATAATACACCTCAGAGTTGTGCGTAATTAACATATAATAAGCATTCCTATTAATTACAAGAACATAGCGGCTTGGATACCACCTTCCCTATAACTGACATAAAATCAAATCGTCATTTGAGCTGTCAGTCCACATTAAGGGTAACACATTGCCCAGTCTTTCACATCCTGAAAGGTGAAATATTTTCATAAGCCGAAGCTCGTATGAATAACCAATACATAAGTTACACGTTTTCCATGGTATTCTCAAAGTACATTTTCAAAGAGATTAATTCAGGCTTATCATATTCTGAAAAACATTCAAAATTCACAAATCGATTTATAATACACATCCCTCTCGAATTCACATTGCTTCACCAGGCGTCCCTAGCGCGGATAAGCTAGATGTCTATCACATTATCCCACAACTAACACAAACACATCTTGCGAGCCTTTTAGCATTGTCCCCTAGCAAGCTGGGACGTAAGAGATGCCATTAATAGATAACAAAACGTATCCACCTTCATTAATAACCATGGAGTTCATATTATTGATCAAAACACACAAATAAAGCATATCATTTAATTTAGGTATTGAGTCACCACATTGATCCACGCAATCACCTGGACCTCCTATAACCAATGAACCATGAAAATATGATTAGGAGATGCAAAATGAGTGTAAGCATGCCTAAGATGAAGTCCTAGAGGTGTGCAAAGTCAGACTTGAGGTGCACAGAAAAATCAGGTTTTCCCCAGCTGCTACCGGTATTACTAACCCCAAAC
Source organism: Vaccinium darrowii (assembly GCA_020921065.1). NCBI lineage: Eukaryota > Viridiplantae > Streptophyta > Magnoliopsida > Ericales > Ericaceae > Vaccinium > Vaccinium darrowii. The sequence goes on from CM037159.1 coordinate 28,092,655, forward strand.
CCCTCGTTCCATGGATACAATCGAGTCATTTAAAAAACTAAAGTAATAAGAACCTGAGATTCAAAAGCTAAAAAAAACCGTGAAATTCAACTACCTTAGATATGGAGTTATACTTGTTTAAGCTTCAATCATCGGTACACGAGAACCCCTCTCAATTCTCCTTTTTCTTCTTCTTTTTCTACGGTCTCTCTCGGTCTCAAACAGTGGGAAGGATAGGAGCGACAAAATATTGTAGAACTTAAGGAAGATCATTCGGTGTGGTCGATATCCACCCTCTAATATGCACCCAACATCCATATGTGTTCCACTAAGCCAATTAAGGACTTGCAACACATATGTTAAGTTAACACATAATTTAAATAAACTAATTAAACCATTAACCCACATAATCAGCTAAGACTCGACATGTAATCTACTTATACCCATTATTGCAATGGTCTTGGAGTTCCTCGTGCTATTGCGGCAATTGTTTATGTTTCTTAGGATTTAGGCCCTCTTGTGTACCAAAAAAAAAAGGGTTAGTGTAATTTTGTTTCGATTGGTGTCATTAGTGGTATAATAACAAACTAAAGGGTTTGAGTTAGGCAATTTTTTCCCCGGATGGTCCTGTTGTAACAAACTTCTACGCGCAGTGCAGAGTCAAGTCATTCAGTCATCTTCCTTCTACGCGGTATTCCCCCGCCTCTTTCTCCTCCTCATCCTCTTTTCCCCCCCACCACTCGGCACCGTCCTCTCTTTCTCTCTCTCTCTCTAAACCTCTGCGATTACCCAATACATACAGACCACCACCACCACAGACATACACCATCGATACATACACAAAAACATATTACCAGTACACACAGAGAATAGGGAAAGAATAATCAAATATGTTGCGATCGTGTTACAGGCCGATAGAGAGATGTCTAGGGCGAAGGAACGGTGACGGGCTTTTATGGGACATGGACTTGAAGCCTCACGCCTCCGGCGACTTCTCGATCGCCGTCGTTCAGGCCAATTCCAGCCTCGAAGATCAAAGTCAAGTCTTAACCTCGCCGTCCGGCACATACGTTGGCGTCTACGACGGCCACGGCGGACCTGAAGCCTCTCGCTTCGTTAACAGACATCTATTCCCTTTTCTCCACAGTAATCTCTCTCTTTCTCTCTAAACCCTAATATATATTCCTTTCTCTAAATATTCATTGTTTGACTTTCCATCGGTGTGTTTGATTATGGTCTTTATTCGATTGTATACATGAGACCTATAAATGATTAAAAACTTGAAATTTTAGAGAAAATTTACATGTTTGGGATTTTTTTTTAAACAAGGTAGTTGCAGGCAGGTGCCAAATCGTATAAGATTATTCTGGATTAAGCTGAGAAACTATTATAATATGTGTCCGCGCCTGAATTTGGTCAGAGATGTGTAATTTGCACATGCTCAATTTTGTCATTATTGGACTCTAATGTTATTTCCAACTCTCAGGTAGTGCAAAACTTTGCTCATCTATAGTGTTCAGTTTGCTGGAATGATTGTAGAAAGACATTAGCCTCCCAATGGAATGAGCATTCCACTAAATTGGTGGATGATGGTTCCATTTGAATTGTAAATTTTATCATTTTCACATCAGAATGAATTTTCAAAGCGATCATTCCTTATGTACATACTATCATTTAAATTTGGAATATAAATTGTGTTCCATTCTATCATTTAAATTTGGACGTTACTCACTTTGTGTGTTTGCAACACGGTATTTTGCATCTTGTTAATGATCGTTTTGCAATTCCTGCAGAATTTATGGCGGAGCATGGGGGATTATCAGTGGATGTGATTAAAAAGGCATTTAGTGCCACAGAGGAGGAGTTTCTTCATTTGGTGAAGCGATCTTTACCGGTCCAGCCCCATATTGCTTCAGTTGGGTCATGTTGTCTAGTCGGTGCCATTTCACATGATGCATTATACGTGGCGAATCTCGGAGACTCCAGAGCGGTTCTTGGTCGGACTGTTTCCCAAGGGCAGAAGAGGAAAGTGCTGGCAGAACGTTTGTCCAAGGATCACAACGTTTCTTGCGAGGAGGTGAGGAAGGAGGTCAAGGCTCTTCATCCTGATGATTCTACTGTAGTACTAAATTGTCGTGGAGTTTGGAGAATCAAGGGCATAATTCAGGTACCTGGAACTGCTTGTCTGCTTCATAATTTATGATTTTGGTGATTGATTAGAGTAACTATTGTTTGCTTAAATTTTATGTTGTTTTCAAGAAATTTTCAGTGGAGCCATGTCTCAACTGGAATGTTCTTTTATTGACAGTGTATGAACATTAAGGCTTGGTTATTGCTCTGGGACACGTTGTCATCAATCATGATTCATGTCTTTTATGTAGATTTGGTGCATCTTTTTGGCCACTTTGTGAAATTCTGGTCATTACTGCATATTAACTGTCTTAGAGGAGTTTGTTTGTATTTTAATTTTTTTCCCTTATCTCGTTGCTTAAGTAGCACGGACACGGACATTTGGACTCTGGCAATTTTTAAAAAATAGACATGGACAAGGCGGGGGACACAGCAATACATCCACCATGTCCGACATGTCAATACGTCGACCTCTAGGAGTGTCGGTGCTTCATAGCTTGTTGCCTGTCCATTGTTGTTGTATTGTCTTATCATGCTCGGCCATGCTAAATGTTCTTCCAAGTCATGCATGTCATGTGGGTTTTCAGGCAAAAGTAGGTGTTTCTGTTAATATCTTCTCTGTTGTTGAACCATCAAATCTAAAATTTCGCCACTAGTCATCAACACAATAGATGCATCAGTCAACGGGGGAATATAATGATTTCGTAAAATGTTATTCTGAAGGGTTGGTGGTTTGCCGACAGGAGATGCAGAGTACTAAGCGAGAAAATTTGTGGTGAACATTGCACGGTTGTCAAAAAACGCACGATTCCCAATTCGATTGGCAATTCACACAAAAACGATATGAATCTATAAGTGAATCAAGGCTTATATAAAATCGGTGGTGAACCATACAATTCATGATTCGATTCGTTTCATTTCACAGTTCACGCAAAAACAATACGAATCTATAGGTGAACCAAGGTTTTATCACAGTTGTTGCATTTGACAATATGAAACAACTTTTGTTTTGTTTGAATTTTTCTTATAGAAAAGCAATAATATAAGATCATATATATTTTCAAGGAACGAAAAACCTTATTCCCATGCAAATTTTTTGGGGGGGTAAATTCCCATGCAAAATTTGTTAGTAATCATTTGTCGATCAGTATTTATTTTGAACTGGGGCAAGGCTCAGAGCCTCAGACCAACCCACGCAATGTTGTAAAATAAGCAAGTTTCATACCTACAAACTTTTAGAGCATCTAGGCTAAGCTTTCAATTTTATAATGAACCTATAACATTTACATGTGCATATCCATTCTATTATAATATTTGTTTTCCTATTATGTACAAGTGTCTTTCCTATTTCCTATTAGACCAAGTGATCATCAATCAATAAAAGAAAAACTCAAATATTGATTTAAGCTTAAATTGTTTTGTTTTACTATGTATCTTTATTACGATTCACGATTCGATTCGATTCACGATTCAGTAAAGGGTCACTCCAATTCTCGATTCGTTTTGGTGATTTGACAACCTTAGTGAGCAGCTGAATGTTCACAGCTTGCCCTCTCCTTGCAATGCTAGTTCCCTCTTGTTTATCCTCTCCCATGGTGCATCGTCCTTATTAGATTATTAACCACCAACTCATCTAAAAGCTTAAGCTGTTAGAGAAAGGAGCCACTTAATTATTTATATTCTCAACACGCCCCCTCATGTGTAACCAAGCTCTCCTCCATAAGCGGGCTAAACACGTGTAAATTAATCATTAGGTAGGCAGTGAGGTTTGAATACAAGATATATTGCCTGAATCTGATTCAACTACTGCGAGTACCCTTCTACTGTAAGCGAATCAACCGTACCCTTCTACCGTAAGCGAATCAACACCCGACAAGTTAGCTAGTTGTAAGGCGTTCTTACATGCCATGGCCAATCAGCACAACTTGGTTCGAATCTCGCTGTAATTTCTCGAATCTTGTTGAATAGGGTTGAAGTTTATTTGGTTGTCGAGCAAACATCAATGCTGCTGTCATAAAAGAAAAAAAAGGTAGACATAAATGTCATGGGATGCATTGATAGATTGATATTTTTTTTTTTTTTTGATAAGTGCATTGATAGAGAGAGAGAAATGGAGAGGACAGGTAGATTAAACCTTAGACTTAGTTATGGCTGTCATGTTTTGTAGCCGATGTTTTGGGTTTCAAAATGGTTAAATAAGGACTTGAACAAGCTTATAAGTCGTAAGAGACTCAGAATACGCAGACACGGTCGAATCGAGTCCTACGGCTAGCCGATTGGTTTTGAGTTTGATGCTTTACATTGTATCAGAGCAAGGCTTTCGAAGGGTTTTGGACAAGACTCTCTTGGTTATTGCTCCGTTGTTTGTGCCATAAGTGTACCATATTTCGTTATGATCCCAATGTTGTGGATCCGTTTTTTACCTCTTCACGTGTGGTTCAGGGTTCGCGCGTGCGGGAGAGTGTTAGAGTTTGTCCCACGTTGGTTAATTAATACCTCCAAAACTAGTATATGAGCCTGGGTGGTCTCTCCATTCATTGCCAATTGGTTTTGAGTTGAATGCTTTGATAGTCCTTAACTTTGTGTATTCATGTACACATTGTGCACGTATTGTCTGGTTAATAACTTAATATTAATACAGTGGAAAGAGTGGAAAATCTTTAGCAGAACTTCTGCCACAGTAGAAAGGAGATTCAGATTATAAGTATAAAATAATAGTGTGTGCCAATTAAATAGCTTAAAACGAAGATGGTGCATATATTGTTATGTTGGATGTTATCATTTCCTGTATGCTATTTACTTAAATACTACCAGTTTCCGTATTATTTTTGTTCCTGCCCCTGATCTTTTTTGCTTCCTTTTCATTTTCAAAAGAAAGTTAACAAAGTTTGGCGAGCATCTGATACTGGCCAGTGTATCTTGGTACTCTTTTTTTTTTGTTTTAAACTCTTTCTTTAGCTTTATAAAAGACGGAATTTGTCATGCCTCATGCACAGGGACCAAATATGTTCTGAGGGGGCTATATGTTGCCTACTCTTGAAGAATCACATGCCTTTTGGACCATCGGTTCACCCTCTCATGTAGCTAGGTTCTATTAAAGTTGTCTTCCATGCATGAGAAGTTCATGGTCTCATGGACAATAATGTGACTTTAGCTGCCATATCTATCACTCTTCCTTTCCATCTTGCCACCCGCAAGAGGCTGTAAATTGACATGAAGATCATTACCCTTCCTAAGTTCTTGTATTTTCGCGTCGTTCAATTTTTGTGTTGAGTGATTAGTTAATATTCTGTGTGGGAACTGTTATTCTTGATCAGCATAAAAGCAAGTGATGGAAGATTCTGATTTGTATCATCTTGTCTTTTTCAGGTGTCGAGATCTATTGGAGACGTATACTTGAAGAAACCTGAGTTCAACAGAGACCCACTTTTCCGTCAGTTTGGACACCTTGTTCCCTTGACACGACCTGTACTGACTGCAGAGCCCTCGATTCTTATAAGAAAACTTAGGCCTGAAGACTTGTTCTTAATATTTGCTTCAGATGGCCTGTGGGAACATTTGAGCGATGAAGAAGCCGTTGAGATTGTGTTCAATAACCCAAGAGCGGTGAGTTCCCATCTCTGAATGATGGTATTCCTATTTTTCTACTTTTCCATTGCGGCAACCCTTGGACGGTTTTCCTCTTTTATGGTGCATTTCCAGTTGGGTCACTTGCTTAACTGATTGTGTGCGTTTGGGAATCAATTCACTTAATTGTCTATCGCATATTCTGAAGCGTTGCTTTTCATTTGACCTTGTTATAACTTTATCTTTGTGGGGAATGTTTCATGAGCAATAAAACAATTTAAAATAATTGTTCTGAATGTTGAAGATAGAATTTATTTGCATTCGTCTGGACAAGTCTGAAGAGCATTTTGAATACTTGCAGGGAATAGCCAAGAGGTTGGTGGGAGCTGCCCTTCAAGAGGCTGCAAAGAAAAGGGAGATCAGATACAATGAAATTAGAAAAATCGAGAAGGGTGCTAGGCGTCATTTCCATGATGATATCACTGTGATTGTGATGTACCTTGACCATCAGAAAGGCTCCACCGGTGGTAGATTTAAACGCGGTGCTCTTGGCTGCACGACTGCGCCCGTTGACATCTTCTCTAACGCGGATGAAACCATGGAGGAATTTGATGACACTCTTCCATTAGCAAAGAAAACCCAACAAAGATTGAACTGACGAAACAGTCTATTTCAGATGGTATTAGTTGATTTTGCTTGAATTTGCGGGAGGTTTGGGAGTAATACAGAATGATGTGCATATTCGAGGTCCTGGTAGACGTATGTTGATCGAGCCTATATTATTATACATTTGCTCTAAGCCTTATGCCGATACCTCAAGCAGCGAAGCATGTTTCGCTTGGAGTATTTGGGAGTTTTGGAAGTATATGGGAAGGATGGATGGAGACTGTTATTGATTGGGGTCGGGTTTATGAGTTACGAGCTCTTACGACATTTTTTTGTTCCTCCATTATTGATCATCTTGTTATGAATAATAGCTTTACAAGTTCTGAACATCTTGGACTTTCTTTTTTCACTTCCAATGATACGTTTTTGCCATCACAGGGTTTTCCGACTTGAGAAAGAAACTTTTATGTGCATACTGTATGCCTTCTTCTTCTTCCCCTTTTTTTTTATTTTATTATCTATTCTCTCTATTGTATATCTGAAATTGGGATTGGGAGGGGAAATGGCTGAATGCGACATTGTTTGCTACTGTTTCTTTTTTCTCAGCCCATCTTCTAGGCTTAGTAAAAATGCACCCATTAAGGCTCCGTTTGATTGGATACAAGCAACAACAATAACAGAACTCATTTAGTTTCTAATCATTGAAATTTGTGGATAGGGGCGGGGATAATTGGAGACAGATTTAACCTTTGGTATGCACAAAGTGGTTGCTATCACAATACTACTAAAACAGTGGCCCTCTTAAACCCCCGAGGACCGAGGAGCTACAAGGACGATTTGCTCAGAACCATATCCCCAAATCAAAGTCAAAAGGCATTAGGAATGGCAGGCCTAGAGACCCAAACCAATATATGTGTTCATTATCATGTTTCCTTCATTCATGATCCCGAAAGGTTCCGTTTGATTGGATGTAAAATAAAATATTTTGCTACATGTAATCGGAAAATATTTTAAATGAAAAAACATTTTATATGTAATACTTTTCCGGTGTTTGGTAAAAGTCCCAATTTTATTTTGTCCAAGCCAATACCACATCGCTCGCATCCTGTTTTGCATGTGCCACCGCTGGAATGAGACAAAATTCTTCCAACTGATCCGACGGAGGCGGAGGTGATCGAGGAATGGGCAACCGGATGGCTATCGGAAAATAACTCCAGGGCTTTTGGTTGGTTATTGAGAAACAACTCAAGGGCCTTTGGACAGAATTATTTTACATCCAAAGATGTAAAAGATTTTCCCAAAAAAAATAATTTCCCAAACTTTTCTACTACCGAACATCGGAAATGATGCCCCACGCTGCATCCTGGGATCAAGTCTCATCCTCCCCTCCCCCATGTAATAGATTACGAAATGACGAATGACAAAAAAAAACCATCGGAATTGATGTATAAAGTTTTTGGAAAGAATATTGTATTGGCAAACAAACGAGCCTGAGATTGGATCAAATGAGATTTTCCACTGGAGTTACAAGAGGATTTTTGCCATCTATGTCATTCCAAAGAAGCAAACACTGCCCTCGCAAAAGGACAGTGAAGACTGAAGAAATAGGTGAAGAACCATTTCCATCTCTGCGGTACACGGGCAGACCTCGTCCACCTTCCGTTCCCTCAAATTCACCCGCACCAGAGAAATGTCCAAACTACGCTTCAAAAAAATGTGCTCAATTTTTCCGAAAAACCTAAATTTGAGTTCTCCAAAATAGAGAAAAGAGCACAATTCGGTTTTGTCGAGTTTTGGCTAGAACCATGCCAACCAGCACACGCGAGTATATACACCGGTGTATAAGTGCATTCCGATGTACAAGCGTTCGTGGCTTTAGACTTTTTCCCGCCTTGAAGGTTCAGATTCAGAAGCCTATGGATATAGTGTTGAGGGCTAAAGTGTTCACAGAGAGATCTAGAGGTCATAGAAATACACTTTTTCCTCTAAATGTTGCATAAAACTGCTCTAGAACATGAAATGATAGACAAACCAGAAACTGAAGGTCGCTACAAACATTACATTCCGAAGCCTACATATCGATAAGAACAAAAGAGCTCCATACAACCAAAATAGAGCAAGGCTTTGTATGAAGGCATCTGGAAAGAAGTACAAGTAGACCACTACATCGCATTTAGGGCATTGCCAACCAAAAACCGATCCCGAAAAAACAGATTCATGGGATGACTTCCAAAATTCAATCTCCATTCTCCTGCAGAAGGCTCACTTCAGGAAGTGAGGACTGATAAGTCCCCCAATCTCAAGAAACCCAACTTGTTCTTTCCCTGCAAAGATTTTCTTCAGCTTCTCATCACAGACAATGACCTTCTTGTTTTGAGGATCCTAACAAGATAAAAAGAACAAACCATGTTACGATAAACAGCCAGTAAAATAGGCTAAAATCAAAAGTAATTTCTAGTTTTAATGCAGAAAAAAGGATATCAGAGCACAAAAATCACAAAACAACTAAAAATCGACGATACTATCTTTGCCAAGTTCTCCATAGAATTCTAATAGCAAATACACGCCGAGCATCGCTTTTTCCTACCAACTCCATATAAGTATTACTCACGCAAGTGCCGTATCACCTAAAGGAATAGCCTTATGATTCTTCAATGATGGTATACTGCACTTAGATAACCAAGGTATTTGACATCAGGGAATAGCTTTCAAAGCAATTTCTGCCACATGTAAAATGCTACCAAAAAGATTAAGCAATCTATGCCACATGTAAAATGCTACCAAAAAGTTTCTCAATTGTTTTTAAGTTCTAAGCCGCATATCTGCACATGGTTTTGTTCTTCTCTCAATCGGAACAAAATCACATGTTAGCATGAAGCAAAGATGAAAACCTATAACCGTGAAGTAGAACGTAGAGACAATAAAAATAATAGGTGTATAATAAAATGATAGTTCTACAAGATCAGTAGCGGAAATATATCTGCAACCTCAGCCAAACCCTAAAAAAAAAGTAGAAAGACTAGATTACCCTTACCATAAAAGGTAAACAACAAGAAAAAGTACAACATACACAATAATATATCGGCACATCACTGATTAGCATCAGTCATGCTTTGAACAAATTTAATGTATCAGAAACAAAACCGCATCTCTTAGATGTTTTGAACAGAGAGTCTACTGAAGAATTATGTGACTAGGATTCACACCCCTTCATAGAGACGATGGAATTTCGTCTTTTCTACAAATCACCACATTAAAACAAACTACTACAAAATCAGCATCCAAGAAAATCTGAAAATCCAAGTGAAAGTAAAAGAAATGACAACTTTTTCATGGTTAACGTCCCCAGTTTGTTAAAGCCCCCAAATTAGTGGGGAAACAAGGCCAAGTTCAATCCATGCACACCAACAATCCGGAAATATATACATAAAAAACTACTGCGTAGTAGAAATCTATCTGCTAATGAACAGAACAACACCCAAATCCATCCAAAAAAAACCCTAGCAACATGCCACAGATACAGAGAACAATAGAAGTGTACAGCATAGTCCACATGATAGGTGTAGGGCCAGCATAAATTGGAGAGTCCCGAATACATCTGTGCCTATGTCTGAATCTGTGCATTTTCACGTGTATATCTAGCATTTTTACACATAAAAGAACCATAGAAGCAACAATGAAATCAACCAAACAAATGGAGTAACTGCTAGGGTTTCAGGATGCTTATATAAACAGAGTACGTTCTCCCCTGTGTGTGTGTATATACGCAGAGAGAGAGAGAGACCTGAAGATTGTGTTGTTTGATATAAGCCCAAATCTCCTTAAGGGCTTGAGTGCGAGCAATCTCTGAGACGCCACCGAGGAACGCTTGCATTTCCGGCGATACTCTACGTGGCTTCATTATCCCTTTCGGCTCTCCTTTCCCGGTAGCCGCCGTCGCCGGCTTCGACGCGGCGGCCGTTGTGACGGTGCGCACAGTGCGCAGGTTAACTCCAGACGGAAAAGGAACTGAATGAACACCCAGAGAACCCGATGATGACTTGGTAAGCGACTCCGTTTCGACGGCTAAGAAACTAGAAAACACACCCAGAGAAACCGCCATTTTTTGCCCTTTCTTTCTCCCTCTCTCTCTCTCTCTCTGTCTCTCTCTGTGTGCAGCGGAGTGGAATGCGAAGAGATAAGAGGACGACGGGTTTAACTTTTTGCGCCTGTTGAATTGAGTTAATTCCACAAATGCCCCCTCAACTTGCAGTAACTAGGGCTGCAAATGGGACGAGCTGTCTGCAAGCAAATCGCGGCTCAGCTCGTTATGGCTTGACTATTTTACTAATCGACCCAAGTTCGAGCTCAAGTTTTGGGATCGTTGATTAAGCAAGCTGAGCTCAACTCGTTAAAGCTCAGCTCGACTAGTTTAAAGAGGCTCATTAAGTAAATTAATATGGCTCGGGTTGTTTACGACTGAGCAAAGCTCGCTCGAGGTTGGGGTTCGTTAAAAAAACGAGCTGAGGTTGAACATTACAAAGTTTGGCTAGGCTAGGCTTATTTGCAGCCTTACACTTAACACCATCAATTAAACAGATCCCTATCCTCAACTTCCGAATGCCATTTTTTTTTTTAATAACTCATGTTTCCAGCCCGGTTATGTACACCTTGACTAATGCTAAAAAACAATCTCTCCATCACCAACAAAGGTCCCAATTAAATCTTGATTCCAATTCGCAAATTGTATTTAGGACAAAATATGCTTTCTAAACTCGTTTGCCTCTTTGTCAACAAAAAATATATGTAGTTGCCTTCTAAGGGAAAAAGATAATCCTCAGTTGCCTTCCTCCAAAGTTCAAAGTGACCAAATCCTAGTAATAACTGATTGAGCAGTGAGCACACAATTGCTGAGTTGCTGTTTTCAGCTAAGGCCTATCTACTATTTTAGTCCGTACAAAATCTAATTTTAATTTCATCCTTACAAAATATTTTAATTTCATCCTTACAAAATATTTTTTGTCAATTTCGTCCTTATAGTTTTAGACGAATTTCAATTTTGCCCTTCCGACAAATTACTGATGGAAATTGTTTATGTGGCAAGCAGAAAATGCTTAAAATACCGGGAAAAATGATTAATCTCCAAAAAAAAATGACGAAAATTACGAAAATTTTAAAACACTGGAAATAAGTCATTAAACAAAAAGTTTATGAAATTTGTCTAATAACTTTTTTTTGAGATTAATCATTCGTATCGACGAGAGGAATCAGAAAAGTACAAAAATATGGGCCGAAGTTAAAAAAAGTTCATATAAGACGACACTTTATTTATTTATTTTTTGAAACGGCAATAAAATTTATTAAAGAAAACTTGACAATGGATACATCAAGTTGGAGGGAGAAAAGAGAGGACTCCAACCAAGGTTGAAGAAATTAAAATATTCCTTGGGCCAAAGCCGACACTTTACAGTAACAAAAAGAACAGAGATTTGGTATTCTAATTCGGCCCATACTTTATCGACAAGAGGAATTACTACTCCCTCCGTCCCATAAAGTTAGATCACTACGAAACTACGTGCAATTTTCAAGCTAAAAAATAACGTGCTTACGAAAATAATTTTTTAGTCAATATATATGGATCTTTTGTTTGATAGATCTCATCGAGAACTTTTATACGGTGCAAAAAAAATTCAAAAAATATTTTGGTAAATACATTATTTTTTAGTTTGAAAATTGCACGTAGTTTCGTAGTGATATAACTTTATGGGACGGAGGGAGTATTTTTTTTTATATAAAGTGTCGTCTTATATGATTTTTTTAAACTTCGATCCATATTTTTATACTTTTCTAATTCCTCTCGTCGATACGAATAATTAATCTCCAAAAAATGTCATTACACAAATTTCATAAACTTTTTGTCTAATGAATTTTTTCATGTATTTTAAAATTTTCGTAATTTTTCGTCAATTTTTTGGACATTAATCATTTTTTTTTGGATATTTTAATCATTTTTCTGGTATTTTAAGCATTTTCCGTTTGCCACATAAGCATTTTCCGTCATTAATTTGATGGAAGGGCAAAATTGAAATTCATCTGAAACTATAAGGACGAAATTGGCACAAAATATTTTGTAATGAAAAAATTGAAACTTAGTGTATTTTGTAGGGACTAAAATAGTAGATAAGCCTTCAACTAATCCAATATATAGAATCCACCATCTTGGCAAGATTACCTGTTAATAGGTTCTTTTTCTCACAATAGGGACTCATTCTACCTCAAATACAATAAATAAATAAAAATTCAACATGTTTAACCTTAGCCCAAAGTATTGGCAATGGCGGAGCCAGAAATTTTATTCAAAGGGGGCACCTTATCACAATAAAAAAAAATTACAATAAAATATGGGGAAAAAAGAAGCTCCAAGAACAAAAGTTCAAACATTCTTCATTACGCACAAAAAGTTTGTAGCATAATATTTTGAAACACTTCTAAATGAAGTTTGTTGGTGTAGGAAAGGTCAATATATTTATAGTGGACAAAGTCAGAATTTTGACCACCCTATCAGAAGAAGACACATGGCATTTATAAATTAGCGACACGTGGCAGAGTCGCAAGTGGCCCCGCGAGGGAGCCTCGCACATGTCATTCCTCGTGAACAGCAGAAAGAAGTGCACAAACTCAAAATAGATGCATCCGAGGGTGGGAGAGCTTCCCGAGCCTGAGAAGATTAATGCTAGTCCGAACAGGACGAGTAGTGCGAGAGAACAACTCGAATAAGAGTTAATAGTAGTCCGAACAGGACACTTAGCGCTAGTCCTAAAAGGATGAGTAGCGTGAGACAATGACTCAGATAAGAGTCGGCATGAGTCCGAATAGGACAGATGGCGCGAGTCCGAATAAGGTGAAGCGCAAAAGATCAACCCATCCATGCATGCTCAAGTTGAAAGGCAGGACTTGAGGGGCCCTCAAGGGCTCGATTCATAGTATTGGCATGGCTGAACAAGCTATGACCTTGCCCACACAGGAATGGAGGGGGATTTAGTGGCTCGGTGGATTGAGGAGAAGGAATCGCTGCAAATGGGAGTTGCGAAAACATCGCCCCCCGCGGCCGTATAGTACAGAAGGACACGTGTGTCGAATATTTACTAGGCCACTTGGCGCCTCAGTGTTGGCCCTAGTAGTCTATAAATATGAGGCACCCCTTGTAACACACAAATTCGAGTCCTGCAATTAAGACAAGGAAACGATGCACAAAATAATATTTTTATTAATTCGATTTGATTGCGAGGGGTACAATCTCTAACTAATGCTCTTTTTAGGGTAAAAGAACAAAAGAAAATCCTCTGATTCGATCTCCGATACGTTTCAACGGCTTGAATGCTTGCTATTGAATCGCATAAACGATAACTTTCTTTGAATCTTCAAGTTGAATGAACTAAAGAACAAAGTTTGAAGATGACTTTGATTTATTGAATGATTTGTTGGATGAAGAACTTGTGAAGAAATCGGCACGTTCTTGGTGCTTGATGATTCTTGGCAAGTTGTTGCTCTTGTATTCTTGTGTTTGAAGATGACCTTGATTTGTTGAAGGATTTGAGTTGTTGGGTGATGAACTTGTGAAGAAATCGGCACGTTGTTCTTGGTGCTTGATGATTCTTCGCAAGTTGTTGGGGAATTGCTTGAGAGCTCTTATAGAATGCCAGGCCCAAAAGGTCCTTTCTTCATAACAAGAGCCTCTATTTATAGGCTCAAGGAGAGATGTCTTAACTTGGAAAAATCTTCCTTGATTTATTTTCTTTCCAAATAAGAATAATTTTCCCTCTCCTTATGGAAATTAACTTAGGCCAATGTTAAAGAAATCATAATATATAAATATATATTATAATTATTCTTTTTGACCCAAGGAAAATTTGACTGGGCCCGTATCTTTTGGTTGGCCCAATTTTGTCACCCTCTCGGCTAAATAAGTTAGCCATCTTCTTCTGGTCCAGTCCATGATTGAGCTCGTATTTTCGTGGGCCCATTTGGCTAATTTAAATTAGCCCACTTTAATTTGGCCTTCACCGTATCTTAAATGGATTGAGCCCATAATTTTGGCAGGCCCAAATTTATTTGAAGGCTTTGACCAGCTTTGACTTTAATTAATCTAGGCAATTTTATTTGTCTCAATTAATTTGGACGACGATTAAATCGCATAAAAAATTTAGTGTCTACACCCCTCTCACAACTCCTCTCAGATTTAGGGAGAGAGCTTGAGAGACTTATTTTCTATAGAGAGAGAAAGCTTCCAAGTGAGGGCATCCCACAAGAGATAACCTAGAGAGATTCTGTCTAGGTCTCTTCCATACTGTTTGCCTTCTTCTCCACCCCACCAAATCAATCCTCCATCCTCTTCTTCTAAACACCAACCATTCTTTACCTGTCATAGCTCATATTCTTATTCTTGAATATTGAATAAACAAAGAACCTCACTTACAGTTGGTAATTTCATTTACAATTGACCCCGACAAGTTTTCATTTTTCAAAAGTTCTGCATAATTGTTTCATTACTAATCCCGTAAAAACATCTTGCTTCAAGTATATTGTTAATGCATGCCGGCTCAAAGACTCTAGATAAGCTCATTTTTGAAGAAATCATAAAATTATGATAGCTCGCTTAACTATTTGATTCTTCATCTGTGTGACAAAAAAAATTAAATCAATTGTAATAAGGATCACTAAGATTGTTTTCAATTATTTTTTGTTTCAAAATTAGTGAGACTGGGATCAGTATATGTACTCTTTTTCTTGTCCCATGTGAAAAAAGAAAAAGGTAAAATCCATCAAAAAAGAATACCACCAGCGCACACCACGACGGCTCAAACCCAGGCTATTCGGGAGGACAAGCATGCACTCGTGCCACGGATACAACAAGCTACTTGTTATGAAATGAGATAATTATATTATATGTAGTAAACTTAAAACGAGTTGTAAAAAAATAAAAATAAAAATAGCAGCAGGCGATCAAAATCTAGTAGGGGCGCGTGCCCCCTGGTCTTAAGCTGGCTCCGCCCCTGAGTATGGGCCTAATCCCCAAATATGGACTAGTCTGATACCCACAATTCCACCCAAATTAAAAGTTATAAGTCAAAAGATGAAATTTAATTTTCTTCCAAAATTGCCCTGCAATTATAAATGAAAACCCCTAAAATAGTATTCAATATTTGTGCGGAAGCGTTAATAAACACATAAAACAAATGCGATTTATGCTATGTAATTAAACAAACGAGAGAGAGAGAGAGAGAGAGAGAGAGAGAGAGCACAGAGATTTCAATGGTTCAGCAATGAATATCTACTCCATGGGCTATCAGATGATTGGGGATTTCACTACTAAGAAGAAAACATATGCCCAAAGGGCTACAAATGATATCTCTTGCCTCTCATAGAAAAGTTGTTGTGAAAGCATTATAGTACGTAGAAAACCCTAAAATCTGCTTAAATAGGCGATTGTACTGCCATCGATCGTCTGAATACCTTCGGGACGGAATATTCAAAGAGTTCAAAACTTACAAAACAAAAAACCAAAAACCAACCCTAAGCTAAGGGCTAGCCCGGCGTAGGGGCACAACCGGTCCATCTGGCTGTTTGGCAAACAAGCCAAAACACTTCAAATCTCCACCTCGACGAGATTGCTCCTACTGAACCAAAAAACTTCAATGCAACAACCATAATTTTATTTTATTTTTTAAGAACTAGATAACCAAAGAAATAGATAACTAGATCACCCAACAAAATCGTGCCTGGACTACTATCAGAGCACTCAACGACGCATGCACCTGAAGGTGCTTAAACTTGCTGCCATGGATCAGGTCCATGCAACGAACTTGGCCCCAGAAACGATCTTAATCATCATATCAGCCAGACTGTAAGCAGTACCAATCTTCTCCAACAGAATACCACCTTCATCAACAATCTCACGAACAAAATGAAAATGAACATCAATATGTTTGGTCCGAGCATAATGCTCCTGATTCTTCGCAAGATGAATTGCACTCTAATTGTGACAATGAAAGATGACTTGATCCTGCCCAAATCAACCGTCAACCAATACAACTAGATCCCCTCCTTAATGGCTTCGTTGAGAGCCATATATTCGGCCTCAATAGCAAAAATGCAACCGTCAACTACAAAAGCACATTTCCAACTAATCGATCCTCCTGCCATGGTAAACATATACCCAGTTGTTGAACAACGCTTATCCAAATCACCTGCATAATTCGAGTCCCTAAAATCAGAAACTAGATAACCAATAAATGCGCACCTCTCGAACTTCAAACTCAGATTCACAGTCCCTAGAACATACCGGAAAATCCAAGGCCACAATAGCATGGTGAGCGAATAATCACTCAGCAGATAACTCCTACCCACGTATCCTTACATTACAAACAATTAACAGTTATATCAAGGAGTGAGTAAACAAGAAAAAATAATTGGTTTCACTAACTAGCCTTTAACTTAAGTGTTTTTTTTCCTAAAAATCATTACACAGTGATTTCTTCTTCCCATGTCTACCCATTGTACTCCGTCTCACAACATAACGTTGGGCCCCTGTTAGCAACCATTCATTGTCTAGGCTCCAATTAGCACCCATTCAATATCTTGCCCCCCCATTACCACCCATTTTAACATCCGGGCCTATTTTAGCACCCATTCACAACACAGTCTTCCCAACATCTCACACATGCGTTAAACCTAGGGGTGAAACGGAAAACCAAAAAATTGAATCAAACAGGGTACCAAACCGAACCGGCAGTTTTTCCTCCAATTTTTTCTCCCTGATTCAGTCGCGGTTTAAGCATTTTCTCAAAACTAATACCGTTTTGGTTTTCGATTCATGTGGCTAAAAAGCAGGACCGGATTGGTAGCATATATATACTTAACAACCCCTTATTCTCAATCCCGAGATCTAAATGTCTCCAAATCTCTTCTCATCTCGTCTCTCCATACTCTCACCTCTCACCTCCAGTCATCGACTCACCACCACCACAGCCACGCCACCATTCCACACCTTTTATGCTAGTAAGATCCACATTCTCCTTTGCCAAACATCATCGTCATCATCACCATAGTAAGAGACACCATCGTCTTATTTCGTCTCTCTCTCTCTCTCTCTCTCTCTCTCTCTCTCTCTCTCTCTCTCTCTCTCTCTCTCTCTCTCTCTCGTGTTTTGGTTTGCATTTGTATCATAGTTGGATTGGTTTGCATTTCGCTGTAGGTTTTTCGATCTGTAGGTTTTCCTCTCATGATCTGTAGATTTCTTTCTTTTATATGTATATATAGAGACACACACACACACATGTGTGTGTGTATATGTATTATTTTGTCAATTAATGTATTTTTCCTAAATCAAGCATTCTCTCTCTTGTCGTCAAAGGGGATTTCTATATATGATGCATATATGTGTATTATTTTGTCAATTAATGTATTTTTCCTAAATCAAGCATTCTCTCTCTTGTCATCAAAGGGGATTTCTCTGGTTTTTTTTTTCTTCTGTTTTTATTTTATGGGCTTGTTTTTCCACAACCATGTATGGCTGTGAGGGATAGTGAAAGGTACTTTGATGGAATTAGCAAAAACTAGGTTGAAAACTTCGAAGTAGTTTACAATTTTGTAGAGCAGTAGAGGTAGAGAACTTTTTTTTTTTAATTACTGGTTTTGGAGTTTTGCAAAAAACCGACGAAATCGGTCAAATTGGACCAAAACGACCAAACGGATTAAAACGGGACCGACCTAATTTTGTTCAGTCCCAGTCTAGACTTTTCCAAATTGAAATGTCCAGTTCGGTCAAAAAAAATACGTCCAAACTGGACCGAACAGGACCGGTTGCACTCCTACTTGAACCTACTTTTCATTTATATTTTAACTTAACAACATCAACAGGATCACCTACGTACTTGCAACCATCTCGGCTAGTGAACCTATAGAACAATACGATGGCTGATAACTTACAAATAAGACACATAAGTTGCTCGTGATTGATCCATGTGACTTTTGGATTTATTGAGAGTTAGCACATACATCTATTTTAATGACTATCATTCTGTAAGGGTTCAAGTGTTATCTTCGTAATCATTTCAGTGATTTTAGATATTTTTGAAAAATGGATTCAATGTGTAGATTAGTAAACATAGGGGTGGAAATGTGACTTAGTAAAGTGTGGGGTAATTAAACAAAATACAAGGGTACTTTCGTAACTCAACAAGGTGTAGGGGTAATTTAGTAAATCACAAAACACGAGGGTAATTTAGTAATTTGATAAACTCTAGTGGTAAAATCATACTTTCAAAGCCCAAAGGGTACTACGGTCATTTTGCAAAGACTAGGTTGGTATATAATATTTTGTCTCATAATGTTCTAAATTAAAGGGAAGTTAATTAGGGTCCTATTATGAAAACTTACTTATGTTTCTATCCTTGTTGGTTTGAATCATTAAGTTGGCATCCTTAAATTCAAATAAACTCAAAACTACCCTTTCTCTCTCCTAATATTCTAAATATTTTTCTCTCCAATATTTCATAATTTATCTCAATCTCTCTCCTATCTTTCAAATTATCTTCTTTTATAATCTTTTAATTATTTCACTCTCTAACTTCTCTCCCCTAAAATCAAGAAACTACGCAAACAAATAAAAAAACATGAAAAGCTCCCTATGATAACATAAATTAATTAATTTTTTGACAGACTATGAAAAAAATGATAAATTAATGAAGAGAAATAAAAATATGATAAATTAATAAACCATGTTCATTGTATGAATTACCTGACATGGTAAATAAATTAACCATGACTATTGTGTTGAAATTCATGAGAAACAAAACATTTCAAAATCTTTATTAATAAAATAATTTCATTCAAGAAAAAATGGAGCAAAAATTTAGGTCTTTACACCACATGTGGGCAAAACATTTTAGTTTCAATTCAAATAATGCATATGAGTCACCTTTCGTAACAAATGGATTATTGAAACCTCAACGTAACTCCTAGCTAGGCGGAGCTGAAGTGCAGTGTTCTTCACTTAGTCTTTTTGATAAATAATTATGGTGTCACGTGGCCTAAATTGATAAAGTGTATATTAAAGCATAAAAAAATTATGTTCTTTCTTTCAGAGACGAAAAACAGAGTGTCCAGACTTGATGCAGTTAAGAAGTCTCTGAATATGGATAGTGTAATTCGGGTGGATCCTGTAGGAACATCTGGTGGCCTTGCTCTGTTTTGGAAAGGTACATCGTCGGTTTCTCTTAAGAAAATGTGCTCATGGTTCATTGATGTAGAAATTTTTGATATCTCTTTGAATAAATCTTGGCGGCTGGTTAATGTGTATTTCAGTCCATATGATAATATTAGAAGGGATCAATGGGAATTTTTTTCTCAGTACAAATCTTGCTTAGGGGATGATTGGGTTTTGTGGGGCGACATGAACGATATTACCTGCGCTGAAGAGAAGAATGGGGGTGCTGCTCGTTCCGCAGTGGTCATTTCGGGGTTCCAGGAATTTTATTGATAACTGTGGCTTAGTAGATTTGGGCTTCTCCAGGCTACCCTTTCACTTGGCGTAACAATAGGAGTGGGGTTGAATATGTTCAAGAAAGATTAGACAGGGTATTAGTCTCCCCATCTTGGCACCGTCTTTATAGTCAGGCTTCAGTTACTCATATTGAATCTGTTGGCTCTGATCATAATGCAATCCGGCTAAGTCTCCAGACGACTCCTGCGCACTCTAGAGTTCCTTTCCGTTTTGACGCCCATTGGGTTGATGATGATGAAGCTGAACAGGTTATCCGTCAGGCTTGGTCAACTCCAGTGCAATGTTCTAGATCTTACTCAGTATACAGGAAAATACAAGCTTGTCGATTATCCTTAACCAATTGGAAGCGACGTAAACGATTGAATCTGGGGCGTGTGATTGAGGAATTGAAGTCCAAGATTGTTTCTCTCAGAAATACAAACCAGGGCCCTCCCTCGGGAGCGGTTCAAGAGCTCAAATGGCGGTTGAAGCACGAATGGGACGAGGAAATTTTTTGGAAGCAAAAGTCTAGAGTTGCATGGCTTCAACATGGGGACAAGAATACTCGATTTTTTCACTCCTCTGTTGTGCAAAGAAGGACCAGGAACTGCATTTCGGGTATTGAAAAAAATGATGGCATGTGGACTAGCCATCCCCAAGAGATCCAAGCAGAATTCAAGTGCCATTTTTCTAGTATATTTTCAGCTAGCCCATCCACCAACTTCCTTGATACCATAGAGGCTATTCCGCACAAAATCACGGAGGTAATGAACCGTTCTCTCATCCAACCTGTTTCTGATTCTGAAATTCATGCGGCTCTTAAAGAAATGGGGCCAACCAAAGCCCCTGGAATTGATGGGATGACTACCCAATTTTTCAGCATTATTGGGAGACGGTGGGTAAGGCTGTGGTCGATGCAGTTAAGAGCTTCTTTCATTCCTCCCATTTGCTTCGTAGCGTTAACCAAACCCTTATTACCTTAATCTCTAAAGTTTCTTGCCCTACCAAACCAAGCCATTTTCGACCGATTAGCCTTTGTAACGTCTCTTATAAGCTGATTACAAAGTTTTATCCAAGAGACTTTAACCAATTCTCCCTCTTATAATTTCGGACAATCAGAGTGCCTTTGTTGGTGGGAGACAAATCTCAGACAGTATTCTCATTGCCCATGAGATCATGCATGCTCTCAAGAATAGGCGGTCTGGAACTAAAGGTTGGGTGGCCCTTAAACTGGATATGGCGAAAGCTTATGATCGTATAGAATGGGCGTACTTGGAGGCTGTTCTTCAGAAATTTGGATTTGCGGAGCTGTGGATTAAGTGGGTTATGGAATGTGTGACCACAGTTTCCTTCGCTACCATTATTAATGGGGACAAGGGTGAATTGTTTACTCCCTCCAGGGGTATTCGACAAGGCTGCCCGCTTTCTCCCTATCTTTTCATTCTGTGTGCGGAAGGGCTGCATTACTTAATTCAGAAAGGATCAGTACTTATTCTCTATGCAGGATTAAAATTGGGTGGTATTGTCCTTCCATTTCTCATTTATTCTTTGCGGATGATGCAATATTCTTTTGGGAGGCAACTGAATCTGGTTGCCAGTCAATTGATGATATTCTGCGCAAGTATGAAGCTGCCTCTGGTCAGATGATTAATAAGGATAAATCTTCCTTGTTTTTCAGCCCCAACACTACGGAAGTTGTTAAGCAAGGTATCTCTGCTGATCTAAATATCCGTTTCGATAATCATGGTGGAAGATACCTTGGGTTACCTTCTATCATTGGAAAATCCAAAACAGAAGTTTTTAATTATGTGAAGGATCGTGTTATGGCTAAGCTAAAAAGTTGGAAGGATAATACTCTTAACCTTGCGGGTAGAGAGATTATGATCAAATCTGTTTTGCTTGCTATGCCTAATTATGTTATGCAATGCTTCCTTCTTCCAAAACAACTCTGCAAAGACTTGTGTAGTGCTATCCGTAAATTTTGGTGGGGCTCTCAAAATGGAGAGCAAAAAATTAGCTGGGTTAGTCGGAGCAAACTATGTGATACCAAGGCTAACGGGGGGTTTGGCTTTCGTGATCTATATGCCTTTAATCTTGCTTTTCTTGCTAAATAGGGGTGGAAACTTATTCAAGGCCGTCGTTCTCTCTTTCAATAACTCTTTCAAGGGAAGTATTTCCATAATTATTCCTTTTGGGATGCTCCATGTCCTAATTCAGCTTCCTGGGCTTGGAAGAGCATTATGGCTGGGCGACATATTCTTAAGAAAGGCTGGAGGTGGAATGTCAGTAATGGAAACTCAATCAACATTTGGAGTGATCCGTGGCTGCCTCGAAACCTCTCCTTCAAAGTTCTCAGCGACCCTCCACCAGTTGATTCTCCTTTGTCACATATTCAACATGTTTCTGACCCCATCGACACGGGTACCCACAGCTGGAATCTACCACTCCTCCAAAGGTTATTCTCAATCAGTGATATGGAAGTAATTTTATCTATTCCTCTTAGCTCTCAATCTGTTGGGGATAAAGGTCTTTGGCACTTCACTACTGATGGCTCTTTCTCTGTCCGTTCGGCCTATCATGTTGCCAAAGCGTGTAGTATGCCCCATCAATCTCATGAGCTTGGTGAGTCAATCTCAGGTAACCCATTAGCTTCTTTGTGGAAAATTATTTGGTGCTTGCATATCCCAAACAAGATCAAGATGTTTATTTGGAGATGCTCTCATAATGCTATTGCGGTTTTCTCTAATCTCAATCGAAAACTTGTCGATGTCTCTCTGTATTGTCCCCGGTGCAAGAATCACTATGAGACATTAGAACATTTGATTTTTAATTGTAAATTCTCTAGAGACGTATGGTCTTTGTCCCCTATTGAGACTTCTCTATCCAATTCTTGGGATCTAATTTCATTCAAGGACTGGTGGTTTGATGTTTCACAAGGACTGCCTACGGGGAACAATATGGAATGGAGGGGTGAACTGATTGCCTCTATTTGCTGGTTCATTTGGAAAGCTAGGAACAAGACTTACTTTGATAAGGAAGTTTGGTCTCCTGGTGTTATTTTAGACAAGGCGATCACCTTAATTTCAGAATTTAACGAAGCAAATAGTCTTAAATCGTCCCCACCCAGATCATGCAATCCCCTTCCAACTTTGTCCTGGAATCCGCCACCGGTGGATGTAGTGAAACTGAATGTAGATGGTGCTACCGATAAGAAGTCAGGTTTGGTTGCCCAAGACTGCTATGGGAATATTCTGGGTTGGGCCTCCCTACCCTTCAAAGGATTGTTCTCCCCACGTACCACCGAAGCTATGGGATTCAGAGAAGCAATGGCGTTCGCGGCGAATTTCGGACTTACCAATATCGCTATAGAAGGGGATTCTTTGCAAGTGGTCAATGCTCTGGTTCAAAAAGGTAATTTTTTTTCGGATTGTTGGTCTATCCTCTCTGATTGTAATGAGCTTTTGCCATTGTTTTCTTCTTGCACCTTCGTGCATGTGAATCGATCATGTAATAGGGTAGCCCACTCGTTGGCTACACAAGCCCTATTAGGTACTCATGTAGTTAATTGTGGGGGGGGGGGGGGGGGGGGGGGGGCGGGGGGGCTCCTGTCCCTCAATGGTTGCTGAACCTCTGTTCTGATGATGTTCGGTCTTTGGACCGTGATTTGCATTAATAATATTCAACCGCTCTTTTCCGTGAAATATATATATATATATATATATATATATATATATATATGGAAACCAAGAATTTGAATCTCGTATCGTGTCAGTGCGTGACATTATTTTTTTTGCAAATCTAGTACCCTTGAATTGGTTTTCCCGTTAGACTCAAATGCACTCCGCACGAAGTTGAATTATTTTCTATATACACAAATTTCTCATTTTTTGAAGTAAGAAATAACAACAATAATAATATACTATCTGAAATGATAAAATTATTGATAAAGCTTTACTCTGATTTTTTTTAAAACCTGTGGTGAATTGTTTTCAAAATCTTAACCATAAAGCTTTATCTAAAATGGTTATAGGCACCAATTTTTTTTAAATTTTTATGCTACAGTTTTTTCCTCTCTAAACACAATATTGGTCCATTGGAGCATAATAAAAAATGTTCTGTGCATATGAATTCCCGAAATGGACTATAGCCATGCACACATTTTTTAAGATTTACCTGCAACTTGTCATGTACGTAGTTGGCAGGATGGGTAGGGTCGGGTAGGGTCTCGTGTTGTAACTTAATCATAAAGAGTAGTAAATTTGTCATCTTGTTTCCCATTTGTTAAAACAGAAATCTCATAAAAACAAGTGGGTGATTTTGACAAATGAGAAAATCATTTACTAAAATCAACCCATTTTACAAAATGAAAATGTGTTGATTTTACGGGATTCCCATTAGGCTTAGTTTGCCAAAAGATAAAATGAGGTGGAAGTGATAAAATGAGATTGATTTTAGCAAATGAAGTGGAGAGGTGATTTTATCTCCAACGAATCTGGACATATATGTCCAGATTCGTTGGAGATAAAATCACCTCTCCACTTCATTTGCTAAAATCAACCACTTGATTTTATGAGATTTCCATTTTAGCAAATGGAAAACCAAGAAGCAAATAGGAAACAAGGCTAGCTTGTAAAAAATAAAAAAAACAAATGCTCAAAACTACTCTATCTACTCACTTTCTCCAGAAAACGCCGTATTTTGGTCATGGTATTCAATTTGAAGAATGGACGGCCGGATTTAAGACAAATATGAATCTAATGGCTAAAACTACTTTAATCCTGCACACTACAGGATTTCAATTCCGGTATACCTTACGAGGAACAGCAGAAATCTCACCGGCAACAGACCTCCAGTCCAGTCAAGCCTCGCTCCAGTCTTGTTTTCAGCCGGAGCTTCTCCGTGATTCGCAAATCTGTAATACCACAGAACCGAAGTTGACGAAGATAAAACTGCAATCCCATTCAATTTCGAAACTCATTCGTCAGAACCAAAAATGGTAAATCATGTCGACGACAGGACTCTCCAAGTTTTTTGCATCGGAACAGCGGATACGAAGCTTGATGAGCTCCGATTCCTCTCCGATTCCGTTCGATCCAATCTCAACAACTTCTCCGCTCATTCTTCGTCCAAGGTCATTTACGTATCCCTCTTATTTCTCTCCCCCCCTTTTCTTACCTACTCTGCATTCCTACATATATGTTTCTGTGATCCATGTCCGGGTATGGATGAAATGGGCGATCACTTATAACTTGAGGATCTTTCTACTCATTGCCAATTGATTTTGATCCACATGGAATGGAATTGCCAATTGGTTTTGATCCACATGGTATAAGAGCGTCCCATTCCATCCTAAATCAAAATTAAAAGTAGCCTACACTTCATGATAACAGACCCACAAAAAGCTGCACGAAGATAGACAAAAAATGTGGCTACACGTGATAGATCTAAATGCAACTGTGCGGGACAGGTGTTAGATAGTGTAGGAAAGGTCAGCGCGTCTGGTAACGTGGCAATTGACCAACCCGTAACGGATAGCCACGTGGCTTGAGTGAAATTGAAAGAGACACGTCAGACATCAGTTGAATTTAGCAATCAGCGAGTAGACACCGCGAAGATGGAGCTTCGCGGTATGATATACCCAAACTTCTGTTACTTCCAGAAAAGGATGCCCTCAATAAGGGAAACATCACCGAGAAGAGGTTCGCCCCTCGCGAAACCCTCAGCGAAGGAGATCGACGCGACGGGGAAGAATGAACGCTCCCGCAAATACGCGAACTAGGCTCGCGACGGCACCTGACCAAAAGGCAGGGGAAGGGAAGTCGATACGAGCTCGAAAGAGGTCTTGGCGCAAGCCAAAGGGCTCGCGACCACGACCAATACCGCGGGAATAGGGGAGATACAAGTGGCTTGGTGGCTTTAAAGGATTAAGGGACGCTGCGAGGGAAATGATGCAGTGGAATGACCTAATGGAAGCTTCCTAACGGCCAGTGACATCACCCACGTCGCCCAGGTATACGGAAAGAGCACGTGTCATCATATTATTGGGGAAATGTCTGCAGCCCAATGATTGGGTGCAGATCCCTATAAATATGGGGCATTCATTCATAAATTCCAGGGACGGAGAGAGATCTTCTGATTCATCCTTGAGCACAGAAATTCTAGAGAGAGGAAGTAACTCTGAGCTTTGGAAACAAGAGCATTGCTCTTGCTGGGGCTCGCGAGCTCACATTCCCATCTAGAACTGTAATTTCAAGGACGATGATGATCTCGAGGGGAATGAACTGAACATTGCTGCCTTCTCTTTCTGTACACTTGACTTAATCCTTCAACCCTACTCACACTCTCTTATTCCCATTGTTCTAAAAGTCGGTCAAGTCAGCCGACTAGTCGGCTCCAAGTCGCTAGTCGGAGGTCCCCCGACTTGATCGAAATCTGACTAGTCGGGAAAAAATCGGCGATTAGTCGGCCAAGTCGGTGATTAGTCGGTCAAAAGTCGCTAGTCGGCAGCCGACCGACCTGGGACCGACTAGTGTCTTTTAGAACCTTGCTTATTCCTGTTTGATCATTTGTTACCAATTCAGTCATTAGCTATTGTTTGCCTCTCCAAAGTTGATTCTATTTTGGCTTAAACAAAGAACCTACTCTACAGATAGTAATCCCATGGGTATGGAATGAGAGATTACTTTATAAGGGACTTCTCTACTCATTGCTAATTGGTTTTGAGTTGGATATAAGATTTTCAAACATATGTTTGGTATTATTATCTACTTGTTATCTGGAGAAGGAAAATGGGATCTTCATGGTCTGAAGGAACTGGTGAAACTTATAGATCCATATTCGGCTCTGCTTTTGGTATTGTTTCACTTTTGGTTTGTCCGTAATTTATTTCCATCCGCCACTCCATAGTCCATAGTAATTTTCCGCCTTATCACATGGATGAAATATTGTGTATTCCAATATACATTAAGAAAGTAATAAGCAAACCTGCAACATATGACAAAAACGAGCATAAAATAAACATGAACATTTCAAAATAAACTTCATCATTAATTCCCATCATTTTTGAAATGCATATCATTATATTATCAAAATCTTTGAGTGAACTACTAATACCATTCAAAATTTTGGAACTTAAGATAACTGACAATAGAAGAAAACAAAGTAAAGTTAGGGTTTCTTCAGAATTTAGAGAAAGAAAGGAAGAGAATGAAAAATAGAGAAATAAGTCTTCCAATTTTTTATTTGAAAAGAAAGAGAGAAAAAAATAACAAAACAAAATATTGAGCACAATAATTTTTTTACGCTTTCTCTCATTAATTATTTTGTTGTCTCTTCCCTTTCTTTCTCTCATGGGCCACTGGGAGATATTTTAAGATTTTGACTTTTAGATTGTGAAGTATAGATTTTGAATTTGTGTGAGAATTTGGATAATATGTGCAGAATAAATTTTGCATTAGATTATGTATAAATTTTGCTAACTCCGCCTGGGATGTGCTTAAAGCCTTTATCTTTTTCCCAGACGGTCCAAGCCCATATAAAGGAGGAGCAGTGTGCATTAGGTAGCTGACAAACAGGACGTAAAAGCCCCGTCAAATTTTTATGACATGAATCCTACCCTTGACAGAGCTCAATGGAAAAAAAGGATTCATGTAGCCGACCCCAATTGATTGGGACAGTATATCTTGGTTTGGTTTGGTTTGGTTTGGTTTGGTTTGGTTAGTTTTAGTTTTGTTAACGTCGTGCTTGGAGTAAACCTGACGAATAGATTCTGAGTATTTTTTGACCATGTTGCCCTTGTTTAGTAATTTCCAGGGAAGTAATTTCATGAAAATGTTGGGGGTGATTTAGTACTGTGTGTCTACTGTGTAGGCAAAGGCAAAATGAGAATGCAAAAATGTCATGGGATGATTCTCACCTTGTGTCTCACTTGTTTAGTTTTGATAACATTCCATAATTTTCTCTTAATGCCCAAAATTCAATAATGCAAAATGGAGAATGTGATATAGAAAGGCTCCCAAACACCCCCTAAGTTTCTAATGTTTTGGAACCTCCAGAACGGTTGGGTGGAAAATGGAAAAGGCCAATTTTATCACTTTGAATATCTCTGAGCTGGTTACGCCATGGGATGCTGTTGGTATTATTTCTGATATCTTCAGTTTCTTGTTCTAAGTTGGGCTTGGCTTGGCTTTGGACTAACAGGGAGGGGAATGAGGCAGCACTTTGAATGGCATCTAGAAATGCAGGCTCTCTTTCCAATGATAGTGAAGATGTACCTGGCTAGATTGCATTTTTTATATGGTTCTTTTTTGTTTCTGCTTCTCCTTGTATTTTGATGTTCAAGAAGGTAAATAAAGAAGTGAAAGCTTAATTGTTTTATCTTATTTGAAACTATTAGTATTTTGATGTTCAAGAAGGTAAATAAAGAAGTGAAAGCTTACTTGTTTTATCTTATTTGAAACTATTAGATTAAACTAGATGACAAATCAAGTGAATTGTCAACTATTGTGCTCCACAAGGAGAATTTCCAACTTTGCAAGACTTTTGGGCGGAGTAATTTCAATGGGAGTCCGGTGAAACACTAATAGAACTACTATTATAATGGTGGTGATTAGAATCTCAATGGGGCAGGGCCACCCTTGACAGTCCCTAGCCTAATTATGTAAGTGCTGGAGCTACAATATGTATATTGGACATTGATGTTATGAACATAATTATTTGCATATGATTTTAAGTTTCTCATTCCCATTGCGGGCTTTTGAGCTTTCTTTATATGGGAGGATGTGTGCAGGTAGAGGTGACAGTTGTTGATGTTTCCACGAGCCAGAAAGAGGCAGAGAACTGTGGTGATTTCAAATTTGTGTCGAGGAATGATGTTCTGTCTTGCTATTTTGGATCAGGGGAGAAATTGCATAGCCTCCCAGATGATAGGGGCGCAGCCATTGCAATGATGAGTGAAGCTATCAAATGTTTTCTAGCGAAAGCACACGGGCATTGTGTTCTTGCTGGTGCTATTGGACTTGGTGGAAGTGGGGGAACATCTTTGCTATCATCTGCCTTCAGTTCTCTTCCCGTTGGAATTCCTAAAATCATTGTATCAACTGTAGCTAGTGGTCAGACTGAACCGTATGTTGGAACATCGGATCTGGTATTGTTTCCATCAGTTGTGGATATTTGTGGCATTAACAAGGTTAGTGGGGCCATCCTGTCCAATGCTGGAGCTGCTTTTGCTGGAATGGTGGTAGGAAGGCTCCAAGCATCTTCTTCTTGCAAGGATGACAAGTTCACAGTCGGCATAACCATGTTTGGGGTTACAACTCCTTGTGTAAATGCTATCAAAGAAAGATTACTTAACAAAGGTTACGAGACCCTAATTTTCCATGCCACTGGGGTTGGAGGCAGGGCTATGGAGAATTTAGTTAGAGCAGGCTTCATACAGGTACGTCGCGTCGTCGCCCAGTAGAATTCTCTCCAAAACCTCAATCTTGGAATGGTTGTGATACTAGATTTATGTTAGGTCTTGCTACTTTATTGCTCGGATGTCAAATGCTTGAGGATTCTCATTACTTGTCTATATTCCATTGTTGGGACTTGGATCAAATAAAATAAGTAGATTGCTTAAGAATTAGGTGGTCTTGGCTCAATGACCTGTTACCAACTTATACTTACGTGTTGATGCACATGCTTGTTTAGTTTATGGCCATGCCTTTTTCCAAAGATTTACATTTAGGAAGAAGTCATTTAATCCATGCTTTAATTTTCATGTTCATTTTTCCTCAACTTGGTCATTAATTCATGAGATTTGGACGCGTCAATTTATTGTAAGCATTTCAGCATATTCTTCCTGGTGATTGTTAATATCCTACTAGTGATGCAACCAGTTTTTGCTTTCAGAAATCATAGCGCCATACGTCTTTTTGCTTTTGTTCAGGGGGTTTTGGACATCACGACAACAGAGGTTGCAGATCATATAGTTGGAGGTGTCATGGCTTGTGACAGTTCACGCTTTGACTGCATTATAGAAAAGAAGATCCCTTTAGTTCTAAGCGTGGGAGCATTGGATATGGTGAATTTTGGGGCCATAGATGCCATACCTTCTAATTTTAAGCAAAGAAAGATATACAAACACAATGAGCAGGTACTGTGTTCTTTCATTTGTGAGTCTTTGTAGCTTAATTTTTTAACATTGCTTTTAGCTATATGTAACACTCGGATGCATACTATATTAACATATCGCTGGATCCGACTTGATGTCGAAGATTGTGTTTATCGGTGGTATGATATAAGAAGCAAGGATACAGTCACGGGAAAACACACAGCATGAACGACCAAGCAGACAAGTCATTTCTTAACAAATTAGAACATGGACATGTCCAATAAAAACTATGTTGTAATGTATCTTATGAACCCATATAAAAGTTAAAATAGTATTTTTATCAAATTAAAGTAGGCACCATAAATATCATTAACATGATGAAGATAGAAATCAATGGTAACTAGTATTCATGAACTAACCATCCATGGAAATTTTGACTCTGGTCAGTTTAAAATTGTATTTTAACCTTCTAATGTTTCATAATGTATCCCAAGAGTGTCCCCAACGTGTCCAAGGACAAATATATTTGAGAAGAATCAGACACCTAATTGGGCTTGTACAAGACGTGTCTCTTCTTCTCACCGAGTGAACCGAAGGATCTGAATTATGTTGCTTTGTCTTTGATTTATCATTGAAACCAAAACTCCTCTAGATTCACTATATTGATGAGGTTTATGTGTTGAACAATGTTTGGTAATTCCAACTGTAATGCAATACACCTGTCACATGGATTGGTCCATCTTCTGCAGGTTTCTTTGATGCGGACTACAGTAGATGAAAACAAGAAATTCGCTGCCTTTATAGCAGAAAAACTGAACAAGTCATCTTCAATGGTCTCTGTTTGCCTGCCAGAGAAAGGAATATCTGCTTTGGATGTGCCAGGGAAGCCCTTTCATGATCCTGAGGCTACTGGTGTTCTTATAGATGAATTGCAAAGGCTTATTCAGATAAATGACAATAGGAAGGTAAACCCTATTGCTCAGCTGGTGTATATTCGCAATATGGTTTCCTTCCATATGTGATCGGTAGTTTGTATGTTTTGTTTTATGACGATAGTTTAATTGATTCACCATCTCAATGTAGTTCTTATAACAGTCAAGTACCAACAGGTTAACGTGTTTCCTTACCATATAAATGACCCTGAGTTTGCCACCGAAGTAGTCAACTCTTTCATTGAGATTTGTAAGAATTCTGAAGCTTCCACGGATCCACAACCACAAGCTTTTGTCGAACCTTACCTGAATGTCCAAGATCGGTCTGTTTCCATGAGGACTATACCTTGCCACAACACAGTTCCTTACAGCTTGGGCAACTTTCCCAATGCAAGACCAGGTTAGTGTGTTTCATTTCTGTTATGTTTATCATCAATTTCTTGGATTGGAGTGTAAACTGGTAAAAATTTAGAGCATAAAATAGTAGATTCATATTTCATACGAACTGAGACATTTAAAGATATTTTTCATTGTGCACCTGCACTGGCTTTAGTGCCGTATATGTACTTCTGTTCTTATTTGCAGTTTCAGTAACAACTAGTCACCCCACGGGATAGCTACAGTATCAATAGGTTACTATTCCTACTTTTATAGCCAAGACTTCAAGTTTAGTCCTTTGTCATGTGACTCAGCACTCCAGCAGGTTGGGGACAATCGGTATTATAGGTTCATGACAAACACATACAGCTATATGTAAATTGTATAGGATTACAGTTTCTAGCATACTATGATGAGACTGTAAAGGGAGACAATTATGCTGATCAACTACGAACAGTCCTAGATTAATCACCATGACATACTTTTCCCTACTGCTTACTCTGATTACGGCCTAGCTTGCCTCCGACATTTGGACTCCCTCGTTCTTTGTATGATACACTTAGTTCCTTCTTGCCTATAGGGTCGAAATGAGCCTAGCTTACCTCCCGACATCCGTACACACTCCGACATTCTTTTTATGATACTCTCAGTTCCTTCTTGGCTATATAGAGGTTTAGTTATTTGTGTAAGAATATCCTTGAAGTTGTTTTCCGGTGTTTGAACAACAAAGTTGTTACCTTAATCACCCAGAAAACATGCTTCCCAAAACCTGTACATAAGGGCCATAAATTGTCTGTGATACATAGGCAATGCCTTCTTGGTTAGCTAGTGTTCCATTTGAGATTGCTTCAGAAAGCTGCCTCCAAATCTCTGTTACTCCATTTAATGTCATCTTCAATCCCATTCCACCCTCTGTAAGAAAGTATAGATGGCACTCCACAAATATAGATGGTACATGACAAATGTCCTTCATCTAAATGAAAAAGGGCAAAAAAAGGGAAACCAAAAAAAAAAAGTTCGTGATGCGTCATGTATTATTTGAAGTCTGGGCTAAGCCCGATACAATGTGGTAGTGGCTGAAAGTAGTTTAATGATGGACTAGTTCAAGCAATTACTTCTATCAGGGATTTGATTTGAGTAGGTGAGTGATCATCTATAAACTAGATTTGTTTTTTGTTATGCTCACCTGCACACAGATTTATTGACAAGTCAGATGCTATATCCTATTTGGTCAAAACCGAATCAGGAATTTTTTTTCTTGACAGAAACATTGCAAAGAACTCAACTGATATTGCAGCAACTGAAAGATCAAATAAGGCAAGGCAAACCCATTATAGGGGCTGGTGCAGGGACAGGCATATCCGCAAAGTTTGAGGAAGTTGGTGGCGTGGATCTGATAGTGTTGTACAACTCAGGGCGCTTCCGAATGGCAGGAAGGGGATCCCTAGCAGGTCTGTTACCTTTTGCTGATGCAAATGCTGTTGTCGTTGACATGGCCAATGAAGTCTTGCCTGTGAGTATCAATTGCCTGCTCATTCTCAGTTCACTTAAACTCCAAGCTACGTAGCATGGACACCGACACGGATCAACAAGCACCACGATATAAAAATAATATAATCTCGGTCATTTTATTCACATGGTTAATGAAAAATAATACGTTTGTCTTCCAAAGTTAGTACAAAACACTAATTGTAGCTACTCTTGTAGAATCCTCCAAAATGTTAATCCCGCGTTGTCACCCTCGCCTTTGCTGCCAACCTGAAAAATAAGTGTAGCCAGAAAGTATACAATACGACGAGAATAGAAGCAACTCAGAAATAAACGAGACCTACCAACGATAAACACAGAGTCAAATAATTTAACCGCACAATAGGACCCTTATTTGGCCCTTCTTAGTATGCAACCAGTGCCCGGCCTCACCTGCTTCACCAAGCCAACTTGGGCTTCGGCTATTGGCAAATTCACTAAGCCACATACTAAACAGTTCCACGGCACACCGCCTCTACCCACAAATGGCACACAACCACTATTCATAAATTAATCACGTAATACAGATCCACAAGAATTTATTGAATTCAATGAACACATCTCAAAAGTAATTGAAAGCAGGACCACAAGGAAATATTTCCGGTACCTCAAATAGGATCACCACCGTTCGCAGAGTCGATCGGAGAGCCCCATTATGTTCTGCTCTTGGGCCTGTTATCTATCCCTATTGTCTCTCATTTTCCATGTGCCCGGCCTATGTATATATGTGTGTGTGTGTGTATCTATATATATATATATATATATATATATATATATATATATATATATATAGTCCACTTCTTATCAAGGATCCCGCACGCTTTTAAAATCCGGACCTCCACTTTCCGGATTGAATTTCGATGATCCGAGCAGTTTTTCATATAACTGTATATGTACAGTTTTTGTGAAAAATTCCTCGGATCAAGCCCTTCTCGGTCAGTTTTTTTTTTTTTTTAATGATATCTCGCAGGGACCATTAAAAACACGTTTTAAACACATTGGACGGTTCGGATTATGCAAAAACAAATTTTAAAACCTTCAAAACGTCCAAAAACCTTCAATCCGGGATCCTTGACTGGATCACCGGTGTATATATATATACAGTCCCGATCTAGTTCGGGATCGCTAAGTCCGGGACTCATAGTTCCGGACCAAATTTTCATGATCCGAACCGTACATACAGTTTTTCATATAACTGTATATGTACAGTTTTTGCGAAAATTGCTCGGATCAAGCCCGTCCCAGTAATTTTTTTGGACGATTTCTCGCGGCGACCATTAAAAACACGTTTTAAACACATTGGACGGTTCGGATTATGCAAAAACAATTTTTAAAACCTTCAAAACACCCAAAAACCTTCAATCTGGGATCCTTGACTGGATCACCGTGTCCCCCACGTGCCCCCCTCCAAAAATAATCTAATTTAAGGGACACGCCGCGTGGCGTGTCCAACGCGTGTCCACATGGACACAGCGACCTCTAAGAGTGTCGGTGCTTCTAGGCTCTAAGAGTCATGAAATAATTAAGTGCTCGGACCTGCTTGAAACGTTAACGAACTCTCATGAATCAATTTTCCTTCAACTTCTAGAAAAGTTGAAAATTGACTGGTCTTGATTGGAGAGAGGAGGGAAGAGAACAAAAATTTCACGTTCCACTCCGTGGTTCAAACATAGTTTTTTCCTAGCTAAAACTTCTTCATTTTGAGTTGTGTGGGGAATATTTTTTTTGGAAAAAATTGATAGTTATCTTAGATGCGTGTGGGACCCATTCATCACTCCTCCATCTACTAATCTTGTAGATAATGGAAAAGTAGATAGAAAATATGGGCACATTCTAGATACAGTTAGATAATCACTTCTTATCTCTTCATATTTTCCCAGAGTCTTTCGGGGTGAGGCTATTCTTACAACAGTTAATCTCCTTAATCGTTGCCCTCTCCTCTCGTTTCTAGAATCTCACGTTACTTCAGAGATGAAACTTATTTAGAGATAACACTATAAAAAGACAAATTTCCAATAAGTACATTCATAACCTTGTTCGCCCAGAGAACGAACCCCGAGAAACGAGAGTAGAAGTTATATCATGATAGATTTCTATCTTAGCAGTTCCACATGATAAGAAAATTCAACAAAAAGAAACTAGAAACAGTCTTTTTGTATAGATAAATGATAGACCTTGTACGTATCTATACATATATAATAAAGATAAAGAGATCAGGAATTTGTTGAAACCTAACTTACTGTGTAATGTAACTCTTAATTATCTTTTTTTTTTTGGTCAATTGCGAGAGATGGCTAAGTGGACCAAATCGCTGGATTACTAATTCATTGTACGAGGTCAAGTGTTTTTATTGAGGTTTCGAATCCCTCTCTTTACCTTTTTCTTATGACGATATGATTTATCTTTCAAATTTTGCCTATCCCCCTTTCTTTTTTCGTAGTTAAAAGTGCGAAATGTGTAAAAGCGTAAGAAATTTGAAAAATCTAACAAAAAGAAAGTTGTTTGGTTGAGTTCCCAACTACTCTTTGTTGCAAGTTTTCCATTCAGCATGTTTTATCCTTCTTAGGCGATAGCGTAGTAAGCTCAATGCGCTCTGCTCTTTGTATTTTCGTGGGGTATGACATTACTTAAAAATAGACGCATAATTATCCACTTAAGTGTTTTATGGTCCGTCATGTTACCTTTCTTCAGCTTCTCTCCTAATTCACTCTTCCTCCCACAACACCACCTGCGGCTAAAGAAAACTCAATTCACATTGATCATTTCCTTCTCATTTACGTACCTTCCGAGGAGTACACTACTGCGCTTAACGTATTTTTTATTCCCACTTCTTCTCTATTCATCTCTCTCTCCTCCCACCCTACTACATGATTTATTCAACCAGTCATGAAGATTCTCTCTCCCAGCATACCAACTCTACTGCCTCTCAGTCCACTTCTTTGGATTCTGATCAGTCTGACGGTCGAAATCCTACTCTTGAATGTCCTCCACCGGTAAAACTTGATTTTATGAACACTTGTCATGTTCTTCCTTAGTTCTTTTCTTTCTTATGTACTCACTTGCCTTGAACCCAAGTTGTGCAGAATATTGTAATGATCCTAATTCGGTAAGTCCCATGAATGACGGTTCACTGCTCTAGCAAGAACTCACACTAGAAATTTGAGTTTTCGCTAGAGCAGTAAACTTGAGCCAATACTAACACAGAGGCAACTTTTGTCGTATTTGTTGTGCTTTCTGTTGCCTTCATCAGTCTGTGCTTGGTATGAACATTTTTAGTACGTTGATTATGTTCTTTTTACTTGCTGCACTTCTACTGGTTTAGTTCTCCACTATTATTTGTAGTTATGATCGTTACAAGTGATTCTGCTACTATTAGCGACATGAGCGTCCGTCTGTTCAAAAATTTCAAATGAAAGATTCAGGTGCTCTTCGTTAGTTTCTTAGTGTTAAAAGTTGCGTCTTCTCCTAAGGGATATGTTTCTTACGATTACGTTGTTGATATTCCTATTGATGCATGTTAAATTCTCTGCTTCAGATGGTGGTCTTCTTGATAATCCTATGGGGT
Organism: Vaccinium darrowii; assembly: GCA_020921065.1. Classification (NCBI taxonomy): domain Eukaryota; kingdom Viridiplantae; phylum Streptophyta; class Magnoliopsida; order Ericales; family Ericaceae; genus Vaccinium; species Vaccinium darrowii. The sequence goes on from CM037159.1 coordinate 28,128,954, forward strand.
ATCGTGACCTTGTTGGTTGCTTAATTTATGTTAATTTTTCCTTGTCCTGATATTTCTTAGTTGATCTACATTGTTAGTTAGTTTGTTTCAGCTCCTCGCTCATCGGCTGCCTTGCTATGCATATTGTGTTATGTTCATAGTGCTATATACCAGTGTTTATTGCTCTTTTCCACATCATCCTCTCTTCCACTTTGAGCTTGACCCTTCCGGCCTGTGTTGATTGGGTGATACCTGTGATAGGAAGTCCACCTCTGGCTGTTGTGTTTTCTGCGTGATTCTCTCATGTCTGTAGTTTTTGATTTATAGTCATTTATCTTCTATGTTAAGGGTAGTCTAGTCTTTTAGCTTTATTGAGGTTTTTGAAGATTGTTAGGGTTAGCATATAGCTTTAACTCTCTTGTAAGATTACCTTCAGCAATACAACTACTCTTTGCTTTTCTCTCTCTATATTGTATCATTAGGAAGCCGAAAATTGGCCTCAGTTTTGGGAAAAGAGTTGGGTTTTCAAGACGAATAGCGAATTGAACATTTGGAAGAGCTTTGCTCTCTCTCTCTCTCTCTCTCTCTCTCTCTCTCTGTGTGCACGCACGCGCACACATACTCAGGCAAACACATTTGTCTTTGTTTCCACTCTTCTATTGTTTTCTTATCTATCTCCATTTATCTTTTTCTCTCCCCCTTCTTATCTCTTCTGGCTCCTCCATCTCTATGAACCAAATTCACATGTTTTTTTTTTTGTTGCCATCACGGCTTTGATGGAATCCTCGTGAAATTAGTGATATCATTAACATTAGGACTTTTATCCAATGACTGGCTTAAACTGATTCTTTGAATTTCACCTTGCAGTTAATTAACAATAAGGTATGCTCTTTTCCTGTTGTCCTACTCTTTGATCCTCTGCTTGTATTACAATTACTCATTCTGGTTTTCTCCTTTTTATGTTGTAGTTAATATATGAAGACACCAGTTTTTGTCTGAAGCTAAACAATAAAAGATGATTATTCCTGCTCAAATTCTGCATGAGTCACTGGAACTTTTCAGCTTATGCATGTAATTGTCTCAAATGAGTAGGTTGTGAAAAAAGTACCAGTTCTTGCCGGAGTCTGTGCAACGGATCCATTTCGTCGTATGGATTACTTTTTGAAGCAAGTGGAGTCAATAGGATTCCATGGAGTGCAGAATTTTCCAACTGTTGGGCTATTTGATGGTAATTTTAGAAAAAATCTGGAAGAGACAGGAATGGGATATGGGTTGGTACTAGTCTCACTCTTTGTTAAACTCTGTATGCTTCCTCTAAACCAAGAAGACTGGGAATCTCTAACTGTTCGTCACTGTTTCCATGTTCAGCTTGGAGGTTGCTATGATAGCAGAAGCACATAAAATGGGCTTATTAACAACCCCTTATGCTTTCAACCCAGATGAAGCTGTTGAAATGGCAAAAGCAGGTGCTGATATCATAGTAGCCCACATGGGTTTGACAACTTCAGGGTCAATTGGTGCAAAGACTGCTCTCTCCACGGAGGAAAGTGTAGTTCTTGTGCAGGCTATTGCAGATGCTGCACACAGGATCAATCCTGATGTTATTGTGCTTTGCCATGGAGGTACCATCTATATATACCTTCGTTTTACAGTGGATTTTGGTTATCTCAAGTATCAGTCATGAATGTTATTGTCTCTGCATGGACGTTCAATCTGGTTACCTAGCAAGTTTTGGTGGTCTGTTCCTAAGATTGAGATGTGGTGGCATGAAATGATTAAACTTAAAATGTATTTTTTATTTATTAGAGCATCCCCAACCCAATTCTTCATTTCGAAGAGTGAAGATGACAACTTTTATTCAAAAGTGTGGTTGAAGAATTTAATATTTCATTCGAAGTCGAACCACACGTCTTCATTTTTATCTCCAATTTTCGACAACACTTTCATCTCTCTTCAAATCTCAACCACTTCCTCATTTATCCTCCAAATTTACTCATTGCATTTCAAGATTTCATTTAAATAACTAATTTTCCTCCAAAATTTCGATTACTTCATCTTATAGTTTCAATAAACATACTAAATATTTGTCTTATTTTGAGGATGATGTCCATATCATTTCAATGGACCAATTTTTGTGGTAGATGGATCAACGTAGTAAAAGTTCATGAATATTACATAAGATACCACAAAGTACAAAGTATATAATGGGTATTAGAATTTAACAAAAAAATTTAAAAGAGTAAAACAGGAATTTTGAATGTCTTCCTTTTCTTGTATGACTCCTCAAAATATTGTTGGGTCTCCATATATGGAGAATCAAATGTGAATGTTCATTTTGAAGAATGTAATTGCAGCATATTGTTCAAAATATTCTCGGTCTTTATGTTCTTTTGTCAAAATAGTTGTAGAAGTTTGAACGTTGATTTGGTACCTCTTGCTAGTGCAGTATGGTATTTTTTCCATTCTAGTAACTAGTTTCATGGACCAAAAAAGTAATTTGAGCTGGATTTTGTTCTCAGATTTTTCTCCTCTCTATTTCCCCAATAGGTGCTCATGTTTGGCATTTACAGGCCCTATATCTGGTCCAAAAGAGGCAGAATTTGTTCTGAAGAGAACCAATGGAGTTCATGGGTTCTATGGTGCATCGAGCATGGAAAGGCTACCAGTTGAAGAAGCTATAACAGTCACAGTCCAACAGTACAAATCAATTGCTCTAAAGTGAAAAACATGGTTTTTGGTCTTCAAATACACTCCTGTGCTATCTGTTCGTTTATTTTATTTTCAAGGATTTTACAACTGTGCCGGAACCTTTCTTCTTGTACCAGTATCACACAAGTTTTTTCTTAAACTTTGCGATTTCTTACCTTCTATTTTTCACTTATGCGTCATTCGTAATGTGTTTTCGCTTGTGTGTTTCTGAAAATTATTGCTTTTTATCATTCGATGAACTTTTCTCATGCTCTTAGAGAATAATTACTGCACTCTCGTCTGATGATGATCCGTACGTGCATTGCGAAGCACATGATGGCATAAGTAAAAGGCAAGAGGTTTAAAAAAATCATGCAATTTTAAATTATGAACAGGGTAACCTATGAGAGTTGAAAACTATAGTTTCTGAAGGTCAACATTAGAATCTAACAGTAAAAAACTGTCAAAAATGCTAGGAAAGGAGAAGGAAGATGGGCTTAGTGTATTTAGCTCCTCCTAACCTAAATTATCATATATCCAATTCCTGTAGCCCTGGTTATTTTAGTTACAGGTTGTTGGGTTTTATATCATGTGATACACAGATGTTAAAAAAAATTGTTAAACTTTCATTCTTTTGCAATCTTACGAAGTAATAAGTACTAACACTGTCAAAAAAGGAATACTACTCAGCTCCTACTGCTACAACAAACCGGGGGTACGAGGCAGGTGTTTAGCGGCTTTAGCCCCTGCACTCTCCCAATTATCTTCCTATTTATAATACACTTTTGAATATATTTTTTTTTTGGTAAAATTACTGAAGAGCCCACAAACTAGGTGAAAATCGCAATTCTACATCCGCCACTGACTACAAGGTTAGAGAGAGAATCAACGCTTCTAGCCTTCTATAGGTACCGACTGCAGGTACCGACCGGCGTCGGGGACCCCGTTGTGGGTCCCAAACAATCAATCCGAACCGTTCATCCTTCTCAAAATCGAATTCCGAGTGGGCCCACGTGAGAATCGAGGCAATCGGACGGCTGTATGAGCTCGATCCAAAATCACCCCACTTCATTCACAAAATCGGAATTCGATTTTGAGAAGAATGAATGGTTCGGATTGATTGTTTGGGACCCACAACGGGGTCCCCGACCCTATCTGTACACAGTCTGTACACATGGGTTTGTACCCCTTGTTTACCGAGAGAGAATTGAATATATGCACTCAACCCATCTACATGCACAAAGCTTCCTTTCAGAAAGCAATGTGAAAGTCTAGTAACAAAAAAATGCCAATGACTCATATAGTCATATGTCACCCTGGAGCACCCACATTTTGCTCCTACTTGTCCATGAAAATGGTCCGAATTTTCTTTTAATTTTTTTACTTTTGTATAGCAAAAGTAGAGAGTAATACTAGAATGTAAAAATAAAAAAGTGAATAGTCAAAGAGTGTACTATTTTTTGCATCGTCAACTAATTAATAAAACTAGTAGGCTGAAAATCGACGCTCCAACACCCAAAAGTTCCATGCTCGAATGAAACAATATTAAATTTTCTCAAACTGTTTACTCGATGAACTCAACAAAATGATTTACTCTAACCAGATCAAAGAACTCAACGTGATTTTCTAGGACTTGGGGTAGCTGCACAGCAGCATACTGTGCACCCCATGGGTGGCCGCGCCGGAATTTTTTCGACGATTGGAGACGTTCACCGCTTAGATCTCGTCGAGTACTACAAGTTTACCAAAAATCAACTCGATCCGATATCGTTAAGTGTCTCGTTGGAACACAAATACCTCAAAAAAAAAATGGAACACAAACACTGGAACAAAACCATTGAACCTATGTTTTTCAAGTTATTTGTGTTCCGATGAGGCACTTAACCATATCCGGATCGAGTTGATTTTTTGGTACACTTGTAGTACTCGACGAGCTCTACGCGGTGAACGTCTCCGATCGTCGAAAAAATTCCGGCGCGGCCGCGCCACGGGGTGCACAGTACGCTGCTGTGCAGGGGGCTGCACGGCAGCAACCCTAAGTCCGATTTTCTACATCCACATGCTTATTCCATGCTCGAATCCGTATACCTATCACAAAATTAGATCAACAAGGTGGTGAGACCTTCAGTTCAGTACTAATCAGATTTCACAATCCAAAACTTCAACTAGAGCCTTAAAGAATACAATGATTATTCAGTGCTCCTAAAGCACCCCACGTCGCGCTCCAAGAATTAACATTGATGGAACACGCACCAATGCGTGGCGAAGAAGACCCATGTAAAACCACGTTAACAGTGTGAACATACAATTATTTTGTACAATGAAAGGGCTGGAGCTTTCAATACAGGAGGGCCACCATGAATGAAGAATTTGAATGCATTAAAGTGAGGGCACTGCACTATGGCATGAAAATTAGGTAATTAATACTATTCTCCATTTTAATGATCCGATGTGATGATAGAGAGGAGCAAATTAATGGGATAGCCAAGTGATTGGCCATAGCAACCCCTCTTCATAGGGCACGTTCAAATTAATGGTCCTCTGATTGATGCAGATGGGTGTCCTTTTTTTCTTTTACCCCTCCGCCCCAAATTTCTTGTCCACTTGTGGTATTCACGGCACCTCAAAAAATTGTTAAGATTTTCAAATGTATAATGTTGTATGTACTAAATATGGATCTCGTTTAATTGTTCTCGACGAGTTCTATTAAATAAAATTTTCAAAATTGTGAAAAACATTATAGATTGAAAGATATAAGCAATTGAAAATTGGCATGTACTGACGTAAAAGGACAAGAAATTTGGGACGGAGGGCGTATTTAATTTTGCTGTTAGAATTATAGGGGTTGTTTTACCTAGATGCTGAAATTACTAGGCTTTGGCAAGCTTACTGGATAGTCTTTCCAACACTATAGTTAGGAATATTGCTTGGGCTGCGCTGGTATATTATTTTTGACAAAAAGAGATTAGTTTTGATCGGTTTTTCATGCAATTCAAAGGCTTCCTCCTTCAATCCTTCACAAGATTAGTTTTCATGCCATGGTCAAAGGAGAAGAATTTGGGTGCGTGTAGGGTACCATGTGGTATCTGAAGTGGTACCCTTAATACCCTATCCCAGCCGTCCATCTCAGTAATCAATGATGTGGATTCTAAATAAACTCTTCAAGGAAAGAGTTATATCTTGAAAGAGTTTATTTAAAATCTGCACTATCCAAAACATTTTTGGATGTTCGAGATGCGCGCTAGATACTACCTCGTGGCCCATGTGGTGTCCTACTCGGGTCAAATTAAGGCTCCCAAATTAACAATGTCAATACCTCCCCCCTTACTCATTTTCTTTGTCAATCCCGGCAAATCCCTACTATTAGTTAAGTGTTCTTTCTCTTACTTCGTAGTTGTTGATGATAGGTTTAGGTATTTGAAAGGTATGCCTTCCTTCAACTCTGTTCTTTCAACAGACTTCTCTTAATACGTCACTAGTTGAGAATACCAAATGAAAGTACAAAGGAGCGTTACGAGTGGTGTGGTAGGCACATTTGACAGAGATTCAAACCTCACTAACTACAATTAATAATACAGACTCTAACCGAAGTTAAAAAAAGCTTCTGGGGAGTGTTGAATAATTACTCAAGGGCCCCTCAGCTTGTGAGCCAGGCACAAGACCCGACCATAGGGGTAAAAATGAAAAACCTAGAGATTTTTTTAGATAGGCAAAGCTTTTAGAGGGACACACAAGATTTTATGATTGAGGTGGCGAATAGTTGTGCAATAACTGTCAGTACTATAAGGTTGTATTATAACTATATTCCTGTATTATAAGTGAAGTTTACACTTCTTTTACTTTGGGTTGAGTTAAAATCAGAATGAGTTTGGACTAAATTAATTTCCGTTATATACAGTCGATATTAGTATTTAAATTTACCATAAATCGCATGACTTTACAAGGGAAAAAGTATACATAAAGAAAAATTGAAAAAAGTTCATGTTAGACAACGATAAAGAAACTAAACGCCTTTCTTTTCTGTCTTTTTCAAACTTTTTCTTTGTGTCAAGTGAATTTCGGTACATGTTTTTCATACTTTTTGAATCCCTCTCGTCGAGACGAACAATTAGTCTAAAAGAATTGACGAATCTAGTAAAAAATTAAGTTTTTTTTTTTAAAAAAAAAACAAAACAATAACACTCCTTCAAAAGGAATAGTCGTGTATTACCTGGAATTTGAAAAATAGACATGGGTAACAAAATGGACATTATTTAGAACCTTTGAGTAAATTCCGACAAAGGAAACCTAGATTTTTTCGGGTTTAATGGTGTTGTCTGCTTGTGATTTTCCCATGTCACGTCTCCCAATCAAAATGATAGGGCTAATTTATACACACCATGAATGAGACCTTACCCCCAAAAAAAAGGCTAATAACATAAAGCCCCCTCATCAATGGTGGAATTTGACCATTCAAGGACACCATCATACCAAGGGAAGCTTCCCCACCTCAACAAAAATCAATTCCAAGTCCAAAATAATAATAATAATAATAAATACTACAATAATAGCGTTGGACTACAGAGAGCCGTTTATGTGATTATGATCTTTCAAAAGTGTTTTCAATAGTTCAAATTTGAAATAGATTTCTCTCAAAAAGAATAATTTCTTTCAGGAAGAGTCTTTAAAATTTAGACCGTTGAATGCAAAGATGAACGGTTGGAATGTTGATTCGAGACGCTGAGACCTCACTGCAGAGAGGCAGGGTGTTAGAGAGAGAAAGAGAGAGAACTCCACATGGGGGTGGGAGAGTGGGGGAGGCTTTTACCTCGTGGGTTTGATGCAATGATATTTCTCACAGAAGCCTTTGCCTCAGAAACGATGCAAAATCCCACTAGGGCTTGGGGTCAAATGGTCAGACAATGGAATTTAAAAAAGATGTACTACTCCACTCCACTACACAAGACTATACTCCTACTGAGTAAAAAAGTTGCAATAACTGAGAGGGAAAAAAGGGCCCCAAAGGAAAACTCTTGGCCACTTTACAACCAAAGAGCAATAGATGCTGTCTAGCACAAAGGAAAAGAGACCATCTGTAGAGAAGGGGACCAAAAAACAAAAGGAGTAAAAGCCAAAGCATCCAAAAAAGATGGCTGCCAGCATGCCACTTTATACAGTTCCCCAAAAAAAAAATTAAAAAATGTAATCCATTTCTTAATCCTAAGTTAAGCCGGAGTCGTGACCCAAGGTTAAGTCGAAGTCGACTAAACTTAGGTCACGAGTTCGAATTATACCTTGTACGTCCTCTAGGTCACGTCATGGTATGGCAAGAAACATGAAAAGAAACATAAAAAGGTAACTGGACAGTTGTGATCCACTCGGTGTGCGCCAATCGGCTGTCTTTTCATGTTCGTTTTCGGGTGCCGTACTATGCTCTTTGCATAATTATCCCAAAAGATGTATACCAGAAGCCTTATCATCAAAACAGTAAAATCAATCACAAAGATCCATGTGAAAGTGAAGACTGAAGAGAGAGAGAGATGCTTCTATCTGAATTCATTAGCATTCAATATGAGAGAGACAGAATTTCTGTTCACAACTATACTCAGGCAACACTGCACTGACAAAATTACATCTAGAAAACCTCAATAATGCAGCAGATTTTGCTTACCCAGTCTTCTACATTTATCCTACTAACCACACAATAAAAACTTCACCAGCAAGCAAAAACCACGCCAAATTAGGAATAAATTTGAATTAGCGAACTGCGTTACTGCAATAAACGCAGCAGTGTTCTTCTTGTCACTGCCCGCCGCCACTGTATACATCTAGGAAAAGGTATTAGTAGGATCAAGTAAGGTTAATGGTTCTGCTAGATAGCTAAGCGTCACCATCTTCCTCATAAAACGGAAGGTAAAATAAAAATAAACCTCCACTGCTCCATCCTTTACTGGGAAAACCGAGCTCCAACTCCATAGTTGGATTCTGCGTTAAGAGTATAACGATCCATCTAGGCCTCCGGTAGAACCTGTGAATGATTATGCTCTCTTTACAGACTGATAAGAGGCATACCCTAACTTGTAAAATTCCTAAACAACTCAATTCCTACGTACCTTGTGATGTGTCATTCGAGTAAAATCTAGAGACCCTATAAACAATTGCCCTAATTGTCCCTACCCTTCATTTAGAGTTCCATCTTCCACACCATCCCATCAATGTTGCAGTCATGTGGTTTCTCCAGCGCAGCAACCTTAGCACGGTGGGCTGCAAGGGCAATCGTACTCTTTCCCCTTTCTTCTCGAGGGAGTTCACATGCTTCGCTGATGGAACCAGACCTCAAATCAGCCGGAGGAATAAAACAGTCTAATGACAACCCAGGAACATTGAACGCAACCTCTTCAATAGTCCAAGCTTCTTCCATCCTTGTTTTGGAGTGGCTCATTGCCATCTCGCCGAACCTAAAGAGGGTCACTACAGAATGCCCAGAGTGAGCGATCATGATCCCCTCTACAGGCCTGTAATCGTCAAGGAATGAATTGATTGTGGTTTCCCAATAAACTGCATCACCGCCACTGGATTGGATGCGGGTCAGATGAGAATCCTCCATGTGAACAAGAAGGCCTGTCTTTTGGCTGAAGTAGCCAAACAAAACGTGCCTTATTATCTCTGCAGGGCCTTCACTTCTTGCCTTCAATGTCTGAGGATCAGCACTAAGCTTGAGGATAAAGCACTCCTCGCCATTGATCTTTTTCTCTCCAATGCATCTTGCATCAGCAAACATGCTAGCAGTTGTTCTGGGGTCAAGACCCTGTACAAAGAACACTGCCCACCTCAAGAAAGAATCAAGCTACTAACATTTCCTGTGGTCTACTCGTTTTTTGCTAATTTTTTTCTTTTCTAAACTTTTTTTCTTCGAGTCAGAACTTTAAAAAAAAAAAAAAAAAGGACCAAATATTACAAACCCAATCCGGAAAGACAAAAACAAGCAAAACTTAGTCTAAAAGCCACTAGCTGAATCAGAGGAACAAGAAAAGGAACGCAGTTTCTTTTTTTTTTTTTTTTTTGTACTTCAGAAATGCAAGGAATGCAGTTTCACCTGAAGGGCACGGCGTAACGGCCTAACAGGCCCTTTGGCAGTATGGGCCCCAAGCCACGGGGTGTGCCTCCAGACAATCTTACCATTGCAGCCTGCGTGAACCTTGCTTCCTCCCACAGAAAGCTCCACATACCACATGTCTGGATTCATCTGCCACAGGACAAATCCGCCTGACTCGGTATCTCTTGTGGCATTCCGGTTCTTCATTACTCTTCCAGCAGTTTCAAATTCGGCAGCTACCATCTTCACCTTCCCCAAAGCATATGCATTTCGAATGGAGTTTTGCAACTTTTGCCCTCCTGATGCAGCAGTATATTGCTGTAATATGTACTGAGCTGATGAAGTTTCCTGCAGTACCACAACGACAGAGCAGACAAAATCTCACATTTCCAGGAAGTGACGAGGAAGAGAAGAGCCCAACAAGCAGAAGGCCAAGAGAACATTTTGGCCTCAGGTGTGAGGCCAAGTCCTCATCAGCCAAAAGCCAAAATTCGGTTTTTACAACAGACAATTTGAGCAGATGATGCCAAAAATCATACCTTCATTTGATTGAAGGATAAAATGACAAACAAAATTTAAGTTAATCTGGGGATCCTTGTAAAGGACAGTATGCAACCCCAAAATTACACTGTGAAACTAAGCTACCAAAGAGAAAACAAGAATAACAGGAAAGCCACATATGATTTATTCCTCTTTCCCCAGCTTTCCCAGCAACCAAATAGAGAATCACAACCAATTGATGGGAGAACATGTAGAAAGGTAAATAATTCCAAGAAAATGTATTTCGGAGGTTGATAAAAACAACACTTGTAGTCATTGGTTCAGCCAGTATCAAGAAAATCTACAAAAATCATCAAATCCAAGATACTCGGCTGCAATCAGAAAACAAATACTTAACAAATGATGCCATGAACTGGATTATTTACTCAAATCAAGCCCACCAAAGGGTCTATTTTTAACCGTCCAAACTCAAATAACCACAGAACTTTACAAAAACGAGATTACGCAAAAAACAAGAACTCCAAAACACGTTAAGAGACAAAGATCGCTTTTAACAAGGATCAAGGGGTAAACACAAATTACTCAGGTTTGGTAGAAAACTTAGAAAGAGCTTACAAATGTGTTCATACTTGATTGGTCTACCTGTGCAGCTAAACTCAATTGAGCTTCAAAGCCATTCAAGAGCTTTGATTAACTCAATTTTTCTAAACTATACATAAGCTGAATAATCAAGCTAACTAGTGAATTGTTTAATAGTTCAAGCTCAATTTGAAAGCTTAACAACCTTTTAACAAGTGTTCCAATTTGGGTTTTCTATGTAATAAAAACGATTCAAAAAAGCTTTTTCACGAGCCGAACGCGAGTCGAGCTCGAATTAGTAAGCTCATCTCCAGCCCTTACCCATTTTTTACTCAAAGTCGCAATTTGAGTAAAACCTCTTAAAGTCTAGTCCATCACTTGACTCAAAACTATCCCACTTTTACATAAATTGACTCAAAGTTCGACTCAATGACTCGAACCTATCCTAGTTTTACTCAACCCAAGAGACTCAAATTTTTTTACTCCAGGATATTTTTTCACCTTCCAAATTTACAATGATGCCATTATTGAAGTTTATACTCAAATTTGTGCTAAGACTAGAAATAGCAATTTGGGTTCGCCCATTAAAGTCCAAATGGAGAGAGAGAGAGAGAGAGAGAGAGAGGCTTACAATGGGAGTATCCTTGACACTGAGGTGAGGCAAAGGGTCATTAGTGGTAACGTGCACGGGGGCGAGAGGAGCGCCCATAACACCTAACAACAGTCTCAGATCAGACCTCTTGTAAGCAGCAGCATTCGAAGAAGCTACAGACGGAGTCCTAGCCAGCTGTCCTTTCACCCAGTGCCCTAACCCTGACCCGACCCGCTTCGAATCCCCGAACTCGCCTCCATCCGGATCCGGACCCTCCATCACCGGCCTAAGACTCCCGGATCTCCCAATCAACATCGCGTCGGGATTCTCCACGTGGCGGTGGTGGCTCTTCCGACGCCGGAGCAGCGCTGTGATCGGCGAGGCACTCCTCGCCGGCGACTTCGCACGTGACCTCGCCGGCGATAGTCCTCGGACCACCTCGTCTTTCAGTGCTGAAAAGAAACCCTGCTTCTTCTCCATTTGTGAAGAAAACCCAAGACAATGAGACTTTTTAAGAATTGAGAAAAAACAAGAGTCCTCTGTCTCTATATATAGATATATGCGCGGCTATAGAGAGATATGCATATACATTGCTATACATACGAGGAGAGATTTTGACTGAACTACTGCTCTACTATATCTCGGTAGAAGAAGCTACCCAAAGACTGATGTTTCTTTTGAAAGGAAATTTGGGTTTCTAGAGAGAGAGAGTGATTTTAGTGGGAAGCAACAGCTAGGAACTGGTTAGAATGACGATTTCTAGGCAGTGTTGGGATTTAAGAGAGAGAAGAGAGTGGGGACAAGCGTGTATTGGAGAGAGAGGAGAGAGAGAGGGGAAGAGGTGTGACCGTGAAATGCGAATAGGGTTGGCTTTTTAGAGAGAGAGAGAGAATGATGTTGGTTGTAGAGAGAGAATGTGTGGGCGGATGTGCAGTGTGGTAGTACAGTCTGATTCAATTTGGATTGAGGTTGGCGAAAAAGTCAAAAAATAATAATAATAATAAAAATTCAAAAAATTCAAAAAGAGAACTCAAAATTTTACTATGAATTATTGAATTTTTTTCAGTTTATTTAAAAAGAAATTTGATTTTACTCTTTAGATTCCTCTGGTCAAGAAAAACCAATAATTCACAAAAATCAACACAAAATTTAAAAAATACAAATTCTTTTCGAATAAAGATAAAAAAAAAAAAAAAACCATTTGGTTTATTTTGCCAAAACATCCTTAATTATGGCTTGACAATATTAAGGAGCTGGTGAATTTTCACCAAGAATACCTTCTTTTTTTTTTTACTCAGTATACCATCTTTTTATTATAATTAAAAGTGAGTGTAATTTTTATTAAATATATTTTTATAATACATGTAAGAGGAATGACTAGTAGAAAATTACCAAAAATATTATTTATGTTGAATTTATCTTGAAATAAATGCACTGAATTGGAACCATTAATTTTGAGATAAACGTGTTTTGATAAGTCATTAACCGGAGTTTACTTATAATTGGCAGATTATTGAATTCAGTTCAATGTACGTGAATTTTAATTACAAAATGAAAGTCGGCATAAATTCCAATTAAAAGTGGACCACCTTACCTCACGCCTTCTTTTACTTACCACACGGTTTCTTTTATCTTGGAGTCCAAAAGCAGCAAGTTTTGCAAAGTTGTTAGACTGGTCCATAAGAGCTGAACCAAGAAAAATAATAGAAATAGAATAATTATGCGATGAGGTTGAATCAATCATTTATAGAGCGGTTTATTATAAACCGATACGAACATCACGAACTTTTCTGTAACAAAACTAATCAGCGCTGCTACTTTTCTCCGGTTCTCAACATAACCTTACAAAATAAACCATTCCGATTATTGTTTTTACCCTGAAATGGACTCATAAAAACTCAAACAGGACCTGGTGATATGAAGACTGGACTGGACTGGACTTGAGTCCCTGTGGTTTTCAATTTTCAAATACGGGATCACCCTATCGGATCCCTCCCTATTCATTCCAGTAGAAAAATTGCACACACCCCATTTTCTTGGACCTAACCCCTGGTGCTGGTGTGCACCTTTGCATACACATTAGGGTCGTTGATCTCAGTAATAAACGGTTTGGATATCACTTCGACAATGAACAACTCGTATTTAAAAAGTGTCGAGATGAAATCCTAGTCGTTGAAAACACATCCGATGACTCTGATGCCACACACTTAGAACCACACACCAAGAGTGCACATAAGCACCCCTCCTATTCTCCCACCACATTACTGTGAAACTCATACACTGGCTCTTGCGTCTCGCACCAATTTGTAACGAATTGGGGTCTTGGAGGACCAGATGGCGCACTGACAATTTTTATCTTCCTAGGCTCAATTCCGTTGGATCAATATCATTGTCGTCTTTCGTAATTGTTGAGAGGTCCTTGTTTAAGTAAAAATTAAAATCATTACTACAGTATTATTTATTTTTCACACTAAATAGGACTATTATCGAGTATTTATGAATTTAATGATATTAGGTCAATTTGATTTTTATATACATATTCTTCTTTACGTGATGTTTAAAGTGACCTTTGATGTTCAAATTGGATTCAAGACAAAACACATAAAAGATAGTTTTGCCTTGTTCCATCAAATAGTCTTTTTTGACAAATTGTCTTTTACATTCTACGAGATAGGTTATTCACATTCTACGAGATAGGTCATTCTCTTACAATATATTAACTAAAAAAATTAAAAAACAATCGTAAAAGACGATTTGTTATAAAAGATAGTTTTTTGGAACAAAGCCTTAGAAGAGTTGGAGGGATGTGGAGGCATGGGGTTGTTGTTGTGCATGGGATGCACAGCAGGTGTTGTGCACTATCTGAGCCGTCTGTTACCGAATGAACGGCCCAGATTTCATCTCGGCACCTTTACATCGAAACCGTTCGTTGTCGTGTGTGCAAGATGAAATCTGGGTCATTCATCTAAGCAACGAACGGTTCAAATGGTGCACAATACCTTCTGTGCATCTCATGCACAACAACAACCCCAAATCCGGGGTTATAGAAGCGAGACAGACCCTTTGAAAACATGGAAAATGAGGCGAAGGGGTTGGTACTTGGTGTGACAAGAACATGAAAAACAAGAAGAGAAGCAGTATTATATATTTATATTTCAATTGAAAAAGCAGAATTATATATTTATATATTTAATAAATAAGCCGAACATGAACCTGATAGCATTCGGTTCGATTAGACTCGCAAAACAGTATTATATATTTATATTTCATAAAAATCTCATATAGAACCTTGAATATGAATAAACTTTTTATATGAGCATAATGAAAATATTACTATAACTTGTACATGTATAAACTTTTAAAAGTTCTATTAATTTAAATTTTGATATTTTATGTACACATGAACTTATTTATATAAGTACAAAATTAAAATTTTATTTGAAATTCTAAACATGTATAAGAGCACAAATATCTAATATTTTTTACTCGTAAAGGCACATGAATAGGTTCAAGTTCGATTCAAACCTAGCCAAGCTCGACTCGCCAATTTTTCATTGAGCTCAAGCTCGGTTTGCGCGAGTTCATTTAAAAACTTAATGAACGAATCTAAATATTCTAAAACTCGACTCAATTCGGCTTGTTGCAGCCCTAGGTACAACATGCTAGAAATGGGAGGAAAGAAGAAAGAGAAGAAGAGAGCACTATTGTGTGGGTCCCATTTTAACTCTCTTTTTAATCTTAACAAATACGCTAAAAATACTCTAACAATGTCAAATGTATCACTTTCTCTTTCTCTACCTAACAACTCTCTACATAATTTTTGTGTTCCGCGCTTTTAACACTTTTTGTCATATAACAAACATTTTTAGAGTATATAGGTATCCCCTCTTGTCAAATGCGGATGCTCTAAGGTAGTAGTGGTCTGCGATTAATTACATAGGGAAAACTATATAGGTATCCCCTCTTGTCTTGGGATACCGTATCACCCTTGGCTTTCACCATAAGAAGGCATAATATTAACCACAAAGAAGCCGTAACAAATACCACAAATGGCGTAACAAAATATTACTTAAATATGTCATAACATTATTCGAATAAGGCATAACATTTTCACCATATCATGCATCAAATTTTTGAAAATGGCGATTAGATTCACTGCAAAATGGTATAACATTCGCCACAAATGGTATGCCATTGAACAAGAAATGAATAATATATGTTATGTTTTGGTCGCACATAAGCAGGGATGACCATTTCAGATGACCCGCTCCAATCCCCGCCCCATTTGGGTAGGGAATTTGAGGATTTTTTCAAGGATCGGATAGGATATGGTGATAATTTTTTTAAAAGTTCCAGAGATCAGGTGGGGGATGATTTGAGATTGTCCTCGCCCCAAAATCCCTATTACTCCCTCCGTCCTTATTTGTGGGTCCTTTTTGAGAGTTAATGCCACTTTTTCAAAATCATGATAATCATTATAAATTGGAAGATATAAACGTTTGAAAAGTGACACAAACTCTGAAAAAGGTCCAACAAACACGAACAGAAGGAGTATATAGATGTGTAGGCTAGGGTTTCATACTTTTATTCACAACTTAAAACTTCTTTTGCAGTTTTACTTCTCAATTCTTATTAGCGCCACACCCCTTACCCCATGCCTCTCATTTTAAGGGTGTATCTGTTTTATTTACGGGGAATAAATCCACGTATGTTGTTTCCTTCTTTCTCGTGAAATAAAAAACGTGCTTCTTCGCTAGAATCCTGATGTTGCAAGACAATCCGTTCAAAAAAAAAAAAAAGTTACAAGACAACAAATGGTTAGAGCACCACTAAGGCCCTCCAATGCTTAAGTTAGTAATGCATTACTAGATAAGCGAATTCACACAGTGCATATAACAATGAGTTACATCGTACCTTTCTTCATGGGTTTGACGCCTTATTTATAGGCGTACATTACTTGTTGATCAAGGCTCCTCATTGCCCTGGTTTCCTTATTTCATTAGGAAACCTTTCCTTGTGGAGTTTCTTCCCACAAGGTAACAAAATCTGTACTGTAGATGACCTTTCCTTTAATTGGGACTCTCTTTCCTTAAGGGATTTGTCCCTTTAGGCAAAACAGCCCTTAATGAGTTAGACTTTCCTATTCGTTGGAATTCTCTCCCATGCATATCTTTTTGTCTTGTGACAGCATGATCATGATTCTCTTTCCTACCGAGATCTTATATCGATGTTAAACTCCTTGTCCGATATGGAATCTTAATGCTGATCCTTTAAATCACAGGATTACCTTTTATTGCGTAAAAGGCTATTCCAGAAGTTTATAGGACGGCTTACCACCCTATTCTCTTTAAGATGGTTTAGCCGAGCTACTGTGCCTTGTTCGGCAATGCCATTGCATGCCTACATACGATGAAGCCGAGTTATAACGTGCTCGGTATTTAGCTCTGTGCACCTTTTCATGGTACTACCATCATTCAGTGATGTAATCCTAGCTATGTACGTGGCCTACCTTGTTCAGTTATGACTTAGGGCACCCTTACATAGTCCCCCGAGCTAGTCCACCCTCACGTGGTGTTTAGTGCTGATCACGTGATTTGCACGTGCTTGAGTGTTTTCCTAGGTAAATTGGATTTTACTCTCTCTATTTTAGATTGAATCTTGTACTTTGCTTTGAATTTCAACCGTTTGGTAATTTCTTTTTGGTAAGGTTTGGATTTCTGATTTTTCCGTATTGGGATAGGGATTGAGGTTAAAAATAATTTTATGGTGGAGATCGGAGAAAGAATGGGAATTAAAAGGGGTTTAGAAATCGAGGATAGGGACAGTAATATCCATCCCCACCCGCCTCATTGCTGATTTCCTACACATAAAAGGGAATGCAATAGCCTTTCCCTAATTACACAGTAGTCCTCTTTCCATAACAATTCAGGGGGGGAAAAAAATTACTGTAATATATTCCTATCTTTGTGAGATTCGACGTCAATGGAATTTGATTATGTTCTAACGTGGACCATACTTAATCTTTGTACGTTCCAATCAAATAAAAATTTACTTGTGGGACTAAAAAAACAACTAATCTCGTTTTGAATTTTGTACGTCCCAATCAAATAAACAGTAGTTTGTGGGACCCAACAACTAATCTAGTTTTTAAATTTTTGTAGTACGTTCCAATCAAATGAGTAAAAGCCAATCTCGGTTGCAATGCCAAAAGATAGTTTCCGTGTTTTGGGGGCCGAAGACCCGAGTTTTGGTACAGCTAATTAACATGATCCACTGATTGTAGTATGATATAAAAATAAAGTCTCTCATGTTCCCCAATTTCTCATTTGAAAATGACAATATGCCTAAAGCATTTATGTTGGACGACTTTTTTAAAAGTTCTTTGAGGGAAATTGTTGCAATGTTATTCTTTTATTGTGTCTTTTAATTGTAACATGTTACGTTTTCTAATGGATTTTTTTAATGCTATGTCTTCTAATGATTTTTTTGTTAAATGGCGGAGGAACAGCGCTACAGTAAGACCCTTTGGACCTTCTATGTTTTTTTTTTTCTTTTAATCGGCAGTGTATTACTGCTTTAGTTCCCTGGAAAGTTTGGGTTGCGCTTGGCTTGGCAATGAAGGTATCATCATCGTACCCTTTCTTTGATTTTTCTTAGTCAACTTGACTTGTCAGAAGGACGGCCCCTCACTTAAATCAGGGTACTCACCCAGAGGAGAATTGAATGAATTCTTTTAATATGTGACAATTTTTTATTTTTTCAAACAAAAAAAAATTGCAAAAAGGCACCACATACTCTGTTTTTGCTCTCAAGTCAAAATGTTAAGATAGAAATACCAAACAAATAAAGGAAAAGAAAAACTATATAAGAATACAACATATGACCAAAATGAAAAATAAAACCTACATTACATGGCTTATTTTTTGCCCAATCAATTTGGCCAGCAAAAGATGACCCAACCCAACTCTTCTTGTCGAGACCACAAGTGTTCAATAATTTTATTGTGGATTGCATGATGGGGTGCAGTAGATTGAATCATATTTGATGAGTAATGAACTCAGTAAATACAGGTGTCGATCTTGTTACACCTTTACTTGACTAGCCACGTCATGTGGATCTTGAAAGTCCTCTTGCTCATCTTCAATGATCATGTTGTGCTAAGTAATGCAACCGTTAATGAGCCGAGCCTTGAACAATAGAGGGAAAATAGGTAATGGTGAAAATAGCTAGACCACCATTGGAGCAACATTGTTAGAGCAAAATCAACAGCTAGGATATAAATTTGGGTAAAATTCCTGGTGATCAGTGCATTTAGCTACCCAATTTCTCTCAACACTCCAACAGTTAGGGTATAATGGAGATGAGAGAGAGAGAATGGGCCAGGTGGCAGAGGGAAAGAGATGAGAGAGAGAGAGAGAGAGAGTACACAGATAAAAGAATAAAAAAATGAGTTGCTGATGAATAGTGCCAAGCTTCTTTTACCCAAGCACAGTAGCAAATGTTGGAGTTTCGGTAGAATAGCTCACTGCTTACCCAAGCTGATGCAGCATCTTTTTGTGATTTCAAAATGACTATATATTTGAGGAGAAATTTTTTAAGCTAATTTTCATTTCAATTTGTTTCCAAAATCACATCTGATGATTCTATAGCAGCCTCGGCTATCGAGCACACCGCTGCATACACAACGGCCAACCGGCAACTGGCCTAGAGTTTGGCCGTCCGATCCCAACATATCACGGCCATGTTATCCCGCCGACCATCCACTCTCAACGTCTTACATGTCACGTCCCCATGATCTTATCAACCATGGCCACGAAATCCCAATCCCCTAGGCCCTAATTCTCTCCAAAAAGAGGCCCGTCGGAGGGTTCACGACCGGCAATACCACGGTCCTTGGGACTTATTTTGCAAGAATCCTTCGGACTGGTCGGAGCTCTCGTCCGATTCTCGACACCATCAACTAAGATTTTGAAATCGGAATACGTACGTATCGTGTATCATTTTTCTTGTTTTATACTTCGAGATACGTACCATGTATCGTAAGATACGTTAACCATAATTAATATTAATATACAATTAACAAGTATTTATACCTAATAACACCAACAAACTAAGTTTTTAAGTTGCAAAATTTCAAGTCTCTCAATTGAGATTTATCAGATTGAGGTTTCTTGTTACCTTAGTCAAGGACAGAAAAGGAAATCCCTAATAATTTTCTCCTAAAACACGACCAAAGTATGGTTTTCCTTCTATTCAAGCCCTACATTAAGATTGGATATCTTTCAAATAGTTTGAACATCGCTCAAACGACTTAGATTAATGCATTTGAATGTTTCAACTTCTTCCATTAAGTAATTTGGGATACATACTAAATGCATATATATCATAGGATACATCATCGTTTCGTAGGATTTGTATACAAAAAGGATACATATCGTTTTACTAAGGAGACGATACGAATCGTAGGATACGTATCGTGTATCAAAAGATTTTAACAACAATGCCATCAACACCTAGATGTGTTGCTTCACCAACTCCTTATTAATTTGCTATTTTTTTTTTTGAGTCCTTATAAGTTGGTGGATCATGCTTTTGTATGTTGAGGCATGCAATGCTAATTATATCAAACTGTCCCGGCCAGCAGATAAAATATATTGAGACCTCAAACTGATTAAATTTTTTATCCAGACATCTTTGTTCTGATATTGAATGTTGCAGTACCACTTTTCCAAGTAAAGCTTCATCACCAAAGCAACAATATCTTATGATTCTTATCCATATTGCTTTTAAAAAATTGCTTATTACATCCACTCAAACCCATATCACTTTTGAATATAAAAATTGTGATGATGAGGTCACAAAGACTCCTTCTATATATGGCAAGTGCACAGATACTCTTATAGACAAGAAGGGAATGTTGCTTATGTTTTTCGACCAAAAAAAAAAAAAAAGCTGTACAAATACTTAAAAATTACTAAATACTACGAGGATGAGAGGTCTGAGATCAGCCGGCTTAGAATATAAGCCAATAAAGCCACGACTTTGGGCCTTCAAAATTATATATATATAAAAAGGAGCCCCAAACTTGTACAAAAGGCCCTCATATCTACATATATATTAGTTCTATTTATTTTTTGTTTAAGCTTGCTACACATGAAAATAGGCCCATTGACCAAGCTTTAGGGGCCCAAAAAACCAGTAGTGAGATTGCAATTACTAGTAGCTTGAGACCTAATTTTAGAATATGAATAAAATAAATGCTCTAGTCTTCATGTGTCGTGGGATTCAATGGATTTTGAAGTATTGTGAGGGTTCTTTATTTTTTGCTATACAATTAAGTTCTTATAATGATAAATCGTTTTAATGGTTTTTTTATAAGAACAACGTTGATCAAATTTTGTAAACATACATATAGGGTTTGAAAATTTAGCTTCGAACGTTTGAGCTGGCACTGTGAGAGGTAGGTTAATTAAGTTTTGTGAGTTGCAGCACTAGGAGTGTTTTGTTCGATCTTCGGAGCACTTTTAATACTTTCTGTTCCTATTATTCTCGATTTTATTTTTTTATCTATATGATAATGAAGTTTTCCTTTGTAAAAAAAATAATGAAAAAAGTTGATTTTGGCAAACAAATTAAATTTTTTTTAATGCTTTTGAATTCTCATTTAAAATGTATGCTTTTGTAACAAACACACCCTCCACTATATTGGCCCAGCTGCATGTTTCAGTGATGGACAGATTTGGTCTTGCTTCAGAACGAAGGATCCTTATCAAACTCTTTTTGCTTTTTTTGCACATTCTAAAAGGCATAAAAATTAAGATTAGGATTTGCAACTTAAATTATTCTTAACACCTTATATTAATTAATTCGACCATCAAGTATTATTAATGTAGATATGCCGTTGTGCGTGTCATTGAATTGAATATAAATCAGATAAGATCGATCTGTCCCCCACTGTTTTCATCAGCTGCAAAATTAAATACCAATACTTTTTGGCATGTTGCCATCATACTTGGTGGCGTAATGCAGTAAGGTCATCTCCAGCAGCCTCGACAGCTAGAGATTTCCGGCAAACTGCCGAGGCAATCCTCCAAAACCAACTCCTAGTAGCCTCATCTCTTATCTCGCCATTTCGTTCGCAGCTACAGTACCTCGTCACACGAGGCGAGGGAAGCCGGGCTCGCCACGGCCTCTCTCTCTCTCTCGCCAGAAAAAATGAATCAACGGAGGAGTGATCGTAAAATAGATTTGATACCAGAAGGTTGTAGGTTTCGTCGAGGCGATCTCAATGGTCTAAGACTCGTTGTCGGAGAATTTGGCTGGAGCTCGCATGAGCTGGTGAAGGTATGCTCGTGTGGGGAGTGAGATCCACTCTCACAGTTGACGTCGACGCGTGGTAAAAGTAGAAGACAAGTCAAATGGGTTTTTTTTTTTTTGAGCCAAGTAGCTAGTCTCTTGGGTAGAGGTGATGTTTTCTGGCCAACTATATCATTATATGACACTTTTCTAGGCAAATTTGTTGAGGATGCCATTGAGGCTGTTGAAGATGCTCTAATGGATAACTATTTGGATGGATTTTCTTACTTAATGCGTGTGTTCCAAGTTGCCGTACGTGGTTGCGTAGTGAGGTTAAAACTTAATCTTAATTTCTCAGAGCACGCGGTGGAATCTAAATTTTATCCCGATGTAGGTGCGGTGTGGTTCTTTGCATGACTGTATGATGGCGACGATAACCTTAATAATTAAACAACTTATATGCATATCCATTTTTATATTGAGAAATGTTGCCACTATATACTGGTTTTCTTGGCTTGAAACATCCATTCGTTTCTTTAGCTGGCCTAACAGAATTATATAGTACATTTAATAGTTGATAATTCAGGTGTCTAAGTCAGCTTATACTCATCTTTTTTTTTTATAGGCAAGAGAAAGGATATATTAAAACTCGAAAAGGGTACATCGAGCGGGAAAGGGATCAACAAAAAGTTGAAGCACAGGGAAAAGCAACAAAAAAAAAATGAAACAAAACACACTAAAAACAAATTTTATACATAAACCAGAGTACATAAACCAGCTTATGCTCGTCTTGACTGTCCTCAGAACTCAATTCCCCGACCACTTGCAGGAGCCCAACTAAATTTTATACATAAACCAGAGTACATAAAGCATGGGGTTAACGGGTCCCAAACCGTGAACCTTTCCCTTTTCCCTTTTCCCTTTTCCCTTTCTTAACCAATCCAACAACCTTCTGATTTCCACAGCAGACACGTGTTGTTTATTCTCTTTGGGAGAGAGAGATAGATAGAAAGATAGAAGTAACTTTAGTGGGCCGAACGGCCTAGACCTTGAGGCCCTGTTTGACGAGAGAGATGGAGCATGTGATTGGATTACTAATCTAGTGGGCCTAATAATATTATGTTTGGGAATAGTGATAGAGGCAGACACACTCAATCACACACCCTCTCACATGTGGTGGGATCCACCGGTGGGTCCCATCACATGTGAGAGGGTCTGTGGTTAAGTGTGTGTGTCACAATCATTTTCCTATGTTTGGTGTGCAATTTGAGGACCGGACTAGCAGTACTATGAGACTGGCAATCTCCCATTTTCACCGGATTGGCCAACCCAAGGAGGGTTGGGTATTATCAATCATGTCCCATGGAATTGAGTCCAGAAAGACAACTTTGTCCTCTTCCTTTTCGTTTATTTCCACAATACGTACCTCTATGCAAATATGCTTTCGTATTTGGTGCTGCTGTTGCCGGGGGGGGGGGGGGGGGGTGGTTTTCTAATAACTCATAAATCACAACTCATTACTTTCGTTGTTCAATCATTGTATTCAAGTTATTCGTTGATTCATTTTATCTTTATTAAAATAAAAAAACTATGGTTCATATTTTAAATCTTTCTGATTTCTCATGCTGACGTGAACCAATACTCCAAAAAAATTAGCGCCTAACTAGCAAAACTAACATAGAGAAAAAAATTGATAAAGACTTAAAATATTTTTACCCAATCCTATCCTAAGCAAAACAAACATGCTATTAGTAATCCCATGATCTAATCATGTGCAAAACAAACAAAAGGGAAGGATTCATCCCCTCATTAATAATTCCATCACATTATCAATCCCAATCCCAATCCCAATCCCATCTCATTACCAATCCCTCCAAAATGAAACCTCGTATCAAACGGAGCCTCAAGACCCTATCAATTGCCAACCCAGCCAACCTATCGAGTCGGGCCGGACAGAACGATCCGACCGAACTGACCAGGGTCCCAGTTCCACGGTTCCCATCCATTTGTTATGTCATCAGAACCGGTGACTAAGAAACCATAGGGTGGAGGGATCATAATCCTCCCCAGTTTAGTAGTGTGATTCTTTATTAAATATGTCATTAAAAAATCACATTACAATTTTAGTCAATTCCAAATGTTAGAATAATATGAGGGCACAAAAAGTTACCATGTTTTCTACGTTTTAGTATTGTGTTTCCTGTTTACTAGGCTATTATTCATGTTTCCTTCCTTGTTATGCATATTTTCTAAAGTTATTTAGGTTTCTTAGGCTGTGTTCGTTTGGGGGTTTTGGGGCAGTTTGACACTATTCTAGTTTTGATTACATCATCACTTTTTTCACTTTTCTCTCTATCTCTCTCCACTTATTACACCTGCTTACATCATCAAAACTAAACTAAACAAAACTAAACTGTGCAACCGAACACAGCCTTAGTCATTAAGTACTGTAGCGTACATAAAGGGCCCAATTGAATGGAGTTAAAGGAAGGGGGATAACTTTTGGAGGTGGTATAAGGCCTAATGTGACACATTTAGCATGGTTTGGCTGAGCACAGGGGGATAAATTTTCGCCCCTCCAAAAGTTATCCCCGGCGGGGGGATAGAGGGGTATAATTTTTGGGCACCCCTCCCCCTGCCCAAAAGTTATCCCCGGGTATAAGGAAAAAATAACACCACCTCTCTTTTATTTCAACTACAAAAAACCTTATCCCCCTATTTTATCCTCCATCCAAACCAACTACTTTTTTTTGTTCCTCCTCCATAAACATCACATCAATGTGGGCCAACCCTCAAAAAATAATACCTCCTCGTATCTTATACCTCCTCTATAACTTATCCCCCTAGAATTTTAGCACCATCCAATCGGGGCCAAACAGGGGCGGATTTAGACCGGGGCTTGTGGGGGCACGTGCCCCCACTGACTTTCACCAATTTTTTTTTATTTTTATAAATTTAAACAGGGAATAAAACGAAAGAAGCGTTATTGCCTTACTGGGTTGGCCCTAAAAAACAAACCTGCTTCTCTCCTTTTTGGAGAACCCATTCACTGATTCACCACTACAAACCAAAGAACCCAGTCACAGATTCACCCAATACAAACCAAAATCAGTTAGTACTCCGGCCGATCGGTATTTCAATGTCGCACTATAGTCAGTTCTCCGGCCGTTTGGTTTAATTTCGCCTTTGAGCATTAACGTCTTCACCGGCCGTTCGGTTTAATTTTGCCATTGAGCATCAACGTCTTCTCTGCTGCCTAGCCTACCGAACGGTACACGGTACACCTCCAGGTTTCTCTCTCTCTTCTCTCTCGCCATATATAAATACATGGTTGTCGCCTATCGGTCATCGGTGTTTGTATCAGTCAATACAATATAGATTATAGTAAAATTTTGTTTCCGGTAAATAATTTTTTTTTGTCTCTGGTAAAATTTTGTACCGTTCGTCTAGTTATAGTAAAATTTTGTTTCCGGTAAATAAAAAAAAATTGTGCCCCCACTATAGCAAATTCCTGGGTCCGCCACTGGGGCCAAAGGGTTATGTTTTATACACATTAATGAAAGAAAGTTTCTCGTCAATTCCATTTTCTAACATGGTATCAGGGTCATAAGTTCCAGGCCCTGCAGATTTTCGCTCTCCATCGGGCACTCAAAATATGCTTACATTCACCATCGTAAAGTAATCTCAATTTACACCACCATTATCATTCACCATCCTCCAATTAATATCCGTTGTCGTCATTGTCACGATCACCACAATTTTGCCTACTTCCTTTCACTCATTTAAATCTCTTCTAGCCCAGCTCTTGTGGTTCTTCTCAACCGGGATCTCAATTTTGATCAAGCATCACCTCAACAGCAGCAACATCAGTGCAATTTTCTCTATAGTTTTTCTAGTTTCTCCTGGCTTCTCCTTGTTTTTTTTCAAACCCAAGTTGGTAGAATAATATTTCCTTATAGTATTATTCTACCATGTTTTTTACATTTTGTTATTGTGTTTCCTGTTTAGACTAGGCTATTATTCATGTTTTCGTGTCAGGTGTTATGCATGTTTTCCTAAGTCATTTAGTTTTCTTAGTCACTAAGTATTTAGCTATATAAAGACATGGTAGGATTATATTTTATACATATTAATGAAAGAAAGCTTCTCATTAATTCTAACACCATATGTATAAAACATGGAAATATTTATGACATTTCATTCTCATTTACCCTCATGATCACACAGATTCACAATCATCCAACCAGAGCCTAGGAAGAGATGATTAAGTTAGAGGCAGTTTCCGCTTTGAGCTGAGGGCGAACACCCTGATTTTTTTTTTTTGGTAGAAATACATGTAAAATTTCTTCAATTTTTAATTTTTTTTTATCTTCAGACACAGACATAGACACGGATGCACAATAATTGGTTTAGTCTAGCCCTCTCTGCATTTGTGTGTATCCGCTAGCTTTGGTGTTAGTACTCCACCTTGTTTTTATCTCGTTGTCATCTCCTAACCATTCTTTATTCATAACAGATGCATCGTTGCTTGAGTTTTACTACCAAAATAAAGGTTTGAATTCTTACTCTTGCATGCTTTTCTTTAATTTCAATTTCTTATTGTGTTTTTTGTTTTTTGCCCTTACCTTATTCCACCACAAGTTCCCTCAAAGTGATCGGCCACAACGCAAAGCCCCACAAACTATGCAACGGTTTCAAAATATGAAAAGTCGTCGATCGAGGGCAATTGTAATATGCTAAATACATACTTTGTTATGTTTTGGTGGCATTGTTGATATTAGTAGAATTTTTTTTTGTTTATGTACAGTTATGATTTCTAGAGAACCGTAGTAGAATTTCTGAACACCCTTGCGAGAATTCCTGGAGCCGCCACTGTATTAAGTGTCCCCTAGGCACCTCCACAAATATGTTGCTCTGCAGAGGCGGCTCCAAGTGTAGCCTAGGGTGGTCATCCAAACACCCAGAATTTTTTTTTCTTTTAGAAATACATGTATTTTTTTCTTTTGTAGTTTTTTTTGTCATTTTGAACACCCGAACCAAAATGTTTGAACACCCTCTTTAAAATGTTTGAACACTCTACCCAAAATGTTTGAACGCCCAATCCCAATACGGATACATTTTAGCCCCTCTCATAAATTTTTTTTTTGCCTAACTCATTTAAATTTTGGTCCAAACTTAGCCCAACCCACAATCCAGGGACTAAGTTGTAATTAATCAAAAAGAAAAAAGATTTGTAATTTATAAAAAGGGGTAGGGGACGAATCTAGAACGTCTATCTTCATTCTTTGGACTCTCACCTCTCCAAAAATACAAAATGAAAATGGAGAGAATCAAAATACAAAAAGTCGTCGAGGGCAATTATGCTAAATATTTTGTTATTTTTTAGCAGCATTGTTGATATTACTAGATTTTTTTTATATGCAATTATGATTTCTAGAGAACCGTAGTAGAATTTGTGAACACCCTCGCCAGAATCCCTGGAGCCGCTACTGCCACCAGAGGCGGCTTCACTTGGAGCCTAGGGTGGTCACCCGAACACTCTGAAATTTTAATTTTTTTAGAAATACATGTAAAAAATATTTATAAAATTTTTGTCGTTTTGAACATCCTAACCAAAATGTTTGAACACCCAATGCCAATGAACGATTGCTCATAACTCATATTGAGAGTGATGTATTTGATACCATTGATAATGATACTATTATGCAGCCGTTTCGAAATATGAAAAGTCATCAAGTGCAATTGTAATATGCTAAATACTTCGTTGTTTTTTGGTGGCAATGTTAATATTAGTAGATTTATTTATTTGTTTATGTACAGTTATGATTTCTAGATGACCGTAGTAGAATTTCTGAATATCTTCGCGAGAATTCTTAGAGCCGCCACTGTTGTTCTGGATAATTTTGCCTATGAGGCACCCCTTTCCCTTTTATCAAATTGGGTAGTCTATCTAGCACGACAATTAAGGAACCAAAGTGGCATAGGTGCAAGATCAGTACAGTATTATCATGAAGTTGAAAAGTCATGAAATATGTACTTGTTCCAGTCTTTGACATTTAGTTTTTCTAAATTTGAAGCTATTATTTCTGTACTCTGGGCCCTAACGTTGTTGAGTCAATCTCATCATCCCCCATTACCCTCTGGAGCACTTTCATGTATATAAGATGGCATAAATCTGTGGCTCTTGTGGTCCTCCGTTCCTTCATGGTGTGAGAAAAGTAACCTTGCTCAAAATACCAAACCTAATTTATGGTGTGAGAAGTAGGACAAATGAGCAAAACAGAAATGCGTTTCTGTCTTTTTTTGTTTTTGGAAAATTCAAAAATCAAAACCATAGGATTGTCGTTAAGGTTTAAAAAGTATATTAAAATATGTGAGAAATATATAGAAGTGTGTGAAAGTATATTAAAAGATGTAAACGTACATTGAAGTGTGTGTGTGTGTGTGTGTTTTTTTTGGTCTTTTTATTTACTACATTGTAGCTCAGTGAGTGGGCCGACAATAATGACCCTTTTTTCAAAAAATAAAAATGTCTCTATTGATTCACATCGAGTTACAAAACACACTAGTCTTGCTCCTGCAGTAACTACAAAAGGGGAAGTTAGTAATTCTTTTTCTTTTATCTACTATTTTAGTCCCCGTTGTTGTATCTTGGCTTCAATTTGATTCTCAAAGGTTTAAATGTTTAATTGACTCAAAGAATTACTCAACATTCAATTTTGTCCTTATACTTTTATTTGAGTCCATTTAGTCCTTGAAGTATTCAACATGTGTCAAATAAGTCATTTACAAAAATATCTATCAAATAAACGGCTCCTCCTGGTATGCGCCCAATGGGCTGACGGTAACAATTGCTTTTTCATTGATGGGAGGAACTCTTCATCAAGTCCATGTCAGTACGCCTTAATTTTTAAAGTGGGCAACTGTTGTCCCTAACTCTTTTCGTTAAAAGACCATCTTATCTTTTACGTATGATTGGAGCAGATTTGTGCCACAAAATTTTTCTTTGAGATGTCTGCTACCGAGAAAATTCCTCTGGAATTAGGACTAAAAAAATTGAAAATGTTCATTATTTAGTTTCCATTTAAAATATCAATTGGGTCGATTAAATTTTGACAAATATGATTTTGGAAATAACCATAAATCAATCAAGTTTTTGTTAAAATGAAAGTTAAGGCCCCAATCTTTCTAATTTATTGTTCTTTTTTTATTTATATTATTTACCTTTTCGTAAGTTGTTATTTAACTTATCGTCGTAATTTTTATAATTAATTATCTGTCTCAATGAAAAAATGAAAAAATATAAAATTGTGACCAAAGTTGCAAATTTCTCTAAGACAACACTAAATATGAAAAAGAAAGCCGTTTCAAACTCTTTTTGTCTTTGGTGAAATAATTTTTACTAAAATAAACAGTAATGCAAGGGACAACATCAATTACAACACTCACATTAGGTGTGAGACCTACGGGCCGGACCCACAAATGGGTTTCATCCCATTGTTTTTTTTTTTTTTTTGATAACCAGATGTCCGGGCTAGCTTGCACGCACCTTGACTAATTCTGGAGCTCTGGACATAACAACTGGGCATAACCCCTAGTGGCCCCAAGAGTTTGCTGGCAAGGGGAATAGAATTTGAGACCTTAGGTCGGAACAAACCCATAAGTCCCAAAAGGCAAAACCACTTTTCCAATCCCTTGGGGTTGGTTTCATCCCATGTTAGTGACGTGATTGTTTTTTTGCACGGAAAAAAGATTATATTGAACCAATAGAACAATTACAATAAAGATTTTATCCCAACAAGGTTGGAACCATGAAGACCCGAGCATGGTTGGCATTTGGCAAGAGGCCAACCAGCCCGCCCCCAATACACCTCAGATCACTAATACAATTAAATTCAGAAATACATACAGCCATCTGCAAATCCAGAAAACCCATAGTATGAGACTGTATCAACCGTAGAGATTTTGGATCAAACCAAACCATGAAGAATCTCCAGCATGTAGCAGCAAACGAAATGAGCATCTTCATGAATGCAAGGCTCCAGCAAGACAAATGATGGGTAAGCAAACATTGGGGCAGCAGCAGCAAGACAAGTGATGGGCAAGCAAACATTGGGGCAGCAGCATCATAAATCCAAAAAAAACCAGAATGACCAAACTAACATGGTAGCAACTCCAGAATGACCAAATACCAGAAACTCCAGCAATAGCAGCATCAAAGGCAATCAAACAGCAGCATCAAGTGAGTACTCCAAAGACAAACAACAGCCTCAAAATGAAAGTTCCACACGATAAAAGCAACAGCAGCAACAGAATCCATAGCATATGAAAACTCCAATAGAAGCAGCTAACAAGCACTATAACCACATCTCCAAATTCATCTCAGATACACGCCCTTCCAAACATTATACCCTCCCGAACATCAGGAGCAACAGCAGCAATAGAAACCAAATCACATGAGACATATAGAAATTCCTCAGAGCATAGGCATATGAAAACTCCAAACCTCAGCATAGGCATAAACACATGACAGCAGCATCGAATGACAACAACAGCTAACGCATACAATCGCAGCAAAATACTATATAACCACAGCTCCAGACTCAGCCACCCAAGAAAAACAAAAAAACAAGACACCATGACAAAACCCAAAAACCAGAAAAAGAAAACCACCCTCACCAAAGCCACGACAACAAGACCCAAGAAATCAAGAAAACAAAGAGAGACAAGGGAGACACCACAACAAAGCCCAAAAACCAGAAAGAAAAAAAACCACCCTCTCAGAAAGCACGAAAGACCAAAGTTCCGACAAAAACCACTCAACCAAAGCCTAAACAAAGCCCATACAAAAAACCAAAAATCACCACCAAACCACCCCCAAGAAATTAAATTGCTTCTTTAATACTATCAAGCCTGAATATGAAGTCATTGATAGAATAGTCTCCAAATTTCCAATTGGTTTTCACCCAAAAGGCCACTCTGAGCTTGATAAGGTCTGCCAATTCTTCCCAATTCAGAGGCTTATTTTGAAAAATGAATTCGTTTCTCATTTTCCAAATGGACCATAAGATTGCAAACAGTATGCAGTTCCAGATTACTTTAAGGCTTTTCTTGGTTTTACAGCTCAACCACCAAAGAAAAAGAGCTTCAAAATTTGGAGGAGTAGACCATTGGATTCCCCACCAACACAGAATCTTACACCAAGTAGACCATGCAGGATGACAACGAAGGAGAGAGTGGTTGAGAGATTCCAAACATAGATCACAGAACTTGCAAAGAGCTTGATGCTGGTGCTGTAGTATGCCAATCCTAATCATAAAGTCCCCAGTTTTGATTTTTCCAAGTTTTACCTTCCAAACAAAGCATTGTACTCTAAATGGAGCAACATTTTTCCATAACCATTTGAAAGTCTTCCGGTCATTAATCTCGGTGCTTGAGGCTGGAATGAGAGTTGGTCAAGGTTTATTTGGATGGACCATCCAGCAATGTCAACATTCTTCCCAATTCTTCCTCTTCCCAAACAAATAAGTTTCTTCTGAATTGAAAATCCCAACCAAAGACCTCTTCCTTTTTGCGCCAAACATCAGCTAAAGATTCATCTTTATTCAGAATAATGTTAGCAATCCTTGGGTAAAGATTGCTTAAAGATTTCCCATTGACCCAAGGATCAGACCAAAATTGAATAGCATTGCCATTTCCCACAGAGATTCTGCAATTATCCTTGAATAAATCAAAGCTTAGTGGATTCCTATACTGAATTTGCATAATGTCCTTCCAAATGGATGACCCCTTCCTATTGATCTCCATGCTAGGGACCCAGCAGTTGTTGTTCATCTTATATTTGGAACACACCACTTTTCTTTAGAGAGCATTCTTTTTAGTTCCAAATCTCCACCACCATTTCAACAATAGAGCCTCATTCATTTCCCTTATGCCTCTGATACCAAGACCACCATCTTCTTTTCTGAGCTTCATTTTTTCCTAGCTGGCCATATGGATTTTCCTTCTAAGGCCATCGCTTCCCCACAGGAACCTAGCTTGGATGCTTTCAATTGACCTAGCAACACCTTCAGGTATTCTGAATAAGGACAAGTAGTATATAGGCAGACTGCTGAGTACAGATTTGATTAAGGTGAGTCTCCCACCAAAAGATAAAGCTTTATGCTTCCATGAGGATAGCCTATGATGAATCTTTTCAATAATTGGCTTCCAAGTGGATTTTAACTTAGGATTTGCCCCAAGAGGTAGTCCCAGATATTTGATTGGGGGGGATTGTGGCTTACACCCAAAAACCCTTGCAAATTCCTCCATTAGTGACGTGATTGTTGTTGTGGTTGATTGATGTGTGCCAAGCATTGTTGTATAAAAGTAGATTTATTCTAGAAATTTTTAGTCATGATTTTTTTCCCCTTCCTCTAGTGGTCCAGGAATTAAGGATCTATAACAGAATGGATTTAAATCCATGGTGATAGTCCTCTCGTAATCTATTATAACAGGATTTTTTTTTGTTCCATGGTCAGGAGTTCTTTGGGTCAATGTATGCACACTCCGGCTATTTTCCTTCCTGATCCGATCAAAGGTAGGTCATCCACGCCAAGAATAGGTGATTCACAAGATATTTCTCTCTTGCAGCTTGGCCCCAAGAGCTTGTCGACTTTTGAATTCAACATGTTTAGGTTTGCAACTCATCTCTGTTGCCACTTAAGCTATCACTCAGGATTATAATGTAGTACTAAAATTCCTAAAAGAAATTTATGTATGTGAGGAGAATGACTCTTCTCAAAATCTATTTTTTTAGGAGTTTTAAGAAATGAGAAATTAGTTAGAGTTGCTGTTGTACGTGAACGGTGGGGAAGTTGATCAAAATAAAAAAAAATATTAGCAGGGGAAAAAGGAGGGGGGGGAGAGAGAGAGAGAGAGAGAGAGAGAGAGAGAGAGAGAGAGTTGTATGGGTTACTTTTGTAATTTGATCCAGTTATCATCAATCACTTCAACATATTATTGAGCGTGTTCTACCACTTCCGACATTTTGCTGAAACAAGAGTGTATTACAAAATCGTCCGCCCTTTGGGTTGACATTAGATCCTGCCTTAATAAATTACAATCACAACGACAAAAGTTTTGTCAAATCATAGAAAACCCACTATAATCCATAATAAACTCATATTGGTTTCCTTTTTAGTATTAAAGCCTGATTCCAGCATGATACTATTAAAAAATTATTTAAGAGCATAAGATATACTCCACATTGAATAATTAGAATTAGATAGTTTAATTCATAGTACCTTTTTGCAGATCACAATCAAACAAAATAATAATTTAATAATATTATTTTGTCAAAAAATAGAAATAATTAGCAAAATAATGCATATAGTAGTTAGTAAATATTAAAATAAATATTAAAGTAGCAATCGAATCTACACCTTTTTTACTCTCTTTAAACTAATTTAAAGCCTCTCTCTCTCTCTCTAAATTTCAACTTCAAATCTAGGTTTTCGTAGGGGAAGGGAGGCGGCGCCTCCTCCCTCTTCTCCCCCTCCCCTCCCCTCCCCTCCCCTCCCCTTTTCTTCTTCTCCCACCTTAACCCTCTCATTCTCTATTCCAATCTCCCTTCCTCTCGTCTTTATTTCCCATCATCATTTGCACCTATTGTCTAGTTGTGGTGGTGCCCTCTCATTCTCAGATCTCGGTGGGTTTTTGGTGGTAGGTGGAGATGGTTGCGAAGGTAGGTTCTGGAGTTTTGGAGCCATGGGCTGGTCTTTTTTTTTTTTTTTTTTTTTCTTTCTAGTTCTATCTTTCTGTTTCTTAGTTTGAGTTTCTGTTTGGTTTTGAGTGTATGCAATTTATGAGTTTTTTAGGGCTTGCAGATGTTTGGCAGATGAGATTTAGGCATTTTGTGATGGTGATGGGATATAAGCAAGCTTGTTTTGGATGTTTGGGAGTCTGCAGGGCGGTCTTTGGGCGAGCAGTGGTGGTTACTAAGTAGGGAGGCAACGACGAGGATGTTTTGGAGGTCAACAACAGTATGGAGGTGATCGTATTTGGGGATTTCCAATTGGCTTTTTGGTAATTGCGATTGAGTGGTTTTTGAGGGCTTGCTAGGTATTTGTGGTGTTGGTGGAATTTTGACGGGTTGGTTTTAGGTGTTTCGGTGTTGGTAGGGCGATATTTGGGAGGGTATTTTTTTAGTGGGCAGCGACATTTTCCTTCTAGGGACGCTGCAATGGGGTGGGGATCGGCAGCAACAAGAGAGGGTGGTAGTAGCGGGGTAGCCGTTGCAGCGGCAGCAGTTGGTCTTGGGTATTTCCAGTTGCTCTTGAGGCAGCGGCAACAAAAGCATGTTAGATGGTTAAGTTAGGTTTTGGGATTCTTCGGTTGGGCTTTGCCCATTGGTGTTTCAAGTGGTCGTGGAGAGCCATTCGAGCTGTTCTCCAGCGCAACAACATGGGTTCTAACGATGCTGGTGGCAACGGATCGTTTTCTTCTCGGGTGGCTGTTGAGCGTCGTGGAATGGTAGCTTGGCTGCTGGTTGCTGTTTAAGGTTTTATTGGTTGGGCTTGGCCCATTTTATCTGGGCATTGTTAGGCCCTTCGGTATTTCTTTGTTAGGTGGGCTTTGCCCCAATGGGTCTCGTCTATTTTATTTTATTTTTGACAATCATTGGTTTAGGTTTCGGAATTCGGATTAGATAGACAATTGCTCTCTGAGCATGATGTTATTTCCTCGTTCCTAATAGTCTTATAACATTTTCAAGATTAATGGAATTGTTTTGCTGTTAAAAAAAAAAAAAAAGAAGAAACCTTGAGGACGAAGTTGAAACATTGAAAAGCATAAGGACCAAATTGAAATCTACATATAAGAATAAGGACAAAATTGATACATTCAAAAGTATGAGACCAAATTGAAACTGACCTATAACTATAAGGAGCAAAATAGTAGATAAGAATTTTTTTTACATTGTTTTATCAGGGGACAAAGAGTAGTCGGTCAAGGCCAGAAGCCCAGTTTTTTTGATCGACCGGGAGCCCAGTACCAGATTGCTGGATTTAAATTCTACTTGTTTCTGAAATTAAATTCTACTTGTATCTGAAATTAAATTGAGAAACCAATTAGTCCAACTAATATTTTGGGCCAAGAACAAATATTTTGGGTCAAGAAGATCAAGGCCCAAATTATCACTTCGAAGCCCATATTCCTTTTAGCCAAGCCCACCTCGTTTCTCAGACATGAATCGCCAGCACGACGATGAAACCGTAGGTCGATTCGGTCTGATAATTTCTGTGATTTCTTGGTGTAAGATTCTCCCTCCTCCTCCTTGTTGATCTGTACGTATACATACATGTGTATATTTGCTTCTGTATATACATAAACGTACGGAACAGGAGGAAACGCCAACATTTCGATGGCCGATTGTGTTCCTGGATCGAGTAAACAGTCATCGTCTCCGCCAGGATTCGAACAAAGGTAACTCCTAATTGTGTTTTGCCCTCATCGCAATTACTGCAGTTATTCGCTATAGAGAGAGAGAGAGAGAGAGAGAGAGAGAGAGGGAGAGAATTTGAAGTTTCAAGCTAGCTGAAAATGGTATTGCAAGTGTGATGAATTCTGCACTTGGTAACTGTGTACTTTCATGTTGCCGTTTATTCGACGCTGTAGACGGAAAGAAACGAACGAAAAACATCTGAAATTGTTATAGATATTTTAATAGCTGGGAAATGGTTGAATATTCATATCAGATGTTGATTATTGTCTTGAAACCACCGGTAATGATAGAGGCTACCCACTGTACGAGGTTCCTGCTACTGCAGGTCTGGGAAGGCTTGGATGTAGCAGCCTTACCCCCCACAAGCGGAAAGGTTGTTTCCGCCACTCGAGCATGATCACCAAGTCACATTGTGTAACCATATCCTTCCTCCCAGGACACCGTTCTATTGTATAGCCAATATAAACTTTTTCTATGGGTTGCTATTTAAAGTCAACGATTCTGCAAATGCTTTTAGTTACGGTGATTCTGGTCTTGATTCCAGGTACATTAATTGTTGCTGGAGGCATGGTGTGGTGCCTAATAAAGCTCTTTTGTCAGCTTTCTTCAAGGTTTGTGGTTGTTACATCCTTCTTTGTATTCCTCCACCATTTCTTACCTTCTTGGTAATACTTTTTTACTAATGCTAACTTTTAGTTTTTGCATTGAATTGAAATTGAATTAGTCTTGTCTAGAAAAGCTTGGATATAGATTAGTCATGAGTCTTGTGTGTGTTGTTGTGGGGGGGGGGGGGGGGGGGGGGGGGGGGGGGGGGGGGGGGTAGTGTCGATTTACTGCAAAAAATTAAGTTGGCATTTCGTAGCTCATTGTGCCTTTGCAACCACAAGAAAGGGTTGTTCTGAATTTTCTAATATTTGAAATTAAAAGGGAATGAATTCAGTTAGGAGGCTTAGCAGTTGGAACATTGTTATATGCACAAGTGTACGTTGGGTCCGTGGTGATTGGAATCATCGTTCTTCCGGCGATTACTGGTCCTCTTGTCTCATCATAATTCCCTTCTACTGATGATTGTTAGTTTTTACCAATTTGATTGTTCTTGTTGGTCACTCAGAAATTATCGACAAGCATACGGCTGCTTTATTTGTTTTTTGGGTTAGAAAAATTGCACTATTTCCTTATCACGAAATTTGCCTGGCTTTGGAGACAATGTGGTATGAACATTTAAAGCAGTCTTATCAAGTATATCCTGTCTTGTGGGGTTCGATCAACTGCCCACATCTTCAACAGTGAAGGTATATTTCACAATACATGTGTCTCAATGAATCCTAAGCCTCCTTGTTGGTCCAACCACATGAATATTAATAGTTTGCAAGCGTCATAAAATGTAAGTGGAGAAATGGTTTCAGTTACCATAAGAAGCCCAACTTTAGCGACATTCTGGCATATGAAAATGAATCTATATTTGGGATGTTTCTGTGACCAAGACCAACTACATGTGGCTCCATGCAAGTTGGGCGATGGCATGACTGACTTGTAACAAAGTTTTGCTACCAAAGACATTTCCTGGAGGAAGGTATGTCCTGTGATTTTGGAGGTTTGTAGCAGATCATTTTTCTCATCTTGGAATAGGTCACCTTTTTTTGCTACTATGTGGAGGAAGTTTTTAAAACAATTTAAAACGAAACAAAAAAGTATAAATGAGAGAGGTTTGATGGAATATTGAAGGTTTGTGCAGCATTTTCCCATTTTGAAATAGGTCAATTTTTATTTTTATTTTTTTTAAAGTTAGAAGTGGAAGTTCCAGATGAAAACTAAACAGGTCAACACAATAATGTCTTGAACCCTATTCTATTTATAGATTCCTGTGTGATCAGGAGTAGTTTATATGGAAAAAATCTCATTGATCAGTCAAATTGTCCACTATTTGTCAAATTTGTCCTGGTACTTACATCCAACAAGTGATTCCTGAATGTTACCTTTGTCTCTTTGTTTGTGTATACTTTGGAAATTGTGGTTCTGGTCTTTCTGGATATCCTATATACTACAACAATTCTGTGGTTTGTTTGTTTTTCAAGCATCACTAAGCATAGTTCCCTAACATAAGCTGTTTTCTTAGTCAGGCTGAGGCTAAGAAAGACCGCCGCCAGCTTTGCAGCCTTGTGGTTTTCTTGGACGACTTGAAAGATGCTGATTTCCTTCCACTTCTTGATATGTTTATGGAAATCGACACTTCTGATATTGAGGCAGTTGATATATTTCATTATTCATCCTGTGACTTGAATGGAGAGTATGTTTTGTTGTTGTTGCGTGCAATCAATCAAAAACTTAGAGTTGTCAATATCAGGGATGCATCCTTTGGGAAGGAGTTTTTACGGTATGTGTTGGTGGTTAATTGGATATTCCTTGATTGCTTTGCAAACATTTCTTTACTATATTGTCATTTAAAGAAAGTATATGTGGATTTACTGACTACATTATCGCTGTGGGAATAATATATATACTTACCAAACGATAACATTATTGTTCCTCATTCGGTAGTTATTACTGAACTGAAAATTATGGGTTTTTTTTTATCATTTTTATTATTTTGGTACTCCATGGAGAATGAAATATGATGATTAATCTGCTGGTGTCCAAAGTGGAAAACCCTTTTGTAGTTTGCTATTCTAATTTTCTAACGACTCTTAGTTTCTGGGTGCTATAGGGATCTTTCTCAAAGAGGGTTGACATGCCAAGTGCTAAACTTGAGGTCTTCCCATTTCCGGAAGCTCAATATGGTTGGGAAGTTCACTCATTTACGCTCCCTTAACCTTGATTTCAGCAGTTCGCTGACAAGTTTGCGGAAGGATTGTTTTACTTGTATGCCAAATCTGAACTGCCTTTCATTGTGTGAGACAAGAATCGCAAATCTCTGGACAACTAGTTCTGCACTATTGAAGCTTCCTTCTTTGGTGGAACTCCGCTTTCAGAAGTGCTTGTGTTGCGATGACACAGGGCCTTGTCCTGCTTCATTAGGTAGGAAGGGTACTGATTTAGTTCAGATGGACAGTGACACTCGTGTTGGAGCACCATCCTCTTTTGACGAAGACTATTATCACTATCTAAACACGGAAGAGGTTGATATGTTCGATGAAGTTGAAAGCACTTATGAGTATTCATCAGATGATAGTGAAGTGGATTTCACAAATCACAGTCGGGAGGCTAGCCTGTTGCGTGGATATTCTGATGTCACTCATGGGTGGAATGGGTTGGTTGATTTGCAAACCGAGGTAAACTTATGCAATCATGTATTTTGTTCATAATGAATCAATGGGAAAAGGTGAAGGATGTGTGTGGATGCCCCCACAAATTGTACTAGTTTTGTTTATCTTGGTATGATAGTCATTGAAACTGATTTATGTGGTAGCACGGGCAAGATTATTAATTGGATTCCAGAATGGTTATGTTTCATGAACTCATTATGTACTTTTGTGGAGGTGATTCATCGTTGGTATGCTTTCCAGCTTTAGTTCCGCCATTCTAAAGGATAAACTATGTCTTCTCATGCGGCAAGTTTTAATTTGCTTGTGGGTCCAATAACCTCCTTCGCCCGGATCATTCTTTCGGCTTGATACACTTTGTTGGCCTCAGTTTCTAACAACTTAGCTTCTAGAATAATTGTTGATTTAATATGGTATTAGAACTTGAGGTTCAACGAGGTTTTGGCTTCAAGTCTATCCAGTCTTCTTTTCGTTCTCTATTTGTATCCTGCTTCTCTCTATGCACCCAAATTTTTGCATCTTCGTTAAGCTTAAGCTTTTGGGGCAATTGGTGTTATAATAGTTCTCCATAGTGCGTTGTACTTGGTAATGCAACTTCTGAATCTGTTATGGCAGATCTCTCTTGGGACGTTGGTAATGCAAGATGAGCATGGGTCCTCATCAAACTCCTCCAACTCTCAACATGTCACGTCTACAGTGCCGAAGAAGTATATTGCTGGTCATCCTTCACCAATATGCTATGAGAAACATTACAGAGAGTACATGATAGCTTCACTACCCAGTTTGAAAGTTCTTGATAACTTGTCCATCGGAAAAATTGATAAAGAAAGAGCCAACATTATCTTTTCGGAACACTTTGAGTACCTTCCATACAGGAGGAAGAATAAGGATAATGTTGTCAGTATCTTACATAAACGTGAAATTAGAGCAAGCTGTACTAACTCACAAAATTGGAGGCGGAAGCCATTGTATGTTTCGGCGAAGTCTCAATGGTTCTTTTCCAGGTCACTTTCCGCTGCAAAAGTTGGTTCTTCTGCTTGGCCTCTCTTGCATCCGCTTTCTATTTCAGGAGATGAAAGCAGAAGTTTCCGTCCTCGGCAATTTGAATACCATCCTTCTGACTCGAGTCTAATGGCTTTTGGTACTTTGGATGGGGAAGTAGTTGTCATCAATCATGAAAATGGAAAAATTGTTAGTTACATCCCATCACTTGGAGCAATGAGTAGTGTGCTGGGACTATGCTGGCTCAAAAGGTATCCATCCAAGGTATGGTATCTTTTAAACTGTGTTCGATCAGCAGAAGTTAAACTTATCTTGGTTCACCACCACAATATTGGCCTTGTTCATTTCATAGTTGTAGTTTAGTTTTAGTTTTGTTTTGTAATCATTACACTCATTTCTCTCTCTATCTCTCTCCACTCATGACACCTTATTCCAAAACTAAACTAAACTAAAACTACTAAACGAACAAGACCGTTATAGTTTTCCCTTTGCAAATACACTTTTGGCGGGTTTGAACTTTAACAATCATCTTAAGTCTCGAGTACAGGGTTATTCAAAGTGTTACATACTTGGTTCAAGAATGTGGTAGCTTGAGGGCATATTGACTTTCACACACACACTCTGTAAATCCCAGCTTAATAATGTTCCACGGAAAACTGGCATGTTCATCTTTTCTCAAGGGTAACATAAACGTAAAAACTCGAGATAGAATTTTGTGAGTCTGATGAACATGCACACTGTTGAGGATGTGGAAGATAGCTATTAAGGTAAGAGGCTACCTGTGTGATCATGTTTATCTGGTCTCAATCTGATCCAGCTAAGGTCCCAAGTGCCAAGACAGTTTATGCCCCTTTCTGGCGCCATCTAATAGAAATATGAACCTTTTGGGAAAAAAAGTCTGTCAGTTACCTCTAGAGACTTTTATAGTTGGAATCAATCAGGAGGGCCGTCTTAATGGAATTGATTGAGAGGAATGATGATTGGGCCAATGATTTTGTCAGAAGAAGGAACTTGTAAAGTAGAAGGAAATCCCATCGATTGTAAGTAAGATCAAAACTCCCCTCTGAAAACGAGCTTTTTCTGGATATTCAAATTGGTTATTTCATGGTAGAATCTGATTAATCCCAAGACATCCCTACTTGCCTTCCTGCAGTTGGCTTCAAGTTCCATCTTTGAACTTCATCTTTCTATTGACTAATTGCAGCTCATTGCGGGTTCGGACAATGGTTCGCTAAAATTGTGTGACATCAAGCGTATTTCTTCAAGAAACAAGGGAACCAATACCAGTGCTCATTCTGTTACCTTTGACGAGTTTGATCAATTGACATCTGTTCATGTCAACTCAACGGATGAATGGTTTCTAGCAAGTGGGTACTCGAAAAATGTTGCTTTGTATGACATCAACTGTGGAAGACGCTTACAAGTGTTCGCTGACATGCACCGAGAGCACATAAATGTTGTTAAGTTTGCAAACCATTCTCCTTCCATATTTGCTACGTCATCATTCGATCAGGATGTTAAGATGTGGGATCTAAGACAAAAACCAATTTTCCCTTGCTATACGGCTGCAAGCTCTCGAGGAAATGTGATGGTTTGCTTTTCCCCGGATGACCACTATCTTCTTGTGTCAGCCGTTGACAATGAGGTAATTTCTGTGAGAACTGAGGATCAACTGCATGTGTTTACATTTCGCATCTAATCCACTATACCAATCACTATGACCCCTTTGTTTTGACCATTGGACATTGTAGCTTGTACCTTTTTCCTCTTTCACCGTCTTTATTACCCCTAGTTATTTTCCCTCGTTTTTTTATTTCTGTCTTTATTTTCTCTGTTTCTTTGTTTTTTGTTAGCTTCAATTGTCGTTCCTATGTGTACTTTGATTTTTAATCACCAGTAGAAATCAGTTACTTTTGGTGGGACAAAGTGATATTTATATTGGATTGGTTACGCTGGGGATATTTAGCACGAGTGTAGCCACCATGATGGGTTGCATCATGCCTTCATTATTATTGTTTATTAACATCGTGTTGTCAGGTTAAACAACTATTGGCTGCTGACGGGAAGCTCCACCTGGACTTTAATATAGTTTCAACTGGAAGCTCACAAAATTACACTCGTTCTTATTACATGAATGGAAGAGACTATGTCATCAGTGGAAGCTGTGATGAAAATTTAGTACGTATTTGTTGTGCTCAAACTGGAAGACGCCTGAGGGATTTATCATTGGAGGTAAATCTTCTTGTTCCTCTCGAGTAGCACTTCCATGTGTAACTCTGCTGTTGGATGATGAATGAAAGATCGTCTCATGTCTCAATGTGGTTGCATATATTGCATGTTGTAATGCACACACAAACAAAAATTCCAGTGTTCTAAAACTCGGTCAAGTCGGCCGACTAGTCGGCCCAAAGTCTCGATTTGATCGAAACCTGACTAGCCGGCCAAAAGTGGGCGATTAGTCTGCCAAAAGTCGCTATCGGCAGCCAACCGACTTGGGACCAACTAGCATCTTTTAGAACCTTGGAAAATTCTCCTCTTGTTTTACAAGCTTAATAGAAAAAGGTTTTCTTTGAAACTTAGGCCATGTTCCACTAACTTGTTTTTTGGTTTTTTAGACCTGTTGTAGTTTAAATCTACAACTTGTTCCACTAAAGTGTTTTTTTGGTTTTTTAGTTGTAATTTATTGTAAAGGGTGGTTGGTTTTTTTTTTTGGGAGTTTTTGTTAGTGGAATAGAGTAGTTTTAGAGTTAAAACAAAACTAGTTTTTTGGGGGAGTTTTTTGTTAGTGGAATAG
Source organism: Vaccinium darrowii (assembly GCA_020921065.1). Lineage (NCBI taxonomy): Eukaryota > Viridiplantae > Streptophyta > Magnoliopsida > Ericales > Ericaceae > Vaccinium > Vaccinium darrowii. The sequence goes on from CM037159.1 coordinate 28,171,203, forward strand.
AATGGTTTTTGAGTTAAAACAAAACTAGTTTTTTTTAGTGGAACATGGCCTTAGTGTGTATAATTTCATAAGGTTGTGGAACACATTATATCCCTGGTAATCTTGATAATGAGATGGCTATTCTGCCATCTTTTGTTTTATTTTATCCACTTTTTAGTGTAGTGTGATGTGCAAAATATGTTGTCTTGTTATTATACATCCAAATAGCACTGAAATACAAGGAAGATGTTGGCTGTGTTTGGTTCACATTTCCAAAAAATTTTCCAAAAAGATTCCTTCCCCCTCTCTCATCTCTCCAATCATTAATCACTTTTCTCTCTCTACTCATATCCTTCCATCCAATCATTATTTTCATTTTTCTCTCTCTCTCTCTCCAATCATTACACATCTCTCTAATTATTACTTTTTCCAAAAACTCATCCAAACACTATCTCAAAAAATTTCTCAAAAAATTTCTTCTCAAAACTCTAAACCAAACACAGTGGTTCTGTTTATTTTTCCTCAAGTTGATTAGGGATTCCAAGAGCATTTGGGTTGCCAAAGTTAATTGGGTGGTTGTGTAACTTTTTTAGTGGCTTTATATTGCTCGTGAGCATAGGAACTAGGAAGTAATGTCGATTTTATTATAGATTTGTGATATTTTTCTATTATTTACCTTTAATATTGTGGCTCTTTTTGTGCTCTAGTCATATAGGAGTCCATGGTTGGGTATTTAAAAAACAAAACAAAGCAAATGGAGCAGTTATATATAGATGTTGCATGTCATAAATTTGATGTACTTAGTGGTAGTTCCTCGCAGGGATTTGCAAAATACCCATCGAGGAAGTTTCAATTGCCACATATAAGCAGCACTTATGTTGTTCAAGAAGTATATTCAAAACATGGGTAAAAAGATTAGATTGATGAAATTAGCAGAAATGGTATAATAAAAATGAGTCACGAACTCACGCGACTGTTGAATAATGTGATTTCTTTGAAGCAGGTCTATTTTAGGGTAGTGAGACATTATAATCAGTGTCGTGTCCAGCGCTATGTTATGGAAGTATTTTTGCAGTGTGAAAAGTTTAGCCTGGACAGCTAGCTTTTAGTCAGTGGAAATAGCAAAGGCTATTGTAGTGTAGTTCCTAGAACTTTTTTCTAGACAGCCAGAGGTGGAATTGCAAACGCTGTTGTGGTGCAGTATCAAATGAAAGCGATCTGCACGTCCTGTAACTCTTTTATGGCTTATATGAGTTGTATTATGACCATTGTGACTTTTATCCATACATATTGTCTAGTGGGCAATGTATTGTGTAGTTTATTGGTGTTGTGCAACTCTCTTCACCCTTTTTAAGCGTCAACTCCCACACTCCTCTTGGCAAGCGATCTTTCTGTCTCATTCTTGGACTGTCTAGAGAAACCATGTTTCTCAACCAGAGGTCCTAACGACAAGTGCCTCAAACTTTCTCTATTCCATTTTGCCCATACAGTAGAGTATACTACAATGCAGGAAGCCTAACAACGGGAGCATGAGTGATAAATTGATGACTATGAGCAGGAACTGTAATCAGTGTTCAAAAAGACGGTCTGGGCGGCTGAGAACTCGCAGCCTTGGCGCTAGAAGGCCCCTCGCCGACTAGCCCGACTAGTCGCCTGACTAGCCCAACTAGTCGCTTGACTAGCCCAACCAGTCGCCCGACTAGCCGTTGAGTACTCGGCCTGGAAGCTAGAAGGTGCCCGGCCACCTGGGAGCACCTAACGATCTTAGAGCCTTGACTGTAATGGAGTAACATTTAGTTTGCTTGCACTGCACTGTAGGAAGAGAGTTTCCCAAAATATTTAAAAAAGAAGACAAAAATGGGGCTCAAAATCTACCAAAAGAGGGAAAGGGGGCACTCTTGCAATGCTTCATGGGCTCGTACATGTTGTTAACTACCATTGCTGAGTTCATACTTCATTCAAAAGATTGAATGCAGAAGTGAGAAAAGCAATCTTCAAGGTCTTTAGAAAGTACGTGGCAATGCAATCTGTGGCCCCGTGGTATTTAATTAACAATTATTCACCTTCTTAAGACCACACATCCTACGAGAACGTCAATCTACCAAGAGACTGAGGCATCTTGCTACTAAATTTGCTATATGGTTAAATTGTTGAACTGGATTCAATGTTAAAGTAAATATCCACCATGTTAATAAAATAGATGAACAAGAAAAGTAGTTAATCAAGTTTGATATTCATGAGAAATAAGAATCTCAAATGCTTATCAATTTTGTGGAAGTAGTACATCTGGAAGTATGATCATTGAAATTAATCAAATCATCAGGAAACTGAAGACATGAATTCCCTTAGAAATTGTTAGCTTCCTGAATGGGCAAGGAATTTTGCGTGAAATGTGGAGGTGATTTCGGGTCATTGATTTTCCTTCTTTTCCTTCTATTTTCTTATGGTGTGGGATTGGGTGAAATAACTTATAATTCTGAGGTTTTCATTGGAAATGGAGGGTAAGGGATCCTGCAAAAGAAGAGAGTGCAAAAGTGTGGAGGCCGGCGGTGGCACCTAAATGTATGCTGCTATTTTATTACTAATTTTTTCTGGTACTTATTGAGTTTCCTTTCTCCAAGGTTCTTAGGATCTCCATATTTTCCTTGTATGTGTGCGCTGGTGTGTGTGTGACGCGAGAGAGTTAAAAAGGAAAGCCATTTGGATCATACAGTAGTAAATGGGTGGGATATCTTGTAGTAGAGGAATGGAGAGTCTAATATGTCTCCACTCTCCATTCCTCTACTACAAGATATCCTACCCATTTACTGCTATATGATCCAAATGGCTTTCCTTTTGAATATCACCTCCCTCCCTCCCTCCCTCCCTCCCTGGAGAGTGGAGACATATTAGTTGTTGATTCAAGGTGTTAATTTGCCACCATATATTGTGTTATACCAATCTGTTGTCCTAATTATTACAATTTGTGCATTTACAATAACAGAGTTTGTATATTTTGCTGTTTTGCAGGGTAAAGGGGCAGACGCTTCGATGTTTGTGCAGTCTTTGAGGGGTGATCCATTCAGGGTGAGTTCTGTACTTTGTTAGACTCTCTGGATTTCTTTGCTTAAAGTTTTACGGTGATGTAGTTAAAGGAATTCCAATTCATCTCACTATTTGCATGTTAGAGGACAAAATTTGAAGTTTGACTGTAATTTTACTCCGCTTCTTTGTCTTGTATTTCTTCATCTTTTTACTTTACCTTTGCCGCCGCCTTCTCCCACCCCCATTTCCTCTAGTAATTTTTGCAAAATGTGGTTTCTGCTCCATTTCCTACTTTCAATTTATTGCCAGTCCTTGCCACAGTAGGAGCCACAGACTGGAGAATGATGGGATTTTCACAAACCACATTCCATGGATATACTTATTCTGAAGAACAAATTTTTTGTTGCTAGTGTTAGACTGATTCGCGATTACACTGCTCGGTTGAGAGGCAACTTTTGTCTCTAGTCAATGTCTTAGCCGATTTTAGATGCTTTGCATGAGAGTCCTTACCTCCTCACTTAAAAAGAAGGGATGGACTCGAGATAGTGATGCTGTTGTATTGCTCATCGTGTAAGTATCCACGTCCAAAATTTTGATGGTCATAAGCGATGCTCGTGTGGTACAAAATGCCAAGGTTACAAGTTTGACCATGGAGCCATTTTAATACTATATGATTCTTCAACTTTCAAGAGAGATAAGATAGACAAATCATTGAACATCAATATTCATGCTCAACTATGTTCCAATCATTTGTACTAGTTCAAGTATAAGGACTGTTTGCCATTCTTAGAGAGGAACAAAGGTAGTATTACTCTTCTACCTTCTTTAACCGTCCCCTAGAACAGGGGATACCATTCGAACATCAACATCGGAAAACATGTCCAAACATTTCATAGAAATTATGTTCCCAAATCATATTCCATGGTCTAAATCCAGCCATAGTGAAATACCCGTGAATAGGCCACTTTCCGGTTATTCACGGTTTAATAAAAGAATCAACTATCATAACAAAACAAATGGTTCCCATTTTCCAGTATTTTAAAACAAATAGCATTTCAAGTCAAAACATTTAAACAAAAAGCATTTAACCAAGGTATTGCGTACTCACCTTTAGGTCCTTGAAGGTTAGACAATCAGATTTGTTCGCGTCCTTTGCTTAGGCCTGAGACTGACCTATTTCCCAATGAACTCTTGTCATTATCCGTTACAACATAATCCAAATACTTGTACGCCTTCACAACTGTGAGTTGGCCTATTCGGCTTAGAGGTAGCTTGGCATAAAATTGCCATTTTTGCATTCCAAATAATGTAAAATTAAATTATAAGATTCTTGTTAATCGTAGGGTCGATTGGTGATAGAGTGGCCACCTAATATTTTAGTAGCATATGCCAGTTTGTAAAAGAATTCTCATAGTTCTAGCCGAAGTTGTATGTATTCAAAAGACCCCTATCATTGGAGCTATAAAAATAATTATATAGGATACAACATTAGCTTCATAATTTGGTAGGAAGGAGAATTTAGAGTGTAGCAAAAGCTTTTAATTAACTTAATCAAACTTCTACTTTAACCAAGTTAATCAAGGAAGGTAAAATCATAATTCCTAATTGGGCTTGTGAAGCATACACAATATTGTACATACCTGCGTGTGCGGGTATATGCTCGACAACAGCTCTGTATCCTCGCACCAACACTTGTGTTCGGCGTACACGCATAAAGAACTGCACGTACATGAAAAAGGGAAAGGCATCCGGGCTCCATGGCTGACGCTGCCATGTGCGGTAACTGTGTGTGTTGAGGTGAAGAGAAGAGACTAGGGAGGAAGGAGGAGAGAGATTACCCAAGGGAAGAGGTAACGGCATGCGGTGGAGGGAATTCGGTGCACCGCCAAGGGTTGCTGCCCGTTTCTACTTTCATTGTTTTATTTTGTCCTTTGTTTCTGCTAACTTATCTATGTATATATATTAGCTTGTATAACGGTGATGGCTGACCCATCATTTCTTGGTTTTTTGGGATGACACTTATGATCCCATTTAACCCAGTCACGACATGTGACGCCGCCCATCTGATCATTGCGTGGCTGAATTCCGGTCTCCGAAAAATTTCAAAGAAATTCAACATAAGTTCATTTAAATACGAGGGTCCTCATGTTGGATTCCTAAAAAAAAAAAATCTCATTGCTAATCTCATAGGTCCCAATGAACATAAATAGATACTATTGTCACATAATTAGGAATTCAAAATCGAGATTTCACAAATTGATTCCCGCGTAAGATTACTGAATTAATCGAAACACCGAAATAAAATTACTCCAGGTATCAATTTCCTAGGAATTCAATTCCCAGTAATCATATTCTTACTCCTACCCAAGAATATTCCCAGGAATTTAATTCCCAGTCATCTAGGAGGAAAGGAGAGAGTACCCCTTTTGCTCTTTTGTTTTACTGTCTGAGTACTGAAGTTGGGAAAAAGTAATAGGGGCAGTGTGTCAAAATGTGATGGAAGGACCAGGTTTTGACTGATTGAAAACACTGCAATTGATGGAAAAGAGTTCTTGTGTCTTAGAATGCTCGCGTGTGTATGCCACTATGGTCCACCCATTGGGCTGTCTGTAGAAATATCGTATTTTGATTTTCTTGAAACTTGACCCACCTTTTGCTATTTTCTTCACCTCTCCATATTTGAATATTGGGTCTCTTTAGGGCATTGAACATGGTATCTCGTATAGTTCATCCATTTTGGGCGTTCTTTTTGTTAGTCTATTTGTGGTTATTTATATAGGATTTTGTGTTTGGGTCTCTCTACTAGTATATTCTTAAAGGGGAAGACCCAACTTGACATTGGATGTTGTAGTGTGCAAAGATATGAGTCTCCCAAGTCTAGGTGAACAAGTAGCCCTTGACAAAGCCCAGTGGAAAAAAAGGATTCACGTAGCGACCCCAATTGATTGCGACATAAGGCTTAGTTTGATTTGGTTTAGGAAGATGACCATGAAGGACCATGGTCTAGGTTTTTTCTTAAATGCATTTATGCGCACTTGTAGCTATTGAAGAATAGTAAATGATGAACTTGTTCAAATTTGTGGATGTGCATGATGGGTAAATAAAGGTAAAGTTGCTGAACCGCTCCTTTTGGTTTAAGTTATTTCGGCTTACATGATTTCAGGTGAGCTCCTTAAATTAGTTTTCTAATTTTGAACTACTGTTGGCTTAACATAAATGTTGTCTTGATAGTGGATTACCACTTACTACAAATTGAAGAGATGATTTCCTAGGAGTGTATTTTCAGTTCCATCGATGGAACGAATTTCTATGCATGTAAATGCTTTATATGCCATGAAATTCCTTTAATCGAAGATAAATGAGTCCCCAAAAGCATATAACTTTGACCCAGCGATGTTAGCTGAATTTGCAATTATGTCTGATTCCCTCAATCGTGTATGAGGTTTAATGTTTAGATTTCTTTCCCCTCCTTTTTTCTTTCTCCCAGGACTTTAATATGAGTATTTTAGCAGCCTACATACGTCCCAATTCAAATTCTGAAATTGTCAAGGTAATTCTTTGGCTTCACTTTTTTTGTTTGCCCTCTTCTTTTTGTTGATTTTTCAATCTTCTTTTGAATCTTTCAACCTTCATGTTATAGCTGAAGTTTGTATTGTGCAGGTGAATTTGCTTATGTCGAGAGACTATGCCAAAGAAGACTTTGATGGCCTGCATTCTCGACCGTCCTACAGCATGGGAGGTTGATAGGTATGCTCACAACTACAAATACACATAATTTTTTATTACATATTCTCTGCTTTTCTCTCTCATAATTTTGTTGTAAATAGTTTTGCTAGGTATCCTCGGGTTCAGATATCGAAGAAATGTCTTGTATCTTTAGTGTTTTGTGTATAACGGGCTTGCTTCCTTTTATTATCAGACCAGTACTGTTTTAATGGCCATGAATTTATGTTCTGCACTATGCGTGCTGTATGTTGATAATATACTTAACTTTTTTCCTTGTAAAGTTGAACTGTCAAAATATAGTGCCCTGCATCTCATCTACGATTTTTGTTTTTATCGGCATCTCATCTACGATGTTGAAGAGTTTAGAAGGGGATCAAGAACACCAGTTACACTTATATGTCCCTGGATTATTTATGTTGCCAGTTTGTTAGCTTTTCCATTGTGTGATATCCTTATTAGATGTTCTTGCTTTAATGCACTTCAGGCTATCATTGTGTTTTTTAGAAGTACAATTACCTCTCTCACTCCATTTGCTACATCTTGTGTTATTTTTTAGCTACCTTTACGCCCCAACACCCGGTAAAGAATCGTATATACTGAACGTGTTTTCCTACATATCAAGTGGGGAATTGGTCTTCAGGTTGTCATACATATATAGAATCAGTCTCTGATTGTATGCATCGCGAAACTGTATTGTATGATGACCGAATTTGCATACCAATCAGACGAACCAAGATTGGTACCAACAGTTGAACACCACACGAACTGTATTATATATGAAGGTGGAACTACACGTCAGGTGTTACTCGATATCGTGATAAGATTTCTCATGTGCATATGTGTGGAGTTTTGGAGATTCAAATCAGGACCTAAATTTGGCCCCGCGGGATGTTAATGCATGCTCTTTCAAGTTCTAATTTGAAACTAGCGCAATGCTCATGCTGCAGCTTTAGGGATCAATGTGTGTTACTGTACAAGGTTAATTGGCCTACTTTTCTGGGAATTCTTCAGGTTTTTACAGCAAAAGTGTTGCTGATCAAAAAAAAAAAAAGAAAGACCGGGATATGTGAACGGTGTTTCATTTTTTTCTAAAATCTGACTAAGTATTGATTATTTCCAACCATAAATGTGAATAAAAAGAGGGAACAAATGGAAGGCAAAACCATTAATGATAAAAATATGAAACTATTGAGAACTAGCCATTTTAGCAATTTAATCATTGGAGCTGCTCTAACTACTCTGCATTTCACTCTTTTTTTGTTGTTGTTGGAGAGAGGCTCCCTCTAAATCTCTCTCCTTCCTTTCCGATCTCCCTTCCGACGACTCCTTATCCACGGTTCAGATCCGTTTTGCACCTGCAACCGCTGCGTCTCCAGCCATTGCTCCGCCTCCCATAGCCGTTTCATTCTAGTTCAGTCGCCTTCTCAACTCTATACCTAGACCTACTCCCACCCGCCGCCTCCACTGCGACGCTGCCTGACCCGAATCCGAACTATTCCATTTCTTCTTTGTGGGGTACGAAAGGGAAAGAAATGATGCAGGGGTTAGTCTGGCTTTACTCGCCGGCGAATACAATCACCCGGTTTGACGGTGACGGTGACGGCGACGATGTTTCTTTTCACAGCCGGTGCTCTTCGTTTCTGTTTGTTACTTAATTTGTTTGGTGATTGTTTACCGTCGTTTCTTTTCTGGCTCTTGGTGGTGTTCTGTAGCCCTTGGGGCGTTTTCCTTGTTCCAAAAAAATACTCCCTCGATCCCTTTTTAATGATTCCTCTGAGAAACATGTATTTTTGTTGACGTTAAAAAATGTACTTCTATAGAACATTTTTTATTTTTATTTTTGCACCAAATTAAAGTAGAAAACAAATTGATAAATTATATAAAGAAAGATATTTTTTATGAGTTTGAAATTGCACGTATTCTTATAGTGATTATATAAAAAGGGTTGGAGGGAGTAATAATAATGAATTTGGTCCCTATGAAATTCGTTGAGATGCACATTCCCCGATCTGATCATCCTAAATTAAAGAAAATTCCCTAAATAACCCTCTTTCTGTCAATCCACATTTTTTATATGCTTTTGATGATTCCTCTCACCTCGCCCTAACAATGATTAATTCAAAAAATTATGACGAAAAATTAATCAAAAAATACCAAACAACTAATTTAGGGAGAAATTGATGGTATATTTTAGTAAAAATAAATGGTATTTTGACATTAAGCTGAGACAAAAAATAATTCCTGAACTCACCCGTAAGGGCATCTTCAGTCGTTATGACAAAGATGTGGTGTTATATGACACAAAAGTATAAAAAGTGGGTCCTAGATTTGTACCTTCTCTCTCTCTCTCTCTTGTAAAACCCAACAAAAGTCTAACGGTTAAACACCTGCCACTATTTTTTATGACACAAACTACACTTAAACAACACTATTGGAACTAAATTAAACCCACAAAAATGTTATCTTATTTCTTACACTAATTTCAAGTTAATGCTGTAATTGGAGATGCCCTAATAGGCCAAGATCATGTCAAATTTAGTTTCAGAATTTGGCGTACTGTAATTTGACAATATTGGCATTTTGGCCCTAATCTTTAGACTCTCTCACTAAAAAGCACCTAGAAAGAAAAACCAGGTAATAAAAGGTGCCAAACACTCTTCCCCTCCATCCTCTTTCAATTTTTGAAACCTCTTCAACTATTCGGAGGGATATCTGCAGCTACTAACGTCAATGGAGGTTCCAAAGGTCCAAGAGGTAAGCCTCTCTCTCTACGATCAGCGTATCTACATGCCTGTTTGCTGCATTTGCAATGCAAATTGATGGTCAAATTTGCAGATAATAGAGAAGCAAGTTCTTACGGTAGCCAAAGCTGTTGAAGACAAGATCGATGACGAGATCGCGGCCCTAGATCGGCTCGATCTCGATGACATCGAGGCGCTGAGGGAGCGTAGGCTTCAACAGATGAAGAAAATGGCGGAGAAGCGGAGCCGTTGGATCGCCCTCGGCCACGGTGACTACTCTGAGATCCACGCTGAGAAGGATTTCTTCTCCGTCGTCAAGGCCAGCGACCGCGTCATCTGCCACTTCTATCGCGAGAATTGGCCTTGCAAGGTATCCTTTCTCTGGCATTTCTTTTCAATTAGGATTTCCATTTTTAGCTCTTTCACTCGATTTTTTCATTCAATTTGAGCAGAAAGTTTATCCCTTTAATTTTAAAACATGATAAAGCCTGGGCTCATGCCATGGTGGTGCTAATTGTGTTGTGCAAAAGATGGAAAGAGGAAAATGTGTTGAAACCTGTGATGTGAAAGTAGAAAGGAGGGAGGGGAGAAAGAAATTTGGGGTGACCGTTCTTTTCTTTCTTCATTGGAAGATTCTTTAAATATTTGAAGGGGTAGTTTAGGTATTAAAAAAAGGTGTTAGCCAGCTTCAAAACTGACGTTCAAATCATGAAGGGTGTTGCCTTCGTAATAGTAATAGACGAAGCATCATAATTGACAAATATGGATCTTAGCATAAAAGTGAATAAAAGCTAGGTGAAATTATAAATTAAAGCACTCAAGAAACCATGAAAATGTTAGAAGCTTAGTTTAAAAGATGAGAAAAAAAACTACTCATTTTGAGATTAGATTTGACTTTTGAGTTAAGTGGTGGGGAGGGATTTGGATTTCGTTTACGTAAACCTGAGTTTGAGTGAGGATTTGAGTAAGGGCGGGAGGAGGTGCCCATGAGTTGTTTTGATCCTGTAGTACAATGTTTGATTGCTGACAATTTAAGGAAACGAAAAGGAAAGAAACGAGAATGGAACCTCTTAATATCAATTTTGTCTCAATATGATTTATACAGGAATGAGATTTAAGAGATTATTTGATGTAGTTTCAGCAAGTGAAATGTCATAAAAACGGGAGAATATGACAGAATAAGATAGGAAAGCTCCTGCCAGGGGGCAACCCAAGTTTCTATCAATTTTTTTTAACACCAAGGTGATTCAGTTAGGCACCCACTTGTATCCAGACAAATTCGTTTTTGGTACAGATAATGTGAAGATTGCCTTTAAAAAATGAATGTTTTGGATCATAACAATAATATCTAGCCATTGAGATCTCAATGGCTTGCATTTGAAGACCACCAGAGAGTTGGACCTCACACTTAAATTTTATTTAACATAAATAAATGCCAAAAAAATGAATTATATTTATATATCCGTAACCTTCCTCTTAATACTTTTATTGGACGACACGCAACAACAAAAGTGGACTCTCATCAAACAGTGACACTCCCGAATTTAAATCCTGGCTGCTCCACTGACCCAAACATCAAGATTGCAGTGGAGATACATGGCAATTGGCTACCAATTGGCCTAGGACTTCTCTCCATTAGCTGATCCTACCTCTAATGTTCTTTTCATTCACCTTGAAAGGGATTTCTTATTCCTCCTACTTCGACCAAAGACTATGTAGTTACTTTCCTCCATAGACATTAGACAGTAAATGGTACGGGCACCTAACTTAGATGGATAACCCGATGCATGAAGCTGGTGGCTGCAAAGCTGTGGAAAACTGGAGTTAAGAAGACCTCTTCTAGATGGAGTGGTAGTAATGAAACTTCTCTAGGAATTGCAACACAAAGCAAGAGAACCATCATGGCTAAGGGTACAGGGTATCACCGTGTCAGTGTGCGTAAACATAGATTTTTTTCGTTTTTGTTTTGGGAGAAGAGAACCTTCATGAGCTATCTTTATCACTCCCCTTTTTGAGTCTCTTGTTCTTCCCCATACCTTCCCTTGTATATATCCAAGTGAGTAATGAAACATGTGTCTTTGTAACTTTGTGAATTCTCATATAGTCGTAATTGCAGTTTTCTTATGTGTCTTCGGGATTGTAATTTCAGTATACATGGTTGAGTCACTTTGTCAAGTGTACTGATATTGCTATTCTTTTGGGTGGAACTCTTGAGTGCTTTGAAATAACATGAATGCTCTTTCAGTTTTGACCCTTAAAGAATAGATGTTATTGAATTTTAGCTTGGTTGCAACTGGCATAAATTTAATCTCCATTAATGCCCCATTCCAGCAGTCTATCCTTTGTAGCCTACCATCAATGGCATAGGATTGATAAGACAGACGCAACTTCGGGGATATTCTGAGGGAACCAAAGAATCTTATGCCGCTTGATGGTGCTGTTGGATTTTTCTTTGATAGCTTCCCAAGTAGTTCTATGGAGTATCCTCCAGTTACTGGTGGAGAATGTAAACACTGCTTGAACTCTATTACGCTTTGGCTTGAGATTATTAGGAGGAATTTCCAGACTAGGATAGGCTGTAACTTTTCTTCAACAGAGATCTTGAGAACCGTAGTGGACTTTTTTTTCAGATTGGGCTTCCGCCTGAAAAGCTGAAAGGAAATAGAACTCATTCAGAGTTTCTTTTGTGATCTTAAAAGTTTGTGTTTCTTCTCCACCTTATGAAAAGATATGTGATGGCTACAGGAAGGTCCCTTGACTGATTGTTTCGTGCATAAGAGCTGAGAAACCCTGTGACTTTATAATGAGAAAGAGGCGAGGAGAAACATCTCTTGGTTGTTATACGGTCTCTGAATTCTAATCCTGTCAATGAACTGAAATAACAGTCATGCCCTTCATAAGATTTAAACCGATAGCACATCTGGGTGGAGCCTCATCATATGATAGGTCCTAACAATTTTCTACATCAAGAGAGTAGGATCAGCTGTACAGCCTGTACCTGTACTCCTTCCCTTAACAAAGGCTGCTTCAGTTTTCCTTATTCTTTTTGGAAGGTGTTAAGAGTGTTTTTGAGATGCTACTTCCCCATTTCCTATCGGAACGTATAGGGAAGGAAACTGAGGATTTTCTTCAGCTCTGGCTTCAATAAAGTGTTAAGAGACATATTGTTATGATGGTTCTACATTCATACAAGATGTTGAGTTGTTTGATTCTTGATTCCCTGGCATTAATGCAGTGCATGCTCATATCAGTGTCCTGGTGTTTGATTTACATTAATTGAAATCTATATCGACTTGGTTTCAGTGTGCTATCCATGCCAATGTAGGGGACTAGGATAAGATTGGTGGGTTGACGACATTTTTACATAAGAACGTATTGATCTTGACATTGAAGGCCATTAAGTGTGATAAAATTATCATATCCCGATGGCATGGATCGTGTTAGTCAGTGGTGTAGCCAGAAATTCGTAGCAGTAGGGGCACATTTGAAAATAGGCAACTTTTTTGGGGAAATAAATTCTATCATCTTCTTAAGAACCTGACACACCTTGATTTTTTTTTCCCCCGAAATATTTCTTCGAGGTCTTTTTTTTTTGAAAAAAAAGTCTTAACTATCAGGTTATCTTAAAATAGCTAAGTAGCTACAAAGATTAAAAAAAAAAGAAAGAAAGAAAAGTATAGTGGATGAAAGATGACTTGTGAGTTATTTATTATTCAGCCACTATGTTGTGCTCTGGCACCCTTCTTCATCACATATTTTTATGACAGTTGTACATTTATTCTTGAGTTCCACATGAATATGTCGTCAAGAAGGGTGTTGGGACAATATGTGACGGTGCCTCAAGAGCCATATTATTTTTTTCCTTGTTTGGAGGTGCTATACTTAAATTTCTACGATATTATTTACAATTGGGGAAAAAAAAGAAAAAAACCAAAATCCAGTGGGGGGCCAGGACCCCACTGGTCCTTAGCTCTCTCCACCATTGATGTTAGTTATGCGGCTGTTGTGTGAACTTACATCTTCTTTACCAAAGGACAGACGTTGTGCATGGCCTTCGCTTAAAAGACCACTTGCTTCATACTCCATAGTTAACCAGTTCAAAATATCTATGGACAAATTGTTAACATGGAATTGCTGAATATTGCCTTTCATTTCAAATTCTTGAGTTTTTGACCACCTGGGAAACTTCATCATGAGTTTTGCATGTCTTCTAATGCTTTTGTTGTGGTGGATGATGGTTGACTGATATGTTGTCTATCTGAAAGAAATTTGTAAAAACTTTCTAGCTTATATAGTTAAAGGTTGACAGTAAAGACGACGGTAATGCTGACAGTCTAATTGCAGGTAATGGATAAGCACTTGAGCATATTGGCAAAGCAGCACATAGAGACGCGTTTCGTGAAACTAAATGCTGAAAAAAGTCCATTCTTGGCTGAGAAACTCAAGATTGTTGTATTGCCAACCCTTGCCCTTATAAAGAATGCCAAAGTGGATGATTACGTGGTATGTTCAATTGGAAGCTTACATAGATTTGAGTTCATTTTCGTGTGTTACATGCAATGCTATCATTTGTCATTTATTATATTAAAGTCCAACTTAATACACTTCAGGTTGGATTTGATGAGCTGGGTGGAACGGACGATTTCAGCACAGAGATACTGGAGGAGAGGTTGGCTAAAGCTCAAGTTATCTTTCTCGAGGGTGAATCATCTCTAAAACCTTCAAACTCTACTGCGAAAACCAGGAGCGTTAGGCAAAGCACCAAGTCATACAATTCAGATTCTGAGTGATGTAGAATTCATTGTCCCTCTTGTTGTAATTCTTTATTGCTTTGGTAGCGAGGTTTGAGCATCGTATCTGCATTTAGAGAACTTCAAAAGAGAGTTTTATCAGCTGTTCGAGGTTGGCATTGTCACTTGCCAATTGTGGTTTCCAATATTGTCTCCATACATGTTAGATCCACAGTGTCTCCTCAAAACCATATCCTCGATGGTAATGGGTGCTTTTAGTCCTTTTTGTCAACTCAAATTTTGTAACTCATCTCGTTACAGGTTTTCTCTTCGAGAGACATTGTATCTCGTGGAGAACGCGTCATCATTCCCATCTTTTGCTTGTTCTTTTGGCTTACAGTAAAGGATTGGGATCAAAGCTGTAGCTTGTCTTATGTCTGTCCAGGAACTTTGGTGATGATGGAAGGATTGGTAGAAAACGTCAATTCAATTTGAGGCCTTCTAAAAAGCTCCTTTGTCAAGGAGATACCCTTATCTATCGACTGGCCTCTCCAGGGGGTGTTCCACTGAGGGTTTTTTTTAAAAATAAACTGGCTTTTCGCAGTTTTTTATGTGATGTATTGTGAGAGAACGAACCTGTCATGGTTTTTGGAAAAAATTGTTTTTTGTTAGTGCCTCAATTTTAAAAGCGCCCAAACGGATCACCTCATCTACAAAGGACAAACGTTAACCAATTGGAACTTTTTTGTTAGAAGACTGTTAAGTGATGTTGGGTTTAGGCATTATTAGTACGAAAATGCCCTTGTTCGTTACATAGAGACATCTTTCCCCGCTCTCTTTCTTTCTCTCTCCACTCCAGCAGCCATGGAGACGATGAATAGAGTGTTCTTGATTCTGTTTCGAATCTGATGGATTTTGAGCGAAATCAGAGAAACGATTTGTGTTACTTGAGCACTGAATAATTTCTACCGGCAGTTAACTTTGGATTCGTGAGTTGTGACTGTTCATTTGTTAGTTCAAAATTATCAGATTCATGCTTATAGCTCCATGAAGAGAGAGAGAGAGACACACACACACACACAATTTAAACTAGTTCAAAATTCTGTTTCTTTCCCATAAATTGAGTTTCTCTGATACTTTACCTGGGTTTGACTTTTTGAAAGTGAAGGGATTTGGATATATAGCATAGTCATGCCTTGTTCCTCGGACAATCAAGAGATATGGGTTTCATATTCAGGAAAAACCATCTGTCCCAAATCCTCCAATTTCCAATAATCATGCCTTCCTTTACCCATTTTAAACCACCATTTCCGCGCGTATTTATTGTGAAATCAATTCAAACAGTTAAGACCTAACAGACTCATTCAAATAAGCTCATGAATACACTTAGTGGAACGGGACCTTAATTGTCATACTATATACTCTCCCAATAACTGAAAGAATCACTAAATAATCTCTCATTTGCAATAGAACGCTCAAGTCGTTTGTTCAAAATTTCATTAGTGCCGAAATCCCGAGTACAAACAGTATAACAGAATGATTTTCACAGAATATGAAAATTTGAATTGTATCGATAATCTTACAGTAACAGTCGCCTGAACCTCCAAAGGGTTCGTTGAGTGCTGTTCCCATCTTCAAATCTTGTTGGGTGTTCTTGTAGACTGATGAGTGGACTGCTTGTATTCCACACCTTTCTATTTGCTGCCCCCTTCCACTGCATTTGCTATTGGCCCATTAGCTATGGCGCCATATCTAGATCAAAGTCAAATTGCAAAAAGAAAAAAACTCTGATTTGCAAGAGAAGTCAATAAATGGGGGGTCACCTTGAAATTTACCCAAAGTTAATCTAAGAGCATCTCCATTCGACTGTTTTACACAATTTTTTGTGCAAGACAGTGTTGTTTGATAAAATTGAAACCTGAAACTGAAAGTTGAAAAATCAAGGCTTTGTTCAGATAAGTTTTTCAACACAGTTTTTTTGAGTTGAAAGTTTTTCCCTCCATAAATGGATCAGAGGACAAGAGGGGCCCACTAAAAAGGAATGTTTTTTGAAAGTCAAAACTGTGTACATACATCAGAGAGAGACATAGAGATGACACGTGGGTGGATTTGAGGGGGACACTTGGAGAGACTACATAAAATACACATGGTCATTGCCAGTCAAAGTGGCAGAAGTATGGAGGAAGGACATCGGTGGGGCCTGGGTTATTTGGGGAATCAACATTTGAAATTCAAAATTCTTTTTCCAACTCCAAAAAACCTTCTTCAAAAAAGCTTTTTGAACACAGCACAAGTGTTGAAAGTTGAATGATGATTTTTTTAGGTTGAAAAGCTGTTGGAATTAAGCACTGAATTAAAACAAATGATGAATTAATTTTAATTTCATTAGTTATACTGATTCTCTTTTACTTTTATTAACGGCCACCATGCATTTGTGGTAGTGGTGGAGGTGGGCGAAGTGGTGGTGGTGGTGGTGGTAGTCTATGTGGCGGCAGAAGAGTGTTTGTGGTAGTGATGGGGTGGTAATGGTATTGGCGACGGCAACAGCGACAGGAGTGATGGTGGCGGTGATAATGGTGGTAGCAGTGGTGGTACTGGCGAAGTAGTGGTGGTGGTATCTTTTTAGTAGCTAGTAGTAGTGGTGGTGTGGAGTATGGAGATGATAGTGGTGACGACAATGATAGTAGAGGCTGTGCGGAGGGTAGTGGTGGAGGAGAAAATAGTTGAATGCAAGCACTCATGAATTCAGTTACGATTAAGTAGCTCAAAGCTACTTAATTATTTTTAGCCTATATTTTAAGAGGCAATTAATTTTTTAAGCAATTCATTGATTTTTAGCCTACTTAATCACTTATTACTACTTAATTCATTGAGTTTTTAATGATGAATTTTAGTTATCAAACAACCCGATGTAGTTAACTGTGGCTAAACTAGTTGGGGTAGTGACATTTAGTGGATCAGAATAATCAAGCCCAACGCATTTAGCCCAATTCGCACAAACAAGCCCGGGTAGGCCAAATCAATCAACTGCCCATGTTCCAGAATGCTCTAAGTTACCACCTGTTCAATGTCTTCTCGGTCGGGCCGGATCTCACAATGCAATCACGACTGGGAGGCAGAGGTTGGGTAGGAATGGAGGTAGGCAGAGGTTGGACAGGAATGGAGGTACAAGTATATCCGTCTCGGCGTAGAGGCACCAATCTTCGCTCAGCACGTGCCATCATTGTTCAGCCCAATTACGATGTGATATTCAGGGATTGTAGAGTGTCGGCCACGTGACGCAGGTCTCCTTGTGAGGTTCTAAAACTCTCTAGGCGTTCCCAGGGTGGCCGGACACCTTCTAGCTTCTAGGGACGAGTACTTGGCGCCTAGTTGGGTTAGTCGGATGACTCGGGCTAGTTGGCAAGGGGCCTTCTGTAGCCTAGGCGCCAAATACTCAGCCTTCCAGATCTTCTTTTAGAACCCTGTCTCCTTGAGACGGGTAGCTTAGCCGTGCATCGTACCGCCTGAATGAGATCAGCTGCAATACGGTTCGGCATGTGGCACCTCTACTTGCTATACAAGTGTTCCTGAGACTAAAGTCTGACTAACACACAGTGCCTATAGATCATTCTGCGCAACACCCTTATTAGATTTAGACTCCTGTGTGCCCAAACGAGTGATTATTCCGTAGTCTTTGGGCACTGCCAGGTGATGTCCCAGCACTCTTATTCACCACACGTTTCTAGGAAATTCAATACAATATGTAGTGAATATGAGTTGCAGCACCACTTGTCAAATCCCATAACCATGGAATAATTGGTCGTACCCACACACGCCCAAAAGGTAAGAAGAAGAAGAAGAAAAACATAACCGGGGCTCCTGCCATAGTGATCTAAGGAGGCCCGCAATCCGTTTCAAGTTTCCATTAAAGATCAACTGGGTGCAGTTAGTTTCTAAAATTTCAAACCAGTGCAAGTTCCACACAACTTTTAATCCAATTCGATTCTAAATATTGCCTGATATGTTCGAGTGAGAAAATGCTTCGATACACACACCTTGTTTGGAGTGTACTGTAAGCCCCCTTACGAATTTTTGTGACAGATTTTTATGAATTTTTTTAGCTCGAGATATGAATTTTGTGGTGGTTTATTTTGTGAATTTTTATTGCTCGTGTTATGAGATTTTTGTGGGCAATAAATATTAGGGGTGAGCAATAGGTACTTTCGTGTCATTTTTCGTGTTACATATCAATATCTTATTTATGAATTACCACAACATTTTTCAACTTACCAAATCATTCATGTCATGTTCGGGTCGTGTCAGGTTCTTGTTGTCATGTCATGTCAAAAGTCCTACTTTTAGCTAAATTTTTATCTTTTTTACTTGACAATTCATCAAACTAATGTCTAAAGTATAAAATTACTCATAAAATATTTATTTTAGATCAATTAGATAGATTTATTTTATTTTTCGTATCAGGCATGCCCACCAATAATAAATATTTATATTCATATGAAAGTTTGTTGTTACTTTTACGAATTTTTGTAATATAACATATGATTTTTTTTATTAAAAAGATGGCATAGGTCAAAAGGGACTACAAAAGTGATGAATTTCTGTGCTGTTGGTTATGAATTTTTATGATAATGGTTACGATTTATTCTAATGTTGGTTATAAATATTTCAGGTCCTCGACAACTAACGGTTCGGATTTCACTCGGCAATGGACGGCTCAGATCAAGAGTGCCGATATGGGATCTGTACCGTTAGTTGCCGAGATCGACGACTGAGAAGGGTGGGACAACAATAGCAGTAGAGAAAAAGGGGCAAAAGATCCTTCAACCTCCCTACGTCCCTTTTCTAAGAGCATCACTAGTGGTATACTCAAACACAAAAATACTCAAAGATGAGTATTTTGATAGACAAAAGAGGCTCACAATGGTATTTGGATAAATACTCAAAGTTAACAACATTTGTTACAAATACTCAACTTTTGACATTTGGATACTCAAAACTACCAATCTTTCTCAATAATCAAACTTCAATAACCAAATTTTGGGGACTACACCCTATCAAAAGTAACAACATTCTCTCTCCATTTTTCAAATACTTAATTTAAAACTCAATTTTTTTGCACTTTCTATCAATTTTTAATCTTTACCAAAATATGTTCAAGATTGATCTCATTTTAAACGTATTGTGAATATCTTTTAAATGGTACTAATATTATAAAAAAAAATATATGTACAAATTTAAAGTTGTGCCCATTTTATGAATAAAAATAGAGTGAATAGCATTTTTTTGATTATGGACACAAATGAACCATTGTAGAAGGGTAGATACTCAAACTTATAAACCCATAAACTGAATACTCAAAATGTGATGTGGCAATATTTGAGTATCCATATTTGAGTATACCACTAGTGATGCTCTAAGTGCATTGATTTGTAAATCCAAATTATTATAGAAAGGGAAATTTGCACTCACACCCCTTGTACTTTGTACTTTTTGCATAGACACCCTGTCAACTTCAATTTTAGCCACTTACACCCCTTGTACTTATGACTAAACTGCACCTGTCAAGAAATCTGTTAACATGGACGGAAAACTCAATGGCGGGATTTTTTCATCCAAAACAAATTCAATAATGCCAAAAATACCCCTCGAAGCCACCCTAATATGCGCAGGGAAAAAAAAAACCCAATTTGCGCAGAAAAAATTAATAAAAAACCCATTTTTCCTCTCGAAGCTCCAACCTTTTCAACCGAACCAGTACCCCCCTCTCTCCCCCTTTCTCTCATGCACAGTCCAACTTAAACCCACCTCCAATTGATAAAAAAAATTTAGTCGAACCAAACCCACTCACAGATTTCAAACCCGGAAAAATCTACAATACACATCCCCTTTTAGGGTGTATGATATGCACCCATTGTATGGTCCATATTGCGCCACCTCATAAAAAATGACCTGGAGAACCGGTCATTCGTAACATTTTCGTTTGTTTCGTAACTTTTATACTAAGAATTCGTAACTTTTAGATTATATGATTCGTAACATTTTCTTTCATTTCATAACTTTTCGTGTGTTTTGTAACTTTTTGTGAGTTTCGTAACTTTGAGATAAAAAATTATAACTTTTCTCAAATATGATTCGTAACATTTTCGTGTGTTTCGTAACTTTTATACTAAGCATTTGTAACTTTTGGACAATATGATTCGTAACATTTTTTTTTGTTTCGTAACTTTTTGTGTGCTTCATAACTTTTCGTGGTATTCGTAACTTTGAGATAAAAAATTATAACTTTTCTCAAATATGGTTTGTAACATTTTTATACGTTTTTTAACTTTTCACAAATATGATTTGTAACTTTTATTTTGTTTCGTAACTTTTTGTTAGGTAAGTTGTTGCTCAGGTTAACAAGTTACCAATTCGTAACTTTTTATAATTAATTCGTAACTTTTGGCGATCCAACGGTAGATAACAAGGGTGCATATGATACACAACCTAAAATGGGTGTGTATTGTAGCCATTTCCTTCAAACCCACACCCACATCAGAAATCAAGCTTGTGCCTGGGGTAAATTGAAATTACACTAAAAATTTGCCAAACCCACTCACAGAAATGGATCAAACCCTTTTTGTTTTGCTTTTTTATCATAATACACATCAAATCGACACCACGAAATCTAACACGGGATGACTGGTTGCATACAGTCTCATTCAAACCTGACGTGATCTCGATTTTCTTTGAGGAGTGCTACGTGCACAGCAAGCTGTGCACAGCAGCTGTGCACAGCAGCCCGTTTCTCCGGCCTCGGGTCGTAGAAAGATGATCGGAGCCGCTCATTTTGTTCAAAATATGTCGTTTAAGGTCTCCGTAAAAAATGAGCTTCGTTCGATATCGTTAGAGGCGTTAACAAAACACCAAAAATCACTTCAAAATTTAGGCTAAATTTTGAAGTGATTTTTGGTGTTTTGTTAACGCCTCTAACGATATCGAACGAAGCTCATTTTTTACGGAGACCTTAAACGACATATTTTGAACAAAATGAGCGGCTCCGATCATCTTTCTACGACCCGAGGCCGGAGAAACGGGCTGCTGTGCACAGCTGCTGTGTGTGTAGCATTTCTGATTTTGTTTTGTCCCAATTAACTCTTTATTGAATGGTGTCTCTGGGAGTGGATTTTTTTAGCCAAGCCATGAATGATGAATCTCTATTTAAGTTGTAAGCAAGATTTGTTCGTGTCTCTCTCTCTTTCTCTCTCTCTCTCTCTCTCTTGTGTTCTATAGTTGACCGGTAATGGATTTCTCAGGCGATGAAACCCCTTCGCCAATCTCTCTCCCCAACGATGCAAAATTTATAGAAAGTGGTAAGGCTAGAGGGAGGGGAATAGAAAGGTTTTGGAGTTTCTGTGAATTGGGTTTTAGGGTTTAAAGCGGGGATTGCTCTAATTGATGATGATCTTAGGGATGATGAAGATGGTGGTGGTGGGGTTCTTTGTGAAGTGAAGTAAAGAAATGGGGGTTAAGAATGGAAGACAGTGGTGGTGATGGAGTGAAAGGTGGAGTTGTTGGTGGTTTTCGTGGATTTTGGAAATGGATACCATGGCTCCATTCTATAGGTGGTTTTAGAGAGAGAGAGAGATGAGGATGGAGTAGGGATGGCAACGGGGCGGGTTGGGGCGGGTTTTGATGATCCCTGCCCCGACCCTAAAATTCCCTAACCCGCCCCTAACCCGACCGGGTATTTTGTGGGTACCCCCGCTCCCGCCCCTATCGAGTATCGGGTTTACCCGCCCCGCCCCTATTTTTTTCACATATTAGTTAAGTATATTTTAAATTCCAATTAGTGAGTACAAATGATAAAAGTTCACAAAATAACTTTTACAACTTAACCAAAATCTACTATCTAATGTTGTATTTTAGTTGTAAAAGTAAAATTATAAGAATATAAATAAAATTTAATGCATATAAGTGAGAAAATATAATTTGATATATACATATAAGAGTATATAAATATAGTTATACATATATATGTATGTCGGGGCGGGTAATATCGGGGCGGGGTGACCATACCCCTACCCCTACCCTAACCCTAGCGGGTTTTCAAAATTACCCCCTGCCCCTACCCGTTACCCAAAAAAATCGTAAAAAACCCTACCCTATCGGGGCGGGGCAAGGCGGGTTCGGAGTGGGGCGGGTTAAATTGTCATCCCTAGGAGGGAGTAAAGAGAAAGGGGTTCGAAATTTGTAAAAGGGTTGGGTAGTGAATGGGCATTTAAGATTTTTTAGTTCTGTTAACGCC
Source organism: Vaccinium darrowii (assembly GCA_020921065.1). Lineage (NCBI taxonomy): Eukaryota > Viridiplantae > Streptophyta > Magnoliopsida > Ericales > Ericaceae > Vaccinium > Vaccinium darrowii. The sequence goes on from CM037159.1 coordinate 28,193,690, forward strand.
ATAACAGTTGCAATTTAGTCATAAGTACGAGAGGTGTAAGTGGCTAAAATTGAAGGTTAGGGGTTGTCTTTGCAAAACGTGCATAGTACAATGGGTGTAAGTGTAAATTCTCTTTAAAGAAACATCATAATTACTCATTGCACATCAACTTTTACCTCAACTTTACACATTTCACATAAATTTCCAAAATTATCCTCTACTTTTACGCATTAACTCTTTAGCCATTAACTTTTCAAAAGGGTAGAAGAAGAATTGTACGAACTTTACTCACTAACTTTTCAAAGCACACATTTTTTAAAGCACAGTCTAAAATGGAATACTCCACTTTTAAAAGGGACGGAAGGAGTAGTGTTTTTAGAATAATATTTAGTGAATTTTTTTCAACTTTGGTCTATATTTTTATACTCTTTCGTTTCTTCTCATCGACCTAGACGATGTGATGTAAAATTCTTATCTGAATCTAATAAAAATTACTCCACAGAGAGAGAGAGAGAGAACAACCAAAAGGAGGGTGCCGAAAAGATGATAAAAAGTTAGCCCAAAGGCCCCTATATGCCGTTCATTTGTTTTGTGGAATGGAGTCATGTAATTGTTAATACCAGAACTTAAATATTTTAGTTCCATAACTGTCCTGTAATTATTTAATTTTAATAGCCACCTTAAATATTTTACGATCAATGTCCCAGCTTTAGGCATTAATCTTGGAGGAGATCTCCACTGTGAAACTCCGAAAGGGAAAGGGTTCCAACTTCCAATGCCAAGAGGACTGGTGACAATTTCCAAATTTTAATAGCCACCTTTCAATTGTTTCCATAATGTAATTATATTGAATTATTGAATTTCCAAATTCAATAATTTTAAGTTCCAAATTATTGAATTTTAATAGCCACCTTTCAATTGTTTCCAAAATGTAAGTTGGGAATAGTTTAAGAGCATATGCGACCGCGAGTTCAAATTTTAAGATCGAGATTTTTTTGAATTCCCCTCACACTTAAAAGAACACATAAAAAGTACTTGATTTTGTTTCGGATCCCGCTATAATGTTTCAAATCGTTGATCTTGTTTAAATGAGTAAAAAATAAGAGCTCTTGCAAAAATTTCGCTCAATCGGATATCGTTAAGTGCTTGATCCAAACAGTTTTGCAAAAACTGTGACAGGAACTAGTGGTTTTAAAACTGTTTGGATCAAACATTTACCGATATCCGACTGAGCTGAATTTTTGCAGGACCTCCTATTTTACTCATTTAAACAAGATCAACGGTTCGGAACATCACAGTTGTGTCCAGAAGAGAGAAGTGTTTTTTTAAGTGTGAAGGGAACCCGCTCCATATATTTAATGATTTGACACTTATAAATTTGGCATCAACAAATCTCTCTTCCCAACCATTGTGTCAAACGACGATTGTATCATTAACGGTCCTAAACTAGCGAAGCTCGATTCAATTTTTCTCTTTTCGGATGGTAATAAATTTAGAAACATTGCGATTCAAAAATAAATAAATTTAGAAACACAATAAGGACTCGATGAGCACACCAATTATCTAACACGCGAGAAACATTTTTAGAATGCTTACGTGTTTTTTTTTTTTTTTTGTAATGTATTAAAAAAACAATCCTGTGAAACTGGAACTTTATTTGCTTTCAATGCCTAAAAAATCCTCTAGCCAAAGAATATTAGTAGTACCTCCGTCCTAAAAAGATATTCCGGTTTGAGAATTCTTTTGATTGGTCAAGAAAACACTATAATTCTTTAAGTTTTCGTTTTGCAAACTGAGCAAGTTTTATGGGACAAAAAGAGTATCATAAGTATAACCAAAACCCAAAACTTGCCGGTTTTATGGGACTGAAAGGTATGGCCACGTCTTCTATCACCAAACACTTGCGAAATATGATCCAATAAATATGGAAATCATATGACAAATATCACAAAAGTCACCCAAATTTCACACAATAATGTCAAAGGTATGAACACGTAAAGATTTCGAAACAACAAAAATGAGAAAAAAAAACAACCCAAGAGAATGTGTGCAGTCTTTTGACATCTAAGGATTTTGTGTACATTGTGCGGAGTCTATATGCATCAAACGATTCTGAACACATCTAAATCCACAATATTTTGCAAAGAAAAATGAGAGAGAAAGAAAACGAGGATAGATGATCATAAGAGTAAGAGGCAAATTCAAATTAAAAAGCTGATGTAGGTCAAAAGGGACTGCACAAAAGTTTTAAATTTCTGTGGTGTTGATTATGAATTTTTATGATAACGGTTACAATTTATTCTGATGTTATTGTTGGTTAAAAAAAATTCTGGTCCAAGATAAATAAAATTTGGTGTTCAATTACAAGATTTTGGTGGTGGAATGCAAATTTTTGTAGCTCAAAATACTAAAGTTCGTACTGACAGTGTCCCAAAATACTTATTCGTACCCATTAATTTGTTTTTTTTTTTTTTGGGTTTTTGGTACATTTTTAATCATTGAATCGCGCGAAAATCTTGTGAGACTGATTTTTTTTACATGATTCAATGCCTATAGATATACCAAAATGGCCGGTACATTATATAAAGGATTTTCATAAAAGACAGTCTCTTAGTATCAGTATCTCCAAGCCCCTAATTTTTTCCATCAAATTTTGATTTTGCTGACTTATATATGTGACAAATTGATGACTTATTTTTGTAATTTTCAAAGTTGTGACTCCAACCTACTCTACAAACTCTATTAATTTCGTGCAAGAAAAAAATAACCAATATTAACTTATAAATTATTTTAAATCTTTTTGCTATTATACTCTTGAATTATTCAAACTTATAGACGATAAGCTTAAAATTACAAATACCATAACCATACAATCACTTTATCTGCTAGGATTTTCAAAAACTAATATTAGCACAAATCTAAAATTATCTAGAGGATATACTTAATTATTCAATCACTTATCCATTTAAACTTCAAGTGATCACTTTTCAATTATCTATTGTTACCCATTACTTATCCATTTCAGAATCAATCCCTATGATCACGTTTGAGCTAACAAATTGGCTTTTTTTTTTCTCATTTTAAATTAAACCTCTTCTTAATCTTCTGTCAAATAAAAATTTTATTTTCATATACTATATCAATTTTTTTTGCTCGGCAAGTTTTCACATATCATTGCTCATTTTCTTTTCTTCCCTATTCTCCTTTGTAGAACATTTATTTCAATAATATTTTCTTATCAACAGGAATTTGTTTTCAACGGCTAGGTACGTACCCAACGGATACATGATGATCATTGTAGTTAATGGTGGAGCCCACTATTTGAGGACTCACCATATTTGATGAGAAAAAAATGTATCATCAATTATGATGTGTGGGTTGAAGAAGTTTTCTTCAACATTGCTCCTCAAAAAACATGAAAAATAGTGTTTGATGAGAGGGTTGGAGATGCTCATGTTCATTGAACTTTTGTTTAACTTTGGTCTATATTTTTGCACTCTTTTGATTACTCTCATCGAGCTAAATGATGTGAACTCCATTTTTTATCCGAATCTAATAAAAATTAAGAGAGAACGGTCAAAAGGACAATACCATAAAGCCGGATCCGGGGGGCGTGATGTGCAATCTTGACCGTCCGTCTCGAAAATTAGTGGTCCAGATTTTTTGAAACTATCCGCATGAATAGTTTTAAAAAATCCAGATCATTAATAACACATTTGAATGGTCATGATTGCACAACATGTTGCACAACACAAAGTCGCGTAGCACACCCCGTTTCCTATAAAAATGATAAAAAGCTAACCGAAAGGCCCCTAAAATATAGGTGACTTTTCCAATCCATTCTTTTTGCGGAATGGAGTCATTCAATGGTTAATATCATAATTTAATATTTTACTCCATAACTGTCCTGTAATTATGAATTTTAATAGCTACCTTAAATATTTTGCAATCAATGGCTCAGCTTTTAGGCATTAATCTTGGAGGAGATCTCTGCGAAAACTCTGAAAAGGAAAGGATTCCAATCCCAAGAGGAGTGGTGACAATTTCCTACACTTTTTATGGTATTTTTTATTTTCGAATCTAAATTAACTCATTCATTTTAAATTGTTTCCATTGTAACTAAATTTCATATAAGTAACCATAATAGTCCATGAAATCGTCATATTATAGGGTTACCATTTATAATTATATTGGGAAGAGTTAAGAGCATCTCCAACCATAAAGTAAAAATTTAAAGATCGAAATTTTCTTCTTGAGGGCCTGGCCTTTGTATATGACAATTTTGACACTTCTCAAAGGCAAGGTCAAATGTATGAACACGTAAAGATTTCAAAACAACAAAACGAAAAACGGAGTAGATGTGTACGGTCTTTTGACATGGATTCTGTGTAGATTTTGTGAGTCCATATGTATCGAACGGCTCTGAACACATCTATGTTCCATTATTTTGCAAAGAAAAAGGAGAGAGAAAAGAAGATGAGGAGAGATGATAAGAATAAGAGGCCAACTCAAAATCTAGCTTGGCCTAATTAAATACCTCATTTTTTTTATGTCTCGAAATAAAAATTTTGAGAAAATGATTAACAAATATTCTAAGTTTCTCAAAGTCAAATTTGTTACAAGAAGCACTTTTTTTCATTTCGGTTGAATTTTGACAAAAACTTTATCAAACAAAGAACGATACTTTCAGAAGCTCTGGATACCAAACGAGTAAGTAAGTAACATGCTACGAACTCTCATTTATATCCACAGGGATCTAGACAAACGGTTCCTGACAAAAATGTGTCCGGTTCCGTGACCACAAATTTGTGCACCCAGTCTTTCTCATTCCAAACATAGAAAAATAAACCAAAATGCACCAAACAGAATTCAACTTAGATATAGACCATTAATAATAATGTATAACAAGCAACAGCAGGATGACCCTAATGGGACCCCCTTATTACCACTTACATCAACAGTACTACAGACAACTTCCACTTAGGAAAACACAAACGAAACCCTAGAAAGGAAACAAATTGCAACAACACATATATAGTTAACTAGATAGATGGTCCTAGAAATAAAGAAATTGCAACATAGGAGATGGCCGGAGCCACTAGTTTTGAAACACTTTTTTTTTGCGACGCGAAAAAAACGTGCTTCAAAAATCCTACCTTCTGCAGTCATACCCGCGGTGGTGTTTTCCATTGCCTCTGGTTTTTGCTAACACCCTCTTGCCGTGGGGGTGGCTGTGCAAGTAAGGATAGTGAAACTGAATGAGGCCCAGGATGGCGTGGCGAAGAGCTCCCTGAATATGCCACAAGGGCGAAAGGAAATGAAGGAAAAAAAATAAATTGAAATTCGAACAATGAAAATGAGAAAATTTTTTTAGGAAAATGTAGTATTAATAATCACAAATCAGGCATATAAAGATTATTTTATCTTATTGTGAAATACAAATATTACTAAGCATTATGTGGAATTTCAAGTTTGACACTTCTCCAACTTACCTAGTGCTAGGGAGGAAAACTGGAGTCTTTGAAATAAGTTTTGTTTCCTAATTTGTCATGTTTCCAAAACATGAATAACAAATACTAACTTGGATGCTCGCGGTGTTTTCAAAAATGTTTACATCTTTTTTGGTGGTTTTTTGGGTAACTATCTTTTTCTCTTTCGGTTGATTTTCGTAGAGTCGTGGTTTTCATAGTGTTCTTTTTCTTTTTTTCATTCTACTCGAAATGGTTCGTTCAACAAGTCGAGTGTGTTTTTTGTTGAAAAAAAAAACTTCCTGTTATTAAATTTTAGCATGCTTGAAAAGCTACAAGAGGACTAGGGTAGTACACTCTAACAGAAAGTGAATTGCTAGCTATTAGTAAGGCTTATTGCACCAATGAATAATTCGGGACGGAGGGAGTATTATCCTCTTGTATCGCTGTCTTATTATTTATGCAATTTCTCATCTTCTCTCCTTATACAACCCTAAGTACTTTTTCCTTTTTAACCGGGAAAAGAGAATTTAATTAAAAAAAACTCGATAATGGATGCATCGAGAAATTAAATCCTAACTAGTTCGCGCAGCATTAATCCAAAACAAAATATGCTATATATAATTAATGGGGCATAGGTTAGATGAACAAACCTTTGCAATCTCCAATGCTGTTTGGGTGACATAGTTTCCAAAAGGGTCCTGCAGCACCATCAAGAAATTTGGGCTATTGACAATCTCCTTAATAATTCTTGTGGCTTGCTCTTCATCAGCATCTCTGATACATCTCTCCACCACATTGCTGCCATACTTGTTCATGGCCAGAGTCACATAACTCCCTGCAAGCTGTGCCATTATACTCTCTGTGAAATGTGGCACCTTCATCCCCAGTATGTATTGCACAACATAGTTTCTGAAATTAAACACAAAAAACAACACATTTGTTATACGATTTCGGTCCAATTAAGGATATATCAGGGGAGAAATTCGTCTCGTACTCCGAGAGTAATGCTCTTTGTGGACAAATGGTGGGTCGGGCTACAAATTTAGCCTCGCCACAGATAGAACTGTAAAAGGATAAAATATTGATTCTGGAGCTTTTAATACTACCTCCGTCTCAAAATATTGATTATTGGTATGTAATATTGTGGCATGCTATTAATAAACTCCTATTGATATGGGTATTTTTGGAATTAAATGATAGGACCAATTCAACTGTTGTAACTTAAAACTCGTAAGCTGTAGTTTTTATATCCAAAAGATCAAGAACAATACATTATACATGAAGATGCACCAAAAAATGGAAGACTTTTGTAGAGGGTCCTGCAGGTCTAATTGGATTAGGGTTTCTTCTACTCCATTCGTCTCAAATTGTTGCTCTGGTTTCGAGAATCTAACTTTTTTTATGAACATTACGTAATGGCACCAAAAAACGAAAGAAGTATCAACTTTTCTTTGTTAACTTTTTAAACTGGCCATTTGTTTTGGGACAACCAAAAAATGAAAGGAGCAACATTTTGGAACGGACGGAGTAATAAGCCCATACAATACTGTCTACACATAATAACTAAGGTCTTAGTGCATAAAACTATGAGTAATGCAAAGAACACAACTGCACGTAGAGCCGTTCGATACACATGCATCTAACGGTTGCAGACACAGTTATGACTGTTCGGAGTTGTGTCCGAAAGGTGTAAAGAACAGTATATATAGGAAGTAAGGGGACAAATTACCCATAAATATTTTCCGAAAGGATCAAAGTATTAGAAATTATTCTAGTGATGAGACGTTGTCTGGGCTCTCCCTCAGAATGTAACACACATTGTTGCAACACACAGCATCCTGCTTGGTCCATTGCTATATCAGCACAGTTCTCTGCTACTACATGCAGAAGGTGCTGCATGTGGATAAAAAATAAAAAGATTCAGTAATTAAATTACTTCATTTTCAGAGCTTTTCAACAATTAGTATTTAACACAAAGAAACAGAAAATACAAATTAAATTAAAACAAATTCTTTTCCCAATTTTAAAGACTTTTTGTCCAATACAATTTATTTCCAACAAACAATGGACCTAGCTAGCTTGAAAAATTACCTCTCTAAACATTAGTCTTACCTTGACCATCAAAATTATTGATTAATTTTTACTAGAACACCCTTTCAAAAAATTCTACGTACGCACAATATTTACATCGGGCCATGATGCGTGTTTTGGCTTAATAATTAAACCAGAGATTACTTTTTGTTTTTCATTCAATTTTTTTCGCTCTAATAAAAAAACAAAGTGCTTACATATTTCCTTTTTATTGCTTTGTGGTTACGAAAATCACGAAAAATAGGAATTTTATCCGGTATTTATAAACTTATAGTTTCTCTTTAAAAACTACACTTATCAAATCTAAAACCAGTTAAATGTGTCATTTTTCTCCCCCCTGATTGATGAGGGTGACAGCGATTTTTGTTATATATCAACTACAACACGAGAAATAACATTAAACTAGCAAACATATATTACGAATGTATGCATTTTCGGATACCGAAAATTCCATATAGTGCAGGCGATTTGAGGGCTTACCCTATTTTGCTCGTTAGTGAATGATTTCAAGCAACGTTCGATCACCCGATAACCAGACATGCTCTTTGTCAAAGTGACGGCATTGCGACTTAGGACCGACATGACTACGGATACTTGGTCCGGCGTCGAGAGATGTTCCAGCATTTTTTGCATAGCTCGAGTTCTGCAAAAATGGTAAAATCAGACGTATAAATAATGTGTCCTACGCGAACATATTCAAGACCGATTCTAGGCTAATGCTAAAATTTTTTTTCAAAGGCAAAAAATAATAATTTTTTGATCTTTGAAAACCAATTAGAAAGATTATAAGAACCCTACCTATTCCCGTATACCTCAAAATATAAAAAATTTCAAAGATAATGTGATATTTTCCATCATCATTCAAAACTATAGTGATTAGAATTTTGTTCTCTCTGAAAAATCCATATTTTAATTCTTTACAAAGTTTGATTAGAATTTTAACATTAGCCCATTTATCTTTTACTCAAAAAAATTATTTTTAATAATTAACGATGGTTAGTTTCTGAAACCTAAATCCTTTTTTTCCTTTGATTCTTAAAAAAAAAAAAAATAGATATTTTGAAAATCTCTACATCGAATTAATCGAAGCGCGCGCAAATTGACCCGAACGGATATTATATAGCAAAAGAAGGCAAATATACATACCCATGGGTGTCAACACAAATACTCATGAGGTAATGCTCATCCATAACCACCAGAAGAAGCATCTGTGTCATCTGTTCTTCACTGCAAACTTCAAAAATCTTCTGAATCGGATAATTCCCATACTGATCCACCATTAACTCTCTCACATGATCCTTCACCTCCATGAAAATCATCTCCACTTCCTCTTTCCTCCCTTCCTCAATCTTCTTCTTCAAAAACGCATACCCATGTTGATCTTTCGCCAGAAACACTATATGACCCCTCCACTGTTCGAACGGCAGCGTGTTCAGACGCTCCGACAACGTGCTGCTGCTGTTACCCTGCGATGAACTCCTCGCCCCGCCCCCCGAATTATCGGCCCCGGACCCGTTACCGGATCTACCCCGGCGACGGTAACCGGTGTCGACCCGGGTTCTGTTTTCGTAGGCTGATTGAAACATGTTCCTGTTGCTCGGAGCTCCGTAACCCGTATCGTAGGCTGATTGAAACCCGTTCCGGTTGTTCAGATTAACCGGAGCTCCGTAACCCGTGTCATAAACGGATGAAAACCCGTTCCTGTTCGGATTACTCGGAGCTCCGTAGCCCCCCACATCGTAGAACCCGTTTTGTTGGTTCACGGCACGGTTCCATCTGTTCAAACCACCAATACCATAACTCAGCTGGGAACTCGGATTCAACCCGGTGAGTCCGAAACCCTCCTCGCCCAAATCCGGAAACCCGTGGGGCTCCATATACAAACCCGTTTGCCCTCTGACTGCATCCGCAACTCTCATTCTCTGCAAGTTGAAATCTGTATTGCTATAATCCAACTGGGAATCTGATAGGTTTCGAAGAAAAGAACGGTCGAAAGAGCCGATACCACCGTAAGGGCTACGAGAGGGAGTTGATAGAAGATTGAGGCGACTGAAATCAGCCTCGAGGGTCGTCGGATCATAGGCGGTATTATTATTCGGGAAAGCTGTTTTCGGGAGAGGGTGGTATGGATTGATTTGGATATTGTGAGGGAAGGTGGGAAGGCGGTTTTCCGGCAGAGGGAGAGTAGTAGTTGACGGAAAAACAAACTGGTTATTGTTTTCCGGCATTGGTGAGAGAGAAACCGGAAAACTGGCCGCCGCCGGGTAGTTGTTTACCTTGTGCCAATCGAGATGATCATATTCTTGAGTAGTATTTCCTTGTCTTTGACCATTGTCCATTGGTTTGTTGTAACTGAAAGCTATTGATGAGGGAGAGAAACTAAAAGGGTTGGGAGTTGGGGTTGAGAGCTGGGGGAAGAGAGAGATATATATATGAGGTTAGGGTTTTAGAGTTTGATAAGGAATCCGGTAGAGAGAGAGATTGATATGCATGCAAACAAATATATTTAAGTGAGAGATCTTCGGGGAATCATTATGGAGAGAGAATTTGAGTAGAAGTAGGAAACTTATAGAGTGAGAGAGGAGAAACATTATCTTTCTCAAAGATTTCCTTCTTCTAATATATCGGGATAATTACACTCACCATTGAAATTTAATTAGTAAGTTGATTTGGAAAGTAATTTTGCTCGTTTTGTTCGAATTCTTTTTTTATTTGACCATGCAAAAATTGAGTGCATTGGCATCGTCTGTTTATGAATTTCAGCAAATGATATTTTTCTTGTTCCTAATTTCCATAAAAAAAAAATAATAAAAATAAAAGTATGAACATGGCAGGAAACTTTCATTGATAAAAAGAGCATAATTGAATTACCAGTTTTTCAATTAAGTAATTCCTACATTTTAGGTCAATTATATATACGTTCGACGTTTGGAAATTGCCATATTTAATATTTCCATTTACAGTCTTCATGAGAAGATTTATTTGTGTTATTGATGGTGCGCTAAAGCTAGTCTTATAGGAAACTGGAGGGTGTTGAGCACCCTTCGGCCATCCGATCGTGTTTTGGATAGTTTGGATGTGCTTTGATTTTTTACCGGTAAAAATAAATCAAAATTTCCGAATACATCCGGGCCGTCTAAAACACGATCAGACGGTCGAGGGGTGCATAGCACTCCGGATCCGTCTTATAGGCATAAACAATAAAATTAACCCATTAAATTAAGTTGCGTGAAACGGTAAAATTCCAAAGAAGCTCCTATTGACGGATAAATTCATAAATCATAATGGTGGTAATAAAAATAGGGAAAACAAGCTTTAGAAATAAGAATTACATTAAATAAGTCTTATCCATCATAAATTTTGTTCGTAACTGTTTTACAATTCATCTTTAAAACACTCTCTTAATGAAAATGCAAAAATAAAATGAAGGAATTGAGTAAAAGGGTAAATACGTTTTGACAGAAATAAAATCCTTGTAGATGTTAATAAAGTCCTTTCATTTCCTTTTGTAAACATGGTAAATGTTGTGGCAAACTGTCAAATTATTTTCATCAACCCTAACGGCTAACATCGGGACAAAACTTAGGGCATCCACAATGGGCTCTCAAAATAGCTTCTAGATAAGACTCTTAATATTTATCAAATCGTTTGCTCAATTATTGTCTTTAATGGCTTTACATACAAACTTCAAGAGTGGCTCATAAGCATGGCTCCAACCACATTAGTTAAATTTAGGTAGCATTGTAGCTAACTCCAAGTGAGACCCAACTTTGATATTTACGGTTCCCATACTTTTTTTTTTTTTCTCACAAAATAGAAAATAGCCGACTGAGTGCACATATCCTCTCTAAGATTAGCAAGCTTTGGTAGTAAAAAATGGACCCCAATTATGTTTATGTGTACACCTTAAGATTTAATTTAGGAGCTATTTTTAGGGAGTACATTGTGGATGCCTATAGTTGGTTTTCTTTTAGTCTTATTGGGTAATATTCTAGGTAAATTATGTAAACTTTAAATTAAATACAAACTTCACTTTAAGCTAGTTACAATAAGCGCAAAATAAACAAAAATAAAGATTTACGAGAGCATATAATCATGGGGAATGAAATGAGGCTGAGGAACATAAAAAAATTTCCTTCCCAGAGTATGTAGTGTCTTTTCGCAATTCATTTTTTTTTTTTTTTTGGGAAATAAAAAAAATTTAAGAACTCTTTGATAATTTCTGAAAAGTACCTTTTTCGTGCTAGACGCAAAATTTATTAATGAAAACTTAACAAATGGTACATCAAGTTGGGGGAGAAGGGGGGGACTCCACTAAGGTTGGAAAAATTAAAATACATGATAGGTCAAAGCACAAAATACACCCAATGGGACAAGCCCAAAACACCTAAAAGTGTAGCCCAAATGGGGCATACCCAATACAACAATGAAGCCCGAACACAAACCCTGGACTCCATCTCTAAACAGTCGCCGCCCCACTGCCCACAACCGCCGATCAGCAACCACTGCCCACAACCGCCGATCAGCAATTTGAGGGGGAGGACAGATTCAATTGAGGAAGATGACCAAAATCAATGTGCTTGGAGAAAAAAAAAAGTGGCGTGGCAAAGTTATCTCTTGGTAAAACTTGCATCAAATATAGCACTTGATGTAGCTCACCATTGGAGTCCTCATTTTGAACATAGCTCTTATGTTATAGTAATAGCACATGAAATAGCACACCATTAGAGAAGCTCTACAGAGGGTCAAAAACCAAAGAAATTCCTTTTCCAAATTGGGTATGGGTTACTTTATTTTAAAGTGATGTGAATTTATAAATATTCTTTCCATGTGTAAAAAGTAAAAAGGAAATGACATATAATAATCTAAAATCATGTGAGCAAAGCGGGCAAAAATAATAGTGAAAAAAATTACAATCTTTGAAAACAAAAACAAAGATTAAATGGATCAATGGCAAAACAGCAAAAGCCACCCAAGATCCAAAACGAGCAAGGCAAGAATGCCAACCAAAAATCAAAGTCCTAGGGCCAAAAGCCCAGCCCAAAACACCCAAGGAAAAAATATATCTATTATCCATCAGAAACATCCTTTTTTTTAAACAAGTCAAGATATTCCATAACAAAGCCATCCGGCACCGATTACATCAAAGATAGGAATGATAACCAAATCCACAAACAGATGAAACAAGCACGGCATTAGGCTAACACAGGCCACCGGCTCCTTGACACGCCATTCTCACCCTTCTCCCTCTCAGCAATATGCTCCTCTTCCATTTCAACAAGCTTCATCAAATTGTTATTCTCACCCATTTAAATTTGACTCCCAACAAGGCATTAGAATCCATCACCTCACGAAGATGATTTTGCTTTGTGATTGGAAATCAAAATTCATTCATTTGACAGAAAGTAAATCACCATGCATGTTTGGACGGACGGTCTATCCTCAACAGCCCGTTCGACGATCACGACAAAGTATATAAATTCTGAAGCTTGAGTTGAGCGTAACTTCTGTTCCTTTTTCTTTTTTTCTTGTTTTTTGACAGAATTGACCATTGTACTAAAGAAACTCTCTTGGGCGTGTTTGCTAGGGGTGTTCATGAACCAGATTAGTCCGGTTCTCTAGAAAATCAATAACCGAACCATTTTGAACGGTTCTAAAAAATTGAAACCAATACCTAACCAATATATTTGTGGAATCTGACTAGACCCAAACCACAAGGCTGGTTCGGTTTTTGTCGGTTCCGATTCTATCCAATTAGCATGCAAACCCAATCGGGAAAGTGGCCACTCCAACCATAGAGAAAAGTGACGTGGCCACTCCAATGGAAAAATTAGATAGCAAATTCCAATCCAACCATGCTGTCTTTCTTTTGCTTCAAATGATTTGAAGCCCACACCCCATATGACAAATTTGAAGGCAGCACCCCTCTATGCCAAATCTACTTTCATTAATAACAATCCAACCAATAGTTTTAAAATTTGACATTATGGTTGGAGATATAGAGGGTTTGATGTCAAATTTGAAATGCCAAAATGCCACGTTACCCTTCTAAACAATTATCTCCAATTTGAAGCCACGAGTTGGAGATGCTCTATTGGTTTGGGTTCTCATAAATACATATGTGTACTAAAGACTTTCCTAACAAATGAGAATTTTCCTCTAAATAGATTAACTTACTAGGAAAAAAAATTAACTTACCAAATAAAAAGCACATAATTATATGTACGTGTGTGTTATTAAATGGTCCAATTCGGTTTTAACCACGGTTCTTAAATTGTTAACCAATAACCAAACCAAAATTAATAAGCATTAATTTTTCAGAACCATAATCAAACCAATGAACCGTAAATCCAAACCAAATAAGACAATTCCGTCCGGATCGGATTAGTTTAGCGGTTATGTCAGTTTTCTTGAATTGCGATAGTTATGGATATAGATTTAAGATTCTAACAATTCTACAGTAGATTCTAGACTTTAGATTTTAATGGAAGCAAATATACATGTAGCATGTTTGCTATAGCTTTGGTATTATGATTAGTCTGTAGTAAAGCTTGTACTATTTGTTGCAAAATGTTGAAAATCAACTTTCAAAGTATTTAAAATCTAAAATCTGATCCGAAAAGCACATCAAACGTACTTTTGTAGAATCTGATTTTATTTCCTATTTTAGCATCTAAAATCTGTAGATTCTCTAAATTTGTGGTAAATTTTTTTGACGAACACTCATAAGAGCTTTTTTAAAAAAAAAAACAAAAGGCCCCATTTGCTAGCACTTATAATCTAACTTACTTACCTTATTTGCTTAAAAAAGATAATAAAGAGTATTTATTAACAATTATGAATAATCACTTATTTAGCTTTTCTAGTTTATTTGACCCATAAAAAGTTAGATTATTCTAAGTTCAAATTTGAAGCTCTTTTACTTATTTTAAGTTGTTAAAAGATGAATGGACATAAGAATCCTAAAGTAGAGTTATTCTTACTCAAACTTTAATTTATAAAAAGCTATTTGACAGCTTATTCAAGCAAATACAGTACACTTTTTTACAACTTATAATGCTATAACAAACATTTTTGTAACTTATTTTAAGCCAATAATTTAAAAGTTAAAATCTAAAAAGCTAACTTATAAGTGGTAACAAATAGGACCAAAATCTCAAAATCTGCTCTAGAATTTTTCGCAAACACCAAATAGTTATCATACATGTCCATTTTTTGGTCACTTTTTTTATCGTGCGAGGAGATTTTGTCAATTATAGATGGGAGACATCTCATTGTGACAGTCCCAGTGAGAAAGTATTGTATGGAATGGAATCCGATTTTATACATATTTTTCTCTTGCTATGCCACCACATAAGTTTTAAGGTCGAGATAAAATTTTCATGGTTTTTTTATCTACATTCAAATATTTTTTTTAAGGCATCTATGCAACAAGGAAAAAGAACTACGTGCAAACAAAAATAAAATGGCATCATTGGCCCACCTAAGATCACTGAGAGCACGTACTATCAGTGATCATAAGAGCATCTTCAACGGTGGGTGACATTTTTGGGGTGCCAACCTGTTGACACGAATTTCTCTAGGGACAGGAGAAATTATGAGGCCAACACCAAGTAGGGTGTGAGAGTGCGAGGGCATGCCAGGAGATACGGGATCTCCAAATGTAAAGATGATAAATGCGCCTAATCTGAAAACCTCCTTCAAGCGTTGTGATACTTTTAAAGAGGAACTAAAGTAATATGGTTCAAATTGCCTTGAACAAGGACTTCAACACAAAAAACAAAAAAACAAAAAAAAGAACCTAAGATTACATAGAAGAAGATAGGAGATGAGAAGGGATAGACATGGTTGAGAAAGAAAGAATTGGGAAATCGACTAACTAGATAGTTAGAAGATGATACTAATAACAAAACTACTCGCTGCTGTGAGCTTTTGATGCGTGATCCTTTGTAATGTTGCACAATGACTTGTATTTATAGGAATCATTTGCCTATGAATGGTTCAGGAGATTTTGGATCCCACTAAGCACATCTCCTGCCCACTTTCTTCAGAAGTCTTCACAAGCTGCCATGCGTCCTTTTGACTCAGTCATCCCCTTTATTTTGGTGCTGAAATTAAATCTTAAGCCGCCAAATGTTCCACTATTTCCATAACTACCATAACATGTGCAAATAAGTGGGACCACTTTCCACAGCCTTAGTCAAATCTCCTTAGAAATAGGACTCAGTTTACTAATCACTTTCCATAAAAAGTGGTAACTAATTCCTTGGAAGAATTTATCCCACGTGGCAACAACCACCCACTTTCCTTGATTTAAGCATCATGTATTTGAAAGAATTACAGATGCTCTCACATATCGCCACGTGCCAGGAGATATCATCGCCACATGTCAGTAGATATCCGTACTAGGAGATATCGTCACCACATGTCAAGAGATATCCGTATTAGGAGATATCGTGACGATATGGCAAAAAGTATCCATGATGTCTCCTTACTACTTAGGATGGATCTCCTTGATAAGAGCGGTCCAAATAATAGAGTAATGGAAATGGGTCAAAGCTTGGATTTTCTCAAAGGGGTAGAGAAATGGCAAAACTCATTTTAGGTAGAGAAATAGGTATATCATTGAATATGGGTCTTTGCTCCTCTTACTCAAATAATCGAGTTTAAGAGAAGAAATGGGTCAAGATTGGTGATACTCCAAAGGCTCACATTTGCAAGACTTAACCCAAATGCTCAGAGCAAGCCCGAAGGAAGGCCTATATGAAAGTTCGCATTCTGAGAGACTTGGGACGGGAGAAAAAGGGGCAATGGTGTAGCAAAAAATTTAGCTCAGTGGGAACAACATTAAACATGTTCTTAGAATTTCTATGTTTTTTTTTTTTTTTGGGGTTCTTCGGGAATATACAATTTTTATTTTTTACGTATAGTAAACAATAACATAAAGAAAATGAGCTTAAAAAATAAAATTTCCTACAAAGCATATATAGATAACGGGACTTTATACATACAAATCAGTTAGGATAAATTTTTTGAAAACTTGACAGGCACTAGGGGATGTAAGTAATATAAGAAGGAAAAATATTGCTACAATCAACCTGTTGCAACTAGGGTCTTTCTTCGACAAGGAGATGATATAGGAGTTAATCATAGAAATAGGATACAAACTAATTCTTTAATGCCAAGAGGACATATCTCCTACATATTCCAAAAATGCCCCCGCTAGTCCATGAAAGTGCCTAAACCCCCCAAACCCAATGAAAGTGTCTGAACCCCCCCAAACCTAATGAAAGTGCGTAAACCTAAACTCTAGAGTATCCTATGAAAGTGCCTACAACCCTATGGTACCCTATGAAAGTGCCTAAAACTCTAGGGTACCCTATGAAAGTGCCTAAACCACTAAAACTCTATAATTGGAAAGTGCACCCTAAACCTAAACCCAATGGTACCCAATGAAAGTGCTTAAAACACTAGGATACCCTATGAAAGTGCCTAAACAACTAAAACTCTATAATTGGAAAGTGCACCCTAAGTGCCTAAACCCAAAATGCTTAAATCCATTGTAACCTACCCCAAAGAGCCTAACTTCCTTAAATTTGAACCCAAAATTGAACTCAATCCCAAAATTATAGAGTGTCCCACGCATAAGAGAGAGAGAGAGAGAGAGAGAGAGAGAGAGTAATGGGTCAAGAAATGAAAGTGACGGCATGAACCACTCTTTCTGGGAATGGTAATTAGAAATGAAAGTGACGTCATGACTCGTCATGCGTGGGTTCGTCCGTCAACACAACAGCAAATGGAAATTGGAAAACTTACGGGCTGTAGTGATGTACTATCCTAGCCTTTTTTTTGTAATTTTTTTATCATTAAGGGTATTTTTGTCTAGTATTGTCCTTAAACCCTTAAAAATTTCACATCAATGTATTGAAAGCAATAAAATAAATTAAGTTGAACTAAACACCCTTTAAAACCCTAAACTTGGCCTTTAGGCCAATTTTCTGTTGCAAGTTGCAACTAACGTGACAGCCCTTGCTTGCGCAACTAGAGCTACCAAATATAAATATTTGAGATACAAATTGTCATCACCTTTATTATTTTAGGGGCAAAATTGATATTATTTGAAAGTGCAGCATAGACCTAGGCCTAAGCCTGCGCCACCATTGGTCTTGCACTGCCTCTGCCACTGGGGGGGCAAACGGGTTAATTTACATTTCTCCAAACTACATAATTTTGTTCATTCGGTCCCTGAACTTTCTTTTCGATTTCCATCAAGGTCCAGCAAGTGCAAATGCAAATCGCACAAGGTAAACGTGAAGAAGAAGAGAGAACCTCCATTGGAGGAGGAATAAAGCCCTACATTGAGCGGAGAGAGCCTCCACACAAGTACAAACACAGAAAAACACGCAATCCCGAGCCTTGAGCTACCCAGCACCACATTTTTGTAATTCTGGATTGATATCAAGTTGACGAGTTATTTTCCCAACCATAGGCCATTCTGTTATTCCATAGTTCATCAATCCCCAGTGGTCCCAAAATGCCAGGGTAGTAAAAGCTAAAACTTCACATTTCAGCTTCCATGTTTAATGAGCAGATGAAACAAAAATCAATTTGGATGCAGCTTAGCTCCAAATGACTACTGAAAATTTCCAAGTAAATGGCTAGCCAATAAAGAGAATGCGGAAGGAATAAAATGTGAGCTTCTGTAAGCCATGCTGCAAAATGCAGGTACAAAAAATGACACTCAATGTAATCCGGCAAGAACACTACAAAAACAGATGTAGGCTTTAGAATCAAAAGAGAGAGAGGATTACAAATTACAAGATGTTGATGTGTAGGTATGAATTACCATCATATTTAAGGGCATTAGAATTGCCAAAGCTCATCTAATGTTACAGATGGCACCCGGTGTGCTGATCCGAAGTATGTTCAAGTACCTGCACTGATTCTACCAAATTGTGTCAGTTCAGATTTAATTTGCCATAAGATGGCAAGGAAATGATTGTATTCAAAGATTAGATTGAGAAAGAGAGATTCAAAATCTTATAATATCATATGCAATGCACCCACTCCCCTTAGACCAATGTTCTACAACCCACTCCCTTTAGACCAATGTTCTACAACACAATGATTCACCAGTAATAATATTTTTTGCAGAATATGAGTCAATTAAATCTATTCTCAAGTGACCGACCCTAAATTTGGAGAGGTTCTGTGAGAGTGAAACGGCATGAGGAAATTTCGTGCATGCTAGAGAAGTAAATAAAACAAAGATCACATGGCAAACATTTTGGGTCGATAAAACATTAAAGACGTAATGAATTTGACTGTAACACCATACAAAACAGATCCGGTTCAATGCCAAGTTTGGTTTGTTAAAGTCACAGTTCAACTATCACCCACCAAGAATCCCACTCAAGCTTCCAAATTCAGTGGCTCAAAAATAGATGGTCAGCAATACGTTTTAGAGGACACTTGGCATAGAAACATAATCCAGGACGGGCAACAAAAAGCACAGTGGGATTAACCATAGCTTGTGCACAAATATGCAAAGTTTTCTAAATGCCTCTTTATCACAAACTAATCTTTTATTTTACATGTTTTAAGTCATCGACCATTCAACAAGATTGACCACATCTCAGCAACAAGGAAAAAATAACTATGAACAAAGGTAAGAACCGATGATGCGGCATCATTGTCCGCTTCATGATCACGAAGAGCTCCGTGCATCATCCATCTTTTCCATTTCTACCTATTAATCCCAATCCCAATTCCTTCTCATTAACCACAATCTGCAAATTTACAAACACTCAACCAGTCCAGCCCTTGTTGCCTCGAGCCATCAACCAAATTGACTCAATGAACCAATAATGAACCATCAGGAACTAAAATTACATGAAGGATCAATGAATGATGATAGAAATTCATAAACAATATTTTCAAGTTTCATTTATTATTTGTCCTAGAAATAGTTGCACACAGCCCATATCTTCCGAGTTCCACATTGATATAAACCCATATCACAAACTATAATAATAGGATGACCACAATTCGTCCACGAGGGTTGCTATATGTTATCGATAACTATCACCGTTTCATTTCACAGCATAATTGACAACATATGATTCACATAAAGTTTTACTCCTACAAAGATATTCAAAGATGGAATCAACTAAAAGGATCAATATATCTTACTTATTGTTCCGACAGAATGAGGACGATCTCTCTTCGTGGTCTCACTTTACCACCATCGGAAATGCGCGAAACTGCGATTGGTCGAAGCCAGTCCATGAAGACTCTCCCTTTTCTTACGTGCAATTCCCCTCTTCCTATAAGCATCCAGTAACTCAGAAAACAAGCACTTCTCCAAGGTCGTCCTGTGATTAACGCGTCGTTTGAAAGCCGCATCAAGGATCCAACGAACAGCTAAGGTTTGTTGACGGTCCTTAGGTACAATCCCAGGCACATCGTATAATGTCCCTGCTATTCCCACTTTTTCAACTTCGCATACTGGCTTCACATTCTCTAATGCGTCAACCATAACTTTGATTGCATCGTGTTCGGTACGAGCCAGGCGGTGAATGGTCTGGTAAACGATCGAACGAACCCTAGTTTTTTTACCTTGTTTCATGCGGAAATTGACTAGTTTTTTTATCAATTGTTTTTGGTCAGCATCTATGCCCCCCATGTAGCTGAGGATTTCAGAGCTATTGGAAGCTGATTTAGATGACGAGAGCTTTGACAGAGAACGGTGATTGAAATTCGGTGACGGGGAGCATTTCTCATGCTTCGGACCAAAAAGGCTGGAGATTTTAAGAGACTTTAGAAGGGAAAAAAAAAAAAAAAAACCTTTGGAACTGAGGAGAAAAAAAAATTAAACGAAATGCGGTAGCGTATCGAGTACCTGGGATTAGCGAAGGAGAGAAGGCGAGATTGGAGGTGAGGGGCGGCGAGCGGCGGCTGAAGGAGGCGGTGGAGCGGCGGCGATGTGCGGGTGGTGGAAGCCCTGGCGTTGGACATCAGTGATCTGGAGAGCGAACCACGCCATGCCATTTTCGGACTCTCTCTCTCTCTCTCTCTCTCTCTAGATGGCGAAGGTTTTGGAGTAGGGTTTGAGTGAGGATTCAGCCCGACTCCAAGAGTGGACTGGACTGGAAGGTTTTTGGGCCTTCTGGGCTCAAGTTGTTATTATGTCTCCTAATCATTGTACTCTCATTCTCTCTCTCCACCCATTACCCAACCAAAAAAAAAAAAACACTCTCAGGGCTGTTTGGGAAGTCACTTTTTACATTCTCATTTTCCTATTTTCTACTTTTGAGTGTTTGGCACACCACATGCATAACACATTTTTGGGAAAATGAATTTTTAGTTTTGGGGTTTAGGGCATCTTCAACCCACACACCTCCCTTCCTCCATTTTGGAGAATCAAAATATAGTTTTATATAGAAAAAGTGAATTTGGAGGACTTCACTATTTATGTGAGTTCCAACCCACACATCTCTATTTTATCTCTAAAAATTTCCCTCCAAAATTAACCTCCAAACTTCCCTCCAATTTACCACCAATAGACATTTCCCTCCAAAGTAACCTATCAACTCCTTCCAATTTTTTTCCATCTGTACGACCTCAAACATCAATCCCTCCAAAAAATTTCCCTCTGGTAGTACCTCGAACAACAAATTCCCAAGTGATCTCCAACTACGTCCCTTCAATTTGTTTGTTTTGACTTGGAGAAACATGTCAATTGCACATGATCTTTTACCACCACCATCCCCTGATTATGGAGAAAAAATGGAAGAATTAGACGAGGAAGATGACTTAATGCTCCAGTTGTATGCTACCAATAATACCATTTTATCTCAATTTCTTGAAGAGGATGACGAACCACAGCGGAAAGGCTCTGTTCCCGGACATATAGTGATTAATCGTGGGAGAGAAGGTGCTGCTAAAAAATTGTGGAATGAATATTTCTCTGAGAATCCGACCTATGGAGAAGAAAGATTTTGTAAACGGTTTCGGATGCATCGAAAACTATTCTTATCCATTGTTGATGCTGTAAAAAGTCACAACAATTTCTTTGTACAAAAGGAGGATGGTCTTGGTAGACTTGGATTGTCCACTTTGCAAAAAATAACAAGCGCATTTCGAATGTTGGCGTATGGAGCTCCCTCTGATTCTATAGATGAAAATCTCCGAATTGGTGAGTCCACTACAATTCTACGTGTTAAAAAATTTTGTCGAGCCATTGTTGAGATTTTTGGGAAAAAGTATCTTACGTCGCCTAATAGCAATGACATCGCAAGGTTGTTACAAATAGGTGAAGAATTTATTGTATTAGTGGAGGTGAGGACATGAGAGGAATTTAACAAGTATGAATAGTGAAATGGAGGTGATCCTCCATAAATTTTTTGACCCTCCATATTTGGAGGGTGAAAAACAATCCTCCAAAATGGAGGAGAAAATGAAGGATGGGTTGGGGAGAGGTTTTCCTCCAAAATGGAGGAATGGAGGCAAATTTGGAGTTATGGAGTGTGGGTTGAAGATGCCCTTAGGCCCCGATTGGCTGCAGCATTAGAGGGGGTATTAAGTTATACCCCCACCCCTTATCCCGGTCCCACCGGTTAATCCTTGGTTTGGGAAATAAAATGGAACCCGGATTAAGTAAAACCCCCACCCTTTTAATACCCCTCTATACCCCTTCCCCCTCACTAATTAATAACACCCCTCCCCCTATTACTAATTTATACCCCCTCATACCCCTTACGAAATTACCCCCGTACCCTCCCTTATACCCCTCCGTAACCCCCAGTTTGTTTACTGTTGTGATAACAAAAATCGAATTGCATTGTAATGCTTTACGAACTCTTGCGATTTCCTTCGGATCAAAAAATGAAGTACTTTTGTGCATAATTTTTAAATTTTTTTTGCACCAAATTAAACTACTAATTGAGATCTTTAATTTGATACAAAAAAGTTTGAAAAATTTTATACTTTAGAATTTGACATTGTTGGCTTGCTTTGTAATATCCTTCGGATAAAAAAATAAAGTATTTTCACATTAATTTTTTTGTTTTTTTTTTTTGCACCAAATTAAACTACAAATTGAGATCTTTAATTTGATACAAAAAAGTTTGAAAAATTTTATACTTTAGAATTTGACATTATTGGTTTGCTTTGCAATATCCTTCGGATAAAAAAATAAAGTATTTTCACATTAATTTTTTTACTTTTTTTGCACCAAATTAAACTACAAATTGAGATCTTTAATTTGATACAAAAAAATTTAAAATTTTTTATACTTTATAATTTGACATTGTTGGGGAATACCATAAAAATTACTAATTAGTTAATTATTAAAAACGTACAATTAGAAATAAAAAAAAGCAAAAAATTAAACTTTCGAAATATTATTAAAATTAATAATAAAAAATAAAAACTAAATATTTTAATTTTAGATATAACTAATAAAAGGAATTATTTATTGAAAAGTATAATTAATTTAATTAGTATTGTTTTTATGTATTTATTTTATCATAAAATCTAATATGACTGTACTAGGGCAAATAAGTCATTTGTCAAGTTTTAACATCATCCACCCAACTTTATCTCCCTTTATCACAAATTCATCCAAATCACATACTATTTAATCCCCCCTTCCTAAATGTCACATCACTGTGGGTCCACCCTTACTAAATAATACCCCTTACTATCTTATCCCCCCTTACTATTGTGAACACCCCGCGGGAGCGCGATTTGTCCACGAAAACTGAGGTTTTGATTTTGAAAATGATTTGATTGGTTGAATAGAGTCGCCACCCGGATTTGAGGACCGTACCCGAGAAACCATTTGAAAAATGACTCTTTTACCCTTGATATGGAAAATGCTTAACCGGTCTCCAAAATGAGATTTCTCGGGTTCGGGAGCTAGGTTACATGAGGGGAAGGAATTTAAAGCACCCCTCACGCCCGGTGTGACCACCGGTCTCTACTAGATGTTGAAAAGGCTTTGAAAATGTTACTTAAATGGACTTTTAAACTCAAATTCATGCGAGAGCGTATCAAATACAACAAGAATATCAAGGAGATGGGAGTGAATGCTTGTGCAAAGTGTTGTGAATGGATGATTTATGCACAGAAGATACAAAAATTACACTAAAACACCCCAAAAATGTCCCAAAATGCCTCAGAAGTTGATCATAAGATGTGAGTCTGGAAGGAGTCCAGGCGCCTGGAAAAGGTAAGTCCAGGCGCCTGGATTGAGTCCAGGCGCCTAGATGGGGTCAATCCAGGCGCCTGGATGCCATCCAGACAGGAACTTTAAAATCCCTTTTTCAAACAGAAATCAACAAGTTGGATGTTTTGATCAACTCTCATGCATTCTGGAAAATGTTTGATAGCATGGTAACAAACTTAACACTTGGATGAGACTTAGATACAATGAAACAATGCTAAAAATGCAACAATAACACCTTGACAAAGCTCAATTTGAACACTTATGAGAGGTTATGCTGAAGTATCATCTGAAACCTTAAAATGAAACCTTAAGGTTAAATGAACAGGACCCATGAGTAATACGTGAGCCTATTTAGATGATTCCTTCTTATGGAATCCCCCCCCATTCAAAGCAAAAACGTAAGCTCAAAATGCTTAGAATGAACATATATGTGATGATTCAAACATAAGATGTAAAGAACCATGAACCCAGGCATGCAAGAGATGTAACACCAATGATCAGAATGTGAGAGAAACCAAAAAACATGACAAAGGAAAAAGGAGTCCAGGCGCCTGCATGGAGGGAGTCCAGGCGCCTGGACCCAATGCAGGCGCCTGGAAGGGGGTGATCCAGGCGCCTGGACTGTGTTCTGATATACAAACTGGTTTCTTGCTTTGATGACTTTCAGATCACTCTCAAACTCTCAACTGGTATAGATGACCAGAAAGAGCCTGAGTGAGTCCCCTTCAGGGCCTACTTGGACAAATTGGTAGAATGACTACCTCTTTAGCTTGATCAAAGACTTGAAAGGGATTTTGGAATGAGTTTTGTGAGGATATGGCTTCTGATATTTTAGCTTACTGAACTAAAGGAGGGGAAATTTATAGAAGCTTTGATGGGATTCAGTTGATAGGGGTAAGTAGATGGTGGCTTATTGAAGCAAAGAAATGATTTTTGGGAGTGGAAATGGATTTTGAGATTGTGATGAAGGAAGGCAAGGAGGTTCTGGAGAAATTTTAGCAGAGTAACAGTTTGCAAGTGAGTGGTTTTTTTTTCAGCCCCCTGAAAATGGAAGAGAGGAGATGCTTAAATAGGCAAATTAAGGGTCCATAAAGGGCCACTTGAGCCTTTAGAAAGGGTAAGGGGTCACATAGGGGGTAAGTTGTAGGTGCAATGATCTCCCCCATACTCCCTCTCAACTGATTCTGCAGGAAAATCCCCCAAGATCTCGTTCCCGCCCACTAACAACTTAAAACACACTCAACCTGGACTGATATCCAGGCGCCTGGATTGTGCATTTCCAGGCGCCTGGACTGAATCCAGGCGCCTGGACCATATAATCCAGGCGCCTGAACCCCTTCCAGGCGCCTGGACTTAGCTAATCCAGGTGTCTGAAGGGCCCATCCAGGTGCATGTATTTCAAAGTTTTGGGACATTCCAGAGTTCTGAGGGATATTTTGGTGATTTGATGGGAGGTTATTGGTGGGGTTTTTCAAGTCTTTGATCAAACCTTGTCTGTCCTTATTAGGCATGTTCATCATCGGGGAAGTTTCGGAATCCTGTAGGTTCGGATTGGGGTGTCTACAACTATTTAATCCCACCAAAACGTATCCCGCATCCAATCGGGGCCTTAGAGAAGAGAAGGGATAAGTGAGAGGAGAAGGAGTTTTTTGACTTCTCATTTTTTATTTTTTTCACTTTTATTAATAAAAATACCTACAAAATATATTATGCATATATCTCTCAAACACTAATCCTGTTGCAAAATACATTTTTCATATATCTCTTAAACACTCTACAAATGTAGTATATTACGAGCCTGTTTGGGAGACAATTTTTCCCATTTTTTCGTCCTTATTTTTTCATTTTGGCTGTTTGGGAGAAACGCTCAGAACTCTTCTCAGAGAATGAGTTTTGCAAAATACACAATCTAGAGCAGAAGTGAAAAATAGGTTGAAAGGAGCTTTTTAACTTCTTATTTTCGCTTTTTCCATTTTGATTAACAAATTGACCCACAGAATGTATTCTACACATATCTCCAAAACACTACCCATGTTTTAAAATGCGTTTTACGCATTTCTCCCAAACACTCATACCAAATCCAAAATACATTCTGACCATAATCCAAAAAACCAAAAAGCCAAAAAATAAAAAACGAAAAGCCGAAAATGACGCTTCCAAACACCCCCTACATTCACCTCCCTTTGTTTGAAATATAAAAAGTAAACAAATTAGACTCCAATCACCTCCCTTTGTTTGAAATTCTTTCTAACCTACTGGAGTAAATGGTTTATTCCTCCTCGTAACCTTGGATCCATGTTTATGTTAGACCTTAATTTTGCACCACAATACTGGCTTTTCATATCAAATGATTGCATCCCAGACAAATTCCAGTCATATGGAACTACGAAACTCTTACTGGCAACACTTCCAAAAATTGTGGTTTGCGGCTTTGTTCCATTTGCTAAAATGAAAAATCTTTAGCAAGGCAGCTAAAATCACTTTTGGGACAAAAGCTAAGTTGCTAAAAACCAATTTCCTCTTACATATTTTTTTTCCTAAAAGCAAGTTGGCTAAAATCACCCTGCTGTGTTTTAGCAAATGAGAATAAGAGGTTGCAAAAAGCAAACGGAAAAATAATTCAGAATTGGCTTTTTAGAGATTTGTCAAGCAGCACAAGGGCATCTCCAGCAACACTGTTAGTGTAAGAATTACTATAAGTAACAAACATTTTCTCTTTTTTGTGTCCCAACAGTGTAGTTAGTGGAGAGTTAATGTCATAAAATTTTGCCACAAACATAAGCCAGTTTATAATTGTGCTTGTACCTTGAAGTCTTACTTAAGTGGGACCCCAACTTTAAACGTTACAAAAATTTCTCTCATTTAACATTAAAGTCTTCTATTGGGGTGGGAAAAAGGTGGTGCGCTGGAAGAGAGAGGAGAGAGAAAGAGGGACAAGAGAAGAGAGAGAGAGAACCTTAAATGGCACAAAAATTTCTCTCATTTAACATTAAAGTCTTCCGCTGGGGTGGGAAAAAGGAGACGCGCTTGAAGAGAGAGGAGAGAGAAAGAGGGAGAAGAGGAGGGAGAGAGAGAGAGAGAGGGAAAAGGTGCAGGGCCCACCTATATACATTGTGCGCTGCCCCACTATCTATATATATGCACATATATTTGTGTACTTTTTTACTTCTTAACAATACTCTGACAACACTATTGAAACACTCACTATCTTGACAACACATTTTGTCATAATAACAGATAAATGAGACCCACTTTTTATACTTTTGTGTCATATAACACCACATTTTTAACTATACCACTGGAGATGCCCTTAAGTGCAAGCGCGTACCAATAAATAAATGCACCAAGAATATAGTTTACAGGAAATAAACGAATATTAGTGCATGTCCAACAGCCTCTTCAAAGGAATCTGTTAAGCAAAATAGCTAGTCATAGAATGTCAATCGCCTAGGCAAAATACCTAATAGCATTGGAGGTGCAAACAGACACCAATGGAATCCATAAAGAAAAATACAAAAACCAGATGTAGGTTCACAATAAAGGGATTTTATATGTGTATGTCAAATGTGTTGACCAAGCAAAAGTTGGGAAAATCTGAGTTCATTCCCCCCCGCAAGAACACACAAGAAAATAAGGTTATCAGTTATTCCAACTCTCAAAGCAAACTTCCCACTTGATTACACTGACTTGCTTCGACTGCCCCAAACAATATGGATAGGACCCAGCATGCTGATCCCACTCGTGTCAAGTACCTGTAATGGTACAATAATCACGCAAACTGTATCAGGTTCGGTGTTAATGTGCCAAAATATTTCATTTTAGCGATCATATACTCATACTACTAAGAGAGGAGAGACTCAAAAGTTTCCTACGCATCATTACCATTCTTGATGTAACATTGCAACATGAAGCGCAAGCCAAATGAAAAAGAAGAGGGTCATTACCAACAAGGTCAGGTAAACTCATGTCTGACAATACACCAATGTATAGGCAAAGCTCAAGGAATAGTGATCTTTCATCTTCAAAAGACGAGAAATATAATGCAAAATGTTTTCTTGTTACTACGAAAATGTGATCTTACACGGTATAGGAAAAGGTTACTAAAATGCTTACAAGGCCTAAGTTGAGGGGAAAAAATCAAGAAAGTAGCCGAAGAAACACAATGAAACAATTGCAGTAACAACTCTACCCACCTGTGTGGGTGTCTGATAGAACCTCTCTTTTTCCGTTTTTGACACTACCCCTTTTTATAACCACTCTTTTTCGTGTCCCTTTACATGTTACTACTAACAAGATTGGCCTTTCATTTGGATACAGTTTCACTCTTAGAAGGATAACATTGTAAATTCGCATTGCAGGAGGACCAAAAAAGGAGTGAAAATCAATCCCCTCCTTTTTCTTTCTTTCTTTCTTTTTTTTTTTTTTTTTTGGGTAAACCGGAAGATTAAATAGAGGGCATATAAAGGAGTGTGTCTTGCTTTACTATCTTCCACTGTTTGGTTGATGCACAGGGAAAAATCTGATCCCCATTTTCCAGTTATCAACTAGTGTAAAAAAATTGTCCGGTTGCACTCTCCAGCAGAGGGCATATACTTTTCTTGGAAGGACCATAGTACCAGGGTCAAAGCATCACTAGGTGTCGCACAAATTACATGCTATCATGCATGAATTTTGACAAGTTTCAGATATGCAATTCAAAGGGTTTATACTTTATAGACCATCTTAAAGACTTAAAGAGAATAACTCCTGCCAACAAATTCTAAAGCAATTTATCTTTCAAGCTTCGTGTCAAAAAACAAATCAAGTATCATACAAGGTCAAATTTCTACCAAAACATCTGGAATGTGTTTGGTTGAACTCATGGCAGCACAACATTTTGGTGATGAACCTTGAACCAAGGTTATCAATTGATGTGTGGAAAATAACTATTCCTAACTCATTGAAATTAGACTTCGACATACAAATCTTAACAGAATTTTTGGTGCACTCTTAGTCTATTAGCCAATGCAATAATTCATAAACAGTAAGCGAAAACAACACAAAACTGGATGAACTAAAATGCATTCACAAAATGCCGCCTCCTCACAAACTTCTCTATTGTTCTATTATATAGATTGATGCATATTCCATTAACAAGATCGATCCAAATGAACACACAACAAATTTAACTAGTAATAGAAATAGGAACCTACAAGGAGGCATCACTGTCCCGTCTTTTAATCACCGAGTGCGTCATGCATCAACCATCTTTTCCATTCCTACCTATAAATCCCAATCTCAATTACGTATTAACAAAAAGCCACAAAGTAACAAACACTTAACCAGTCCACCCCACTTAATCAATCAACTCATCACAATGAACCCACTAAAGAACATCAGAAAACAAAATTTGTGGAAATTAAACGCTTTGCATTTTGTACTTGTTATTCGACCTAGAAACGGTAAGACTCACAAAGAGAATACTAGCGATCCTGACAAGTACGGCGAAAGGTACCGTTATACAGCTCGCAGCAAGCCCGCACGTTGACGGCCAGGTGCGATGTGAGGCGAACTCCGTTGACCACGCTGTACAGCGGCAGAAGGGATTGTACGCATCCTAATTCTCCCAAATTCCTTTAAAACCACATCACAAACAATATCAATAAGATGAAGACGAGAGCGATTCACTTATAAAACCAAGAAAATTATGAGCTCCGTTTGGTTGCTGAGAAAATGTAAACCAAGGAATGTTTGGATCTAATCAATCAATTAACTACATTTGCAGCTATTTTGTCGACTAAAATTCTGTTTCTTTTCTCGTACCTTGGGTTAGCGAATGAGAGGCGGCGAGGGGCGGAGAGCGGTGGCGGACGAACGCGAGGGAGTGGCGATGGTGTGCGCATGGTTGCTGATCTGGCGGTTGATATGAGTGATCGAGAAAGCGAACCACGCCATGTCATTCTCTCTCTCTCTCTCTCTGTAGAGTTGGTTTTGAATCTTTGATGGTGAGAAACGGATTGCGTGAGGTGAACAAAAGGGTTTTGGGTAGGGTTCAAGGGAGCAAGTTGCCTGGGTTTTTTTTTTTTTTGAGCTTATTATGGGTTGGGAAAAAAACAAATATTTATTGCTATTAAGGTCAATTTATGAGGTCAGAGGAGTCTTCTAGAGAGAGAGAATCTTTGGGAGCGGTTTCCCCATCCTCCTCCGCCAACTCCCCCTTCCCTTCTACTCCCGTTTCTTCTAGCCCCCTCCTCTTCTCTTCCTTCCTCCTCCCCTCTCCATCCCCTGCCTGATTTACTCTCTCCTCTCAGTTTTCTTTCCTCTCCTCCTTCCTCCATGGTTGTGTGGTGGTCGAGACTCTCGTCGTTCTCCCACTACCCCATCATTTTTGAAAGATGGTGACCCAGATCTAGTGATCTGGGATCTCTGGCCCTCAAGTTTAGAAGCCGGATTTGTGGGGTTCTCTAGCAGCAGCGACGGTGGAGCCTGGCAGCTGTGTCTGCGGTGGGACGAAGAGATGTGGAGCTCCGGACGCTGATATTCTTTCGTCATCTTCCTCCAGCCACATCCGAGTGGATTGGTGGTTTCCATCGTCGGTGTTGCAGAATTTTGCAGCTTTTGTATTTTTTTCTTTGTTTTTCTTTTTTCTTGTATTTTCAGACCGGTAGTGTCCTTTTTAGTATAATAATATAAGTTTTCGATTAAAAAAGAAAAGGTCAATTTTCTTTTTAATTAGTCAATCACTCTTTTTTGTGTTTAGATTTAAGGTGCACTTTCCTATTATAAGGTTTTTAGTGATTTAGGCACTTTCATAGAATACCCTAGGATTTTAGGTACTTTTCATAGGGTACCCTAATTCTACACTATACATTTAGAATTTAGAAATAAGACCGTACATTTAGAATTTAGACCGTATATTTAGAATTTAGAATTTAGCACTTTCATAGGGTATCCTAAGATTTTAGGTACTTTCATAGGGTATCCTAGGGTTTAGGTTTAAGCACTTTCATAGGGTATCCTAGGATTTAGGCACTTTCACAGGATACCCTTAGGCCCCGATTGGATGCAGGATACGTTTTGGTGGGATTAAATAGTAAGGGGATAAGATAATAAGGGGTATTATTTAGTAAGGATGGACCCACAGTGATGTGACATTTATGAAGGGAGATTAAATAGTATGTGGTATGGATGAATTTGTGATAAAGGGGGATAAAATTGGGTAAATGATGTAAAAACTTGACAAATGACTTATTTGCCCTTGAACAGTCATATTAAATTTTATGATAAAAAAATACATAAACACAATAGTAATTAAATTAATTATACTTTTTAATAAATAATTCCTTTCATTAGTTATATCTAAAATTAAAATAGTTTTTTTTATTATTCATTTCAATAATATTTCAAAGTTTAATTTTTTGCTTTTTTTTTTTCCTTCTAGTTATACGTGTTTAATAATAACTAATTAGTAATTTTTATGTTATTCCCCAACAATGTCAAATTCTAAAGTATAAAAAATTTTAATTTTTTTTGTATCAAGTTAAAGATCTCAATTTTTAGTTTAATTTGGTGCAAAAAAAGTAAAAAAATTAATGTGAAAATACTTTATTTTTTTATCCGAATGATATTGCAAAGCAAGCCAACAATGTCAAATTCTAAAGTATAAAATTTTTCAAAATTTTTTGTATCAAATTAAAGATCTCAATTAGTAGTTTAATTTGGTGCAAAAAAATTAAAAAATTATGCACAAAAGTACTTCATTTTTTTATCCGAAGGAAATCGCAAGATTTCGTAAAGCATTTAAAATACCATTCGATTTCTTTTTAAAAACAGTAAAAAAAAAAAAAAACTGGGGGTAAGGGGAAGGGTATAAGGGAGGGTATGGGGTAATTTCGTAGGGGGTATGAGGGGGTATAAATTAGTAATTGGCGGGGGGGGGGGGGGGGGGGGGGGGGGGGGGGGGGGGGGAAGGGGTATAAAGGGGTATTATTTGGGTGGGGGTTTTGACTTATCTGGGTTCCAAATTTTTGCCAAACCAAGGATAAAACTGTGGGACCGGGATAAGAGGAGGGGGTATAACTTAATACCCCTGTTTATCCCATAGCCAATCAGGGCCTTAGGGATTTGGTTTAGGGTGCACTTTCCTATTATAGGGTTTTAATGGTTTAGGCATTTTGCTTAGGGCACCCTAGGATTTAGACACTTTAATAAGGTTTTGAGAGTTAATCAATCAGTTAACTACATTTGCAGCTATTTTGTCGACTAAAATTCTATTTCTTTTCTCGTACCTTGGGTTAGCGAATGAGAGGCAACAAGGGCGGAGAGCGATGGTGGACGAACACGAGGGAGTGACGATGGTGTGCGAACGGTTGATGATCTGGCGGTTGATATGAGTGATCGAGAAAGCGAACCACGCCCTGTCATGTTCTGTGTGTGTGTGAGTGTAGAGTTGGTTGTGATGGAGAGAAACGGAGAGTGTGAGGTGAACAAAAAGGGTTTTTAGTAGGGTTCAACGGAGCAAGTTGCTTGGGTTTTTTTTCTTGTTCAGCTTGTTCGGGTCCCATTTTGATACACCCTCTATCCCCCAAAAAATAATCCTACTTCCCTTTTTGACAACTTTAATGATTATCTTTATCTCTCACAATCTATTATAGTTTTTTTATAATTTTGAAATATGTGTTTAATAAAATTAATTAAGATCTATCAAACAAGATCCATATTAGATACAATCTATAAATCATTATAAATAAGAAGATTATGAACAATTTTTTAGAGGTGTGAACATGGCTGCAAATGAGCTGAGCGTGAACTATTCGAGGCTCGACTTGGTAAAAACTCGTTCGAGTTAAGTTCGGAGACTAAACGAACTGAACCTAAACTCAATTTTAGGCTCGATTATTAAATGAGCCGAACCTGGACTTAACAATATTTGGTTCAGTTAGGCTCGCAAAACCGGAGTATATGTATAGGGTGGAGTTAATGCCAAAACCGTTTTTGTTTCTGCCAAAAATGTAGTGTTTAAAAACCTTGTACCATGTGCAAGGTACAAGCCTTTTGTGCACTACAGTTTTGGAACAAACAAAAATGGTTTTGGCATTATCATTTTCGTATATATCTCATAAAATTTCACATATAACCTTTAATATACATAAAGTTTTACATGTACATAATGAAAATTTTATAACTTGTACGTGTATAAACATTTAAAAGTAATATATACTTACATTTTAATATAATTTTGTACATGTATGAACTTATTAATGTACAAAATAAAAATTGTATCAGTAGTTCTAGACTTGTATAAAAGCATAAATATCTAATTTTTTTGACTTTTTAAGGCTTCGTGAACAAGTTCGAGTTCGACCCAAACCTAGAGAAGCTCGGCTTGTCAAAATTTCGTGGAATTCGAGCTCGGCTCGGGTTTGCTTAAAAACTTAATGAACGAAACTGAAAACTCTAAAGCTTAGTTCGATTCGGCCAGTTTGCTGCGCTAGGTGAGAATAGTGAAGTAGGACCATCTTTTTGGGACAAAAGGAGTAATTAAAATTGTTTATTTGCTCAGCTAGGATGAGATCGTAAGCTATAGCAGGTTTATTCATACACACATTTATATGTACACTAGCGTTGTGCATGTTCATTGCACGGGACAACATTAAAAAGAAAGTTACAATTGTGATTTTTTTGGTTCTCATGCATCGAACGGGCACAACACTTAGCTAAGTGCAATGAAATGATGTATGTGTATTTCATAATGTTCATCTATCATACGAATTTCCAACGGAATAGAATTTGCCCGAGAGGAGATGTGAGATTTTGTTTCTCATCATTTTTCAGATGTAATCTTTTGTGGAGTGGTAGCTGCTTGACCAAATCCTAGACCTAAATTGATGGGTTGCCCCAAGCGTAGGGCTGAGACCGGTGTAGCACAATACCCGGTAAGACCGGAATCGAATCCACAGAGAAGGTGGAGAGTGCTTACTAAAAACTCTGGTTGTTAAGTTTAACGCGGCTCTTAGGTAGCCACCCCTTGTAATGTGATGGGAAGAATTAACTAAACTAGAGTAAAACTGGTTTTACTTAAATAATTTAAAAGAAGGTACGGTCATGGGGTTCATAACACGAGTGACCAAGTCCGGACATTCCCTGCTCCATTCGGTGTTTCATAGAAAACATTTGATTTTAGAGAGAGAAAAAAACCCCGAAAGATGCAAATCCTCGCGGTTGCCATTACCCAGGTACAGCGGAGAACAAGTTTTGGTCCCCCGTTCCCCGCGTTACACGAGCTCCGACAAAGCCCGGATTCGTCCAACGGAAGTTCTTTAATAACCTAAAATTGCTTTTTCCGTTATTGATTTTGAAATAGGAGCAAGAACAAATTCAGCCCTGGCCACGGCGTGTTAATCACCCCGCGACCCTACCTACGCGACTACTCACTCATATTAACTTGAACAAATAACAATATTCTGAAATAACACATTCTTTTATAATTAAGTATGAATTAAAACAAAAGATTCGAAAGCAAAACACGGACAAACTCCCGTGAACTAAAATTAACATAACAAAACAGAAAGTTACCGAAGCAACACTTGAATCTCGAACAAAACTTCAAAAACTTCAATGGAAAAGATCTCCGGAAAGTAGAATCTCCAAAAGAAATAATCGGCTCCTAGTTGGAAGAAAAGAAAACAAAGTTCGAACCCTAATTCGTCCTCAAAACGAGGTATTTATGTCCTTCCCGAAGTCAAAACATGTGGCAAAGTCAAACGCTCATTTTAGGACTCTCGGTATCGATACAGGGAAAACCTTGTATCGATACCCATAGGTTCTGTTCGCTTGCTGACGCCTGGGTATCGATACAGGGCTTTACCTATATCGATACCAACACCTTCATATGGCCTTTCAGCTTGCTTGCTCGTCCCTACTTGGGTCCCACCGGTTCCCAACATGCCCGATTGCCTTGTGTCCACTTTACGTGCTCTTCCGGCCTGTTTCCTACAAAAACAAGCGAAAATACCAAAACAAAAGACAACACCGCATCAAGTGGAAAATGGAATAAAACGCGGCTCTAATGCGCTAACTCGCCCTACTTAGGCGCTTATATCCATGATATTGCGCGCCTATCAGTAGCCAAGAATTATATAAATTCTCAAAACTTATATTCCCCGTAAGAGGTGGTAACTGATAACTACATACTAACATGAAGACAACGTGGGAAGATGCCAGCAGGGAAATGGGAACTACCATTTTCAAAAAAGAAAAGAAAAAAGGAATGGGAAGTGGGGGCAAAATTTATAGAAGATGTACCACGGGAAAATTGTAAGAGGAAAAAAATAAAAAAAAATCTAGAAAATTAGAATTGGAGGTTTATAGGTTTTTGTAGGCAAAACATATTCATGCATTACGCAGCTCCCAAGTGGCAACCATATGGGTCCTGTGTGCCTAGGAAATAGAAGCTCTGAGAGTAGTGGTTTATATATAGGGAAGGGAATGGAAGTGAACAAGTAATTTGTCCGATGTGGAACCAGTGAGTTTTACTCTACTCAAGAGAGTTCCCACCACTTCCCATCAAGGTCATTAGTCCCACATCGAAAGTTTTAGAAAATTTCTTGAAAGAGAAACTTATGTATAGACTTCACTACCCATTCTTGGTGCATATGGACACCCACATGAGCCTCTGGCACAAGTGTTTATTTATTTTTTGGGGGGGGAGGAAGATCCGTGCTAAGCCTAATATCAAAATTATGGAAGTGTCCTAAAATTTTGGGTTTTGGAGAATGCCTTAGGCCCAGGCCTTTTGGGCCGGCCCTGATGACGAAGCTGCATTGTGATAATTCTTCAAGTTACCTTTAGAGAGAGAGAGAGAGAGAGAGAGAGAGAAAGAGAGAAAATAAAATAAAAATAAAAGAGGTTTGTTGCTCACTGTGCTTAACATCTACTTCGTATACTCTGTGGTTTTACATGATTTAAATGTCATTTGGAGCATCTTGCGTCAAATGACTGTGACTCTGACCTTATTTCTTTTCAGTTTATTGTGCTTGAAGTTGGGTGGCTTTGGTCACGCTTGACATGTAATCAGAGTGTGTTGTTAGTGGCTTCCTCTCTTAAGATTCAGTAAGTAATTTTAAACTTTCGTTATTTTTTTTTTCTAAAAATTGACCCTTTGGTTTTGTGAAGAAACGCAATAGCAGTGATTTTGACTTAAAGTGAGTTTCCCATTTGTGAAAAGCTCAACTCTCATATGCTAAAAGCACCAATGTGGTTTTAGCAACTTGCTTCTAGAAAAAGGAGTATGTGAGGGAAAATTGGCTTTTAGCAACTTAGCTTTTAGCTAATGGGAAACAAATTGGCTTTTATCAACTTAGCTTTTAATACTTCAATAAAAAAAATTGACTTTTAGCAATTGGTGCTCAAAATGGAAAACTCGGCCTAACTATGAGGCGTTTGTTGACTTAGGCTCTTACAAGGTAATGACATGGGCCCGATTGGATGCAGAATGAGTTTTGGGGGATAAAATAATAAAGCAGATAAGATAGTATGGATTATTATTAAGGGTGACCCACATTGATGTGACATTTATGGTGGGAGATTAAATAGAAGTTGGTTGGATGAAAGAGGGATAAGGTTAAATAGATGATGTAAATCCTAGCAAAAGACTTATTTGCCATCGTGCATGGGTCATAGTAGATTTTAAAATAAAATAAATACATAAATACAAGACTAATTAAATTAATTATACTTGTCAACAAATATAATAATTTGTTTTATTAATTATACGTAAATTTAAATATCTAATTATTATTTTTTAATTATTCATTTTAATAATTATGCATATCGCCTAATGTTTTTCTATTTTTGTACTTTTTTTTACTTAAATTAGATACAAAACTTATTAATTTTTTTCTTATAATAACTAATTTTAATAATTTTAGATAAAAATTAAAATACATATTAATTTAGATATTAAAATACTAATTTTAATATGTTTCAATTATTTGTAATTTACATATTAATTTAGTAATTTATTTCTTAGACCCCAACAATGTCAAATTCTAGAGTATAAAATTTTTTTAATTTTTTTGTATTGAATTAAAGATCTCGATTAGTAGTTTAATTTGGTGCAAAAAAAAAAAGTTATGCATGGAAGTACTTTATTTTTTATCCGAAGAAAATTGCACGGGTAGGGTTAATGTAATGTGAGAGACGTGGGAGGGTAAAGGGGATGAGAGGCAACAAGGTAATTTTTTGGGGTGTAAATTAATAATAGGGTCACCCCTGTTATTATTTAATGCCCCTGCAGGGGTATCAAGGGATATTAGTCTGGGAGAGGTATAACTCATACCCCTTCAAAAAAAAATTCACAAACTAGGTATTAAGAGGTGGGACCAGGATAAGGGGAGGGGGATGAGTAATATCCCTTCCTCATCCCTCAGCCAATCGGGGCTTATGCGAGATAGGATAGCAAGAATATTATTTGTAAGGGTAGATAAGATAACAAAGGGTATTATTAGCAAGGGTAGACCCTCATTAATGTGACATTTATGGAGGAAAGATTAAGGGGTCCTTTGGGTAAAAAAACCAGTTTGTTTTTTTTTGTTTTGTCCTTATTTAATTTTTTTTTTTAATTTGTTAGTTTTACGTCATTTTTTGTGGCTTCTTGGTTCGTCTCGACAAGAGGAATCTAAAAATAATAAAATTATTAACCAAACTTAAAGTTGTAGGAGGGAGATATTCGTAGGGTATGTAAATCAACAAAAGTGACTAGGGATGAGAATAATGAATGTTTAGTAGGAGGGATTAAGTGGAGAATCTGTGGACTAGTGAAGAAAAAGGCAAAACAGTAGGAAAGAACCCTTGGCAGGAATTCGTCACCCAATTAGAGCAAGAATCAAGTGCGACTTCTCTCTAGAAAGAATGTTTCTCTCTATAAAATCGCCTTTTGAGTTTGTCTAAGTTTCCTCCCCCAATGAGGGGAGAGTGCCCTATTTATAAGCCACTCGACCTCTCCTCTGGGCTGAGTGGACTAATAAAGTCCGGACACGTGTCGCACAAATAGTGCACGATAATTCCTTCCGTACTATCAGGCAACGGCAGCGACACCTGCAGAGAGGGTCCCGCGGGTGCCTCTCTGCGACGAACCCTTGTTCCTAGCCACCAAACCACAAAATCTCCAGTAATCCCGAAAAACGGCGTGCTCGAGGTCTACTTGGTCTCGTCGTCGTCGCTATTAGGAACGGTCGAGGCTCTACCTCACCATCACCGCGTGGGGCGCATGGTCATGACCTCCTCGGTCGTGCCACTACCGCGACGCTCCCCTCGAACCCTACCAAGTCGGCCGGGGGCGGAACACATCGTCCAGGTGGAATCATCTTTGGAGGGCTAACTTCCCTCTTCGTCGTGTCCCAAAATCTTGGAGAATCATAATCGATTCCTTCATCATCGTCTCTCACCTAAGATTCAAATGACATAGGTTGTGTCGCCATCAGGTCGCCTCTTGACCGAGGCACCCTATCTGTAGCTTGAAAATTTGGCTAAGTATGGAAAAGAAACTTTTTTTTGAAAAGTTTCGATTCGGCCAATAAAAAGTTCCGATATTTGTTCCTTGGATTTTTCTAAGCACATCGTCCACCCGAGGCATCCAATTGGTCTAACGTCTTGGCAACCACAAAGTGGTCATGTGAAATTCGACCATTTTCTCCAAGTGTGTCCCCAATTCGTGTGTCGTGTGTCCGGCACAAATCTTACAAAATGCGTGCCACGTGTTCTGCACATTTTTTTTTATTCTCTACATTGAACATGGCCCAATTCCAAGCATGAGGTGTTGTTGGGCGTAACCTCAATCTGGGCATGACCCAATGTCTTCATGGTTCGAGGATTCTTTTTGCTCGCCATCATTTTTTCGCGGTCAATGTCCTTGAGGTCAAATCTTTTTTGTCCTCATCATATCTTTTTTTGTTTCATGGCTCAGCCCTTGACCAGGCAGCGCTCGTCTTCGTGTGATCTTTATTTTCTCGCGCCATCCATCCATTGCCCCCATGTTGACTCTCTAATGGCCCGGTGCTTACCCTCGAGGTTGTGGCACCAACCCGCGGTTAGTGACCGGGGTAGTTGGATCCATGGGAGGTGGCACCCGCGGTCGTGTGGCCCGTGGTTGGTACCCCATTTTTTGGTAATTGTGGTTGACCTTCTTTGTTGGGTCCCATAGTTGACTCTCTCCTTGGTCCTGTTGTTGAGCTTGTTCATGATTAGAAACAAATTCTTGTTTGTGGCCTCTGCTTGGCCATGCCATGCTTAGGCAAAGCTACTCTCAGTCTATGCCATACTCGGGCCAACCATCTCTGTCAGGTCATGCTTGTCCAAGCCACTCTCAGGCCATTGCATTCTCTGCCCAGACACTTGATTATAGATTACAGCATATTCTAGGTCTCGCGGTTGATCATCTCTTTGGTCCCGCAGGTTTATTTTTTGTAGTCTGGACCCGTGGTTTGGACCCATTCATAGGTCTCGCTGCTTAGTCCCACGGTAGTAAAATCATTACGGATGAGGCAATACTGCGCAAGAGTTGAGGGAGGTAGGTTTTCCTCCCTGATTTACATTTGCTTTACAATCGGAGCTCTTCAATCATTTAGTTCATCATCAGGACAATTTTTCATCCAACACGGTTGGCTCCATCCTCTTTGTGGTACTCATCCAAACCTTCCTTCTAGTAGTTTGACTTTAGCCCCCATCATGGCCAATGCTTAAGGGGACTAATTTTTCTTTCCTCAGCCTACGAAGTATGTTAACTTCCTCAAACCTATCCAATAGCTTCTAGATTTTTGGCCTCGGTTGCTTCTCAATACAATCTCGAACCCACCATGGCTATTGCTCATGGCACTGCTGAAACTAAGGCTCCTCCAAACCCCATTGGTTGTGGCGGCAATAACCACGAATTCCCTTTTCCTCTAGAGTATCTTCTTGCTTTATTTCCCATGCTCAGGATCACCCTAACTCTTATCAGTCTGGGTTGATGCTTTTCGTCCTACAAGGGTGCCTACTCAGTGCCTTTGTATGTTTACCTCGCGTCATCTACCCTAGATTCGGGTTGCGTTGACTGTTGTCCTCCTGGTTCTCGGATGTTCTCCTACCCTCGGATGGGCACCTATTCGGGCCACCAATAGATAAGTGGCTACCTCGTGCTCTTTGCCTCTGTCTTGGTTGCACTAGCCTTTATCCTCTTGGGCTCTAGGATATTCTCCCACCCTCGGACAAGTGCCTGTTTGGGAATCAATTAGATAAATGGCTATCTCGTTCTCTTTGCCTCTATCTTGGCTGCACTAGCCTTTGTCCTCTTGGGCTCTAGGATGTTCCCCGACCCTTGGACGTATCTTGTCTCTCGTCCTAAGTCTTCCTCGGAGGGTGGTCTATGGACTTAGTGAACATTTTGGTCCCGCAGTCAAGGTGGTCCCATGACTGAAATTGTTCTGCGGCCAATATGGTCCCGTGGCTAAGGCGGTCCCGCGGTCGCGGTAGTCCCGCGATCAAAATGGTTCCACGGTTAAGATAGTCCCTCGGTCAATATGGACCCGTGGTCGCGATAGTCCCGTGATTGAGATGGTTCCGCGATCAAGATAGTCCCTCGGTTGATATGGTCCGGTGGTTAAGATAATCCAGCGGCCAAGGTGGTCTCGCGACCAAGGTAGTCCTGCTCACTCTCGGCCAAGCCATGCTCGGGAGACCCAAGGTAGGGTTTTTGCTCCCTCAGGTTGGATCTTTGTCTTGGTTTCATGATAATGACCCCTCGTGGTCATGATCCGCTAAGTGTTGGTCTTGCGGCAGAGGATATGTCCATTGTTGTGATGGTCCATTGCCGGCTAGGCTTGCTCCCGTAGTTAAGTTGGTCTCATTGTCACCACCCTTGAGGAGATCCCGTGGTCAGTCCCGCAGTTGAGGTCCATAATCGACCCCCTTGAGAAGGTTCCGTGGTTGAGGTCCGTGGTCGACCCCTTGAGGAGGTTCTACGGTTGAGGTTTGTTAAAGGGGGTCCGGCGGTTGAGACTCGCAGTTTAGGACCCACACTTATGATCATCCAATTTATTTGGGTGATTCCCCGACAAAGGTGCAAGGACTTGTGCATGATGCATATTTCACAATAATTTGCATAGTGTTGAAAATATCTTGCATGGTCCATAGCTCTGAGCCCTTTTGCGGTCATACTTCTTGCTAAGCTTCGATGATTTCTTGGACAGGTTTAGAGATCTCAAGCCCCGCGGAGGGAGTGGCTGTGATGTTGTTGTCTTCATCTCGTGTGATCCGCGACGTAGAGCCTTCTATAGTTACTCGTCTTTTTTGTAACCTCAGTGGTGCCCATGAAAAACTTCATAATTGGAGCCTCATCAAGGGGTGCCGTCGCAGCCAAATATGTTTTCTTGGTGTCTTTGAGGCCTTATGTTCTCGAGTATCGCCGTAAGGGCACTTATAACGATGTTTGCGATGTCTCGTATGGTCCGCGACATAGGGCTTTCGCGGCCAAAATGGTCATGTGGCCGAAGTGGTCCCGCTGTCGAGATGGTCCAGCAGCCAAGGTTGTTCCGCTGCTCAGGTGATCACGTAGCATAGAATCTTCTTCGGCCACACTTGCTTCTTTGTGCCCATGACGGGCTTGATAACTCTTGTCTCTCCACATTGGCACTCTTGTCTTTGCCATGACGGGCTTGTAATTATGTGGGCATTATCTCACATGATCCCCGACTCAATCCCCATAATCGGGCTTCCAACTCTGAGTCTCGGCAGAAGGGCGCTCATCTTGGTCTTGTCATTACTCGTGTAGTCCGCGGCTCAAAGCCCTCTTGACCCACATGCCTATTGGTGAAATTTTATGGTGTCTGTGATGGACTATGGTTTTGATCTTTGTGGCTGGTATATAGTCCCCGGCCTTTGGGGAAGCATCTTGTGAACTTGGTACTGTTTTGCCATACCATGGCCGCTGCCTTTAGGCCTAAACTTTTCTTCTTTTTTTTTTTTTAAGGAATAGTAGCGCGCAACCACGCTCTTGTCTCGCAGATATCTTTATTATTGGGATATGGTCTCTCGGGGCGGGGCAGTCACTGTCCTACACCTTCGATCCATGACTCGTTGATTAGTCGTTTCTTCCAGAAAATCTTCTTCAAAGTCAAGGAGTGTATGCGCATTTATGATGAGGAGAGAAAATCTCTGAAGAAAAAACTTTAAGAGCCAAAGGGTGTGTCTAACTACGGACACTTGGACTTCGGTCCAAAACTTGAACTACATGTGTCTTACCGGGCATTTCATTGATGAAAATTGGAAATACCAAAAGAGGATTCTCAATTTTTGTGTCGTTCCCAATCATAAGGGTGAGACTCTTGGTAGAATAATTGAGAACACGTTGTTGAATTGGGGGGATTGACAAGTTTCTAACCGTGACGATGGATAATACATCTTCGAATAATCTTTTGATTGCCTATTTAAAAAGGAAGACCAAAGATAAGAAGACAATCATTTTAAATCATGACTTCTTGCATATTAGATGTTCTGCACATTTCTTGAATCTAATTGTGCATAATGGATTAGAAGAGATTGAGAGCTCTATTGCAAGGGTGCGTAATGTTGTGAGGTATGTGAGGTCTTCCTCGAATAGGATGGATGAGTTTTGGTCTTGTGTTCAAAAAGAGGAGATTGCATGTACACGTAGACCTTGTTTGGATGTGCATACTCGGTGGAACTATACATATTTCATGTTGGATAGGGCTCTAGTTTATCAAAAGGCTTTTGATCGATTATGTGATGACACATCCTTCAAATTAAATGTGAGAGATGAGGAGATTGATGAGGAATTCGATGATTTAGAGTATTGTGACTATCTGATTGATAGTGGGATGATTGAAGAGAGAGAGAGAGAGAGGGAGGGAGGGAGAGAGGAAGGGGGAAAGGGAGGAGGAAAGGAAATGTTGGGCCTCCAACTCCAACGGATTGGGACAAGGTTAAGTTGTATGTGTCATTTCTTAAAGTGTTTTATGTTGCAACATTAAAATTCTCGGGTTCTTTGTATGTCACTTGCAATGCTTTCTTTGATGAAATGGTGTTGATTCAACAAGCTATCAAGAAGTTGTGTGCTACCAATGATAGTGTTTTGTATCCTTTGGCCCGTGGTATGAGTGCAAAGTTTGATAAATATTGGAAAAATTTTGAGAAGATTAACCCAATGATGTTGTATGCGGTTGTTCTTGACTCTCGATGCAAACTTGGGTTCTTTAAATACTTTGGGTTTTGGTAAGAAGTTGGTAAGTGAAATGACGGAGAAGATAACACATGGGATTACCAAATTGTTTGAATGGTATGTGACGAACAATGCAAGCAAAAATGCGCGTAATCGAGAGGAGGTTGGGGGACATCAAATAAAGTGGATTTAGATGGTTTGGATGATAAAAAATCTTTGAAATCTCTTTTTAAGATGTACCAACAAAATGAAACAAACATGGCAAGCAAATCGGAGTTGGAGAAGTATCTATTGGAGGCTAGTGAAGATGATAATGAAAGGTTTGATATATTGAAGTGGTAGAAAGACAATTCATCTAAGTATCCAATTGTGTCCCAAGTAGCACGAGATGTGCTAGCTATCCCGATGTCTACGGTTGCCTCCGAATCTACCTTTAGCACTAGTGGACGTGTGATTGATCCATATCAAAGTTCTCTCGCTCCCAATACCGTGGAGGCTCTTATTTGCACTCAACAATGGATAAAAAAACCAACTAAAATCAATCTTAGAGAACAATTAGATGAGTTGGAGCAATTAGATTCAGGTACTACTTGTCTACCCTTGTGTTTTCGTTTCTAATATTTTATGGTAATTAATTACTTCTTTGTTGGATAAGTTACTTGCTTTTCTTTGTGGTTGTATTTTTTTTTAAGTTCTGGAGTCTGGCGGTAAGGCTAAGGCCTAAAGGTTGCTGACTGTTGCTGGTTGATTGTTCGACATTTGGTAAGTTCCAGTTTCATTCCTCTGTTTAAATTCTAGAATTCTGGAATATGTTTTGTCTACTTGTGTGTTTTTCTTTGAAATTATAGAATGACTGTTATGTCGAATTTTGTTGGCTGGAACTACCAACTAGTAGCAATCTTTCTGTCTATTACATTTATTGGTTGGTACATAGAAT
Source organism: Vaccinium darrowii (assembly GCA_020921065.1). Taxonomy (NCBI): domain Eukaryota; kingdom Viridiplantae; phylum Streptophyta; class Magnoliopsida; order Ericales; family Ericaceae; genus Vaccinium; species Vaccinium darrowii. The sequence continues at coordinate 28,237,591 of CM037159.1, forward strand.
TTTGTTTTGGAGCACAAAATTGAAGCCTTGTAGAATAGAATGTCATAATTTGAGTTCAATTGAAGTTAAGTTCTTGTCAGTAGTTTAGTGAAGTGTTGAGCATTCATCCCATGGACCCTGATTAAATTGTTATCGACTTCTTGAACCTGGCAGTGCCTAGTGTTGCTCAGAATTCATATTAGGGTCTATTGAACTTGAACCTGGCAGTGGCTAGTGTAGCACATGCATGTTCTTTTTTTCAATTAAGTTTTGGAAAGTGTCTTGCAAAGTTGTCCTATTACATATTTACATATTTACATGCTTACACTTTGTTGTCCTAGTGAAGTTTTTGCATTTTTTTTGGGTAAATACCCCAATGAAGATTTGACTTGATTCTATTCTTTATGTTGACTTACTGTGCAAAGCGAATCCTTAGTGGAGTAGAAGTATTTGTTTGGTGCGACATATGATTGAGGTTAATGTATCTTTTCCAATTCGTGTAAATGATATCTGATGAAGCATTGGTACTGCAGACAGAGCTATTGTGGGTCCATTGTTGGGTAGACTTGATCGATTCAAAGGGGGCTCTTGAAGATCTTCAATTATATGCAGCAAGATTGTTATTTCTGTTTCTTTAGAATGCAGGGTAATTTGGAGTACATCACTACATTAGTGTTAGTTTTATGGATGATTCTGAATTTTTGGCGGTTATGCCTTACTGTAATGTTAATGATACATATAAGTAGTGGAAATTGTGAATGATACATATATTACTACATCAGGTTTTTGGTGGTCCTATTATGGCATAATCATAGTCTAACTGTCTAAGTAGTGGAAACTGTGAATGATACATATATTAAATTGTGTCTGTTAAAGTGTAAAATTGTGACTGTGACTTACTAGATTTTGGGTTTTTTTTTTTTTTTGAATTTTAGCTGCAAGTTTTGTTTGGAAAAGCATTGGGTTTGGCCCAAAAGCAAAATTTTTTGTGAGGCCCATTCGGTTTGTTGTGGTGGGTTTGGCCCAAAAGTAAATTATGGGTTAGACCTAAATTGGCCCATTTCGGTATGTTGTACAAGTGTTGGGTTTGGCCTAAAAGTAAAATTTTTATTAGGCCCAAGTTGACCCATTTCGGTTAAACCGATTTCCTCGAAAACCCCAACCGAACCGAAACGCCTCGAACCGAATCAGTCCCTTAGGCAAATCGGTCGGGATCGGTTCACACAAATCATACTCCGAACCGACAGAAACCGAACCGATTTCACCCCTAGTTCTTGGAACTCTCTCCAACTGGAATCGTCATACAAAACTGCAAATGTAGATCTGGGTAGGGTGGGTGGGGTATAGTATTTTTGGCTTGTTCTTGTTGGAGAATGGTTTCATCATCAGCTAAAGTGACATACAGTTGAGATTGATTTAGAGAAGGGTGGACTTGGTCCTCGGGTACACCATGTATCAAGTTTTCCAAACTAGTTCCTCTTGCTTGAACTTGGCTCGTCAGAGCTCTTGGCGGTGGGTTCATCATATGAGGCACCACTTGTGCCGTTTCACCTCCCCTAGCATGGATCTGCTCGGGGTTTGTTGGGGCTCTTGGGTATCACGATTGAAACTACCTCCATGAGAGTATGGAGAGCTTTGAGCATCTTTTTCTGTGTTTCTTGGATGTCTCGTAAGGCTTGAATCTAAAGCACAACGTGGTTGTTGGTATCGTTCTTGTTAGCATTTCCTTTACTTGAAGAGTTCGCATTTTCCACAAAAGCGTTTTCCATGGTTGGAGTTGTTGAAGTTCTTAGTCCTCTTTAAGATCTAAACATTCACTAAACTTCCCTCCCCAGCAGAGTCGCGAAATGTAAGAGGGAGAAATTCGTAGGGTACGTATATCAACAAAAAGTGACTAGGGATGAGAATAATGAATGTTTAGTATGAGGGATTAAGTGGAGAATCTGTGGACTGGTGAAGAACAAGGCAAAATAGTAGGAAAGAACCCTTGACAGGAATTCGTCACCCAATTAGAGCAAGAATCAAGTGCAACTTCTCTCTAGAAAGAATGTTTCTCTCTCTAGAATCGCCCTTTGAGTCTGTCTAAGTGTCCTCCCCAAGTGAGGGAAGAGTGCCCTATTTATAAGCCACTCGACCTCTCCTCTGGGCCGAGTGGACCAATAAAGTCCAGACACATGTCGCACAAATAGTGCACGAATATTCCTTCTGCACTATCAGGCCACGGACGCGACACCTGCAGGGAGGGTCCCGCAGTTGCCTCTCCGCGACAAACCCTTATTCCTAGCCACCAAGCCACAAAATCTCCAGTAATCCTGAGAAACGGCATGGTCGAGGTCTACCTCGGTCTTGCCATCGCCGCTATCGGGCACGGTCAAGGCTCTACCTCGCCATCACCGCATGGGGCGCATGGTCATGACCTCCTCGGTCGTGCCACTACCGTGACGATCCCCTCGAGCCCTGCCATGTTGTCCGGGGGCGGAACACATCGTCCAGGTAGAATCATCTTTGGAGGGCCGACATTCCTCTTCGTCGTGTCCCAAAATCTTGGGAAATCATAATCAATTCATTCATCATTGTCTCTCACCTGAGACTCAAATGACATAGGTTGTGTCGCCATCGGGTCACCTCTTGATCGAGGCACCCTTGTCTGTCTCTCCAAAATTTGGCTAAGTATAAAAAGTGGGGGGGGGGGGGGGGGGGATTGGAATTTCAAAATTCTGGCACTGTTATTCTTTCCGAAAGGAGGGTGCTTCCTTATTTTCATAAATAAATTAAAGTAAAGAAAACTCAAAATTATCATCTTTACTTAACTTTGGTTTATGAAAATAAGTACCAAAGGACACGGGGTCGAGAACCCGGGGCTGAGGAATCTGGAGCTGGGCTACCTGGGGCTGAGGAATCCCGAACATCCGGTTATAAAAAATAATGTAAAAATAGGAACATTTTCCCACAAGAGGATGGTCATTTGTTGGGAAGCATGTAGGTAAGATTTTGAAAATCATGAATGCCGTGCTTTTTATGACGTGGTTAAATGTTGTCGGGAAGACTGATTAAAGATTGGAATTAAAACCTTTGGTACGATATTAGTTGAAAAGTAATTGAAAGCTTTTGGGTGAAAAGCTGGGTGAAGATTCTCACGAAATGTTATTTGTTAGGAAGCATGATATGGAAATATTTTAAAACAGTGAATCCTTTGGGGTCCAAGTTCCAACACTTGGGGGTGTTTGGGAAATTATCTATATTGCCACCCGAGGTTGGGACCCGGGGCTAGAAGCCTAGGGATGGAGATCTGGAGTTGATCGCCTGTAGTTGAGGGCGGTTGGGCATCCGGAGTTTGGTCCTTTGCCTTGTTCCGAATTTGTCCAACTTGAGACAATTTTATTGTTAGTCCAAGTCTCGATAATCTCTTTCCACGTGTCCTCCAAAATGCATGCCACGTGTCTGTTATAATTTTACCCTTCTACATTTAGCCCCCTGATCAGGCGAGGCAACTCGTTACCCCATGCGGTCACACAAAGTGAAATTTTCTAAGTGTTGAAACTTTCTTTTTCTTGGGGCGTTGACGTCCTCTCTCCGTCATGTTTTTGTTCTTCGAGGAATTTCAATCGATCCTCTTTTATCGTCGCCTCTTGTCCGAGGCATGAGCGGTATAGGTCGTGGCGCAATCAGGCCACGTCTCAACGTATTTTTTTTTTAGTCTTCGTTGAGTTATGCCCAAGTCTCGGGCTAAAATTGCGTCGCGTAAACCTCTTGTTCTCGCGCAAGTGTTTGTTCCGTGGTCCTGGGCTTCTGAATAAATTCATCGCTTTTTATTTCTTCAAAGAGGTTATCTAATAGTTGCTAGTTTAATTTCATCAGCTAAAAGAAACTCCTCATGCGGTGAAGGGGCTTCTCGGTTGGGACTCCCATTGGTGTCCATAAGTGGGTTTCATGTCTTAAACAAACATTTCTTTCCTTAGGCGTCCAATTAGTCTAACGTCTTGGCAGCCACAAAGTGGTCATATGAAATTCGACCATTTTCTCCAAGTGTGTCCGGCACAAATCTTACATTGTTACAGTCAATCTCAACCATTTTTTGACGTGTCTTTCCAAAATGCGAGCCACGTGTTCTGCACATGACTTATTTGTCATGATGATGTAAAAACTTGGCAAATGACTTATTTGTCATTGTGCATGAGTCATATTAGATTTGTCCTCGTGTATGAATAAAAAAAGGTGAAAATTTTGATGCAAAACTAACTAATGCGAAAATAAATAAAGACAAACTAAAAATCAAGTCAGTTGGTAGTGAAACAACCTCTAATGTCATTCAATTATCATAAGATAATTTTGTTCGGTCGGGTAGCTTCAGCCATGCATCATTCGTTAGTATATACTCCCTATGTCCCAAACTGTCTTCTTTTTTTTTTGTTGAAAAAGCTGTATTTAGCACACACAACATGATGTGTTTACGAAAATTAGTTATCAGAAAATCTACACCAATTTTTTTTCTACCCAATGAGATGTTTAAAAAGTTGGTGTAAAAAAATTTGAAAAGAAAAGAATGCTTAAACATTACTGTATTTTTTTACTTGCAAAAATGCACGGATTCCTAAAAAAAAACAAGTAATTTGGGACAGTGGGAGAAGCGTACAATTTGGAATTGGCCGGATACAGTATTGGGGTGGTGAGGTTTTTTCCGACTGCTACCGCACCTGACCCCGTTGGGTGAAAAAACGGGTAATATCCGACTCAAAATGGGTAGGGCGGGGCGGTTATCAGACTATCAGTCGGTTGTGGGGGAAATTGCGTTGGAAAAAGCCATGAAATTCAAACTTCCTCTGCAATTTTCGTTCTTCAACGCCTAGAAAAATCCTCGAAGAGAACTCTCGGAATCTGAAATCTTCATCAGCATTTGTTCGGTTCTATTGCGACGGGCTAGAATGAGCTTCAACTCGTCTCGCTCTGCGGACTCTGGTTCCAAATCCAAGAGAAGCTTCAATTCAATCTCGTCAAATCGTTCTGGCAATAGTAACAGTAGTGACAATAGTAAGAAGAAGAAGACAACACAGAAAACCCTAGGCATGGCTTGGGGATCCAATTCTCGCTCTGCCTCTCGCTCCTCCTTCCGTAATTCCCCTTTCTCCGATTTCGGCAGGTCCTCTCTCTCTCTCTCTCTCTCTAATTCTCGCTCTGCCTCTCGCTCCTCCTTCCGTAATTCCCCTTTCTCCGATTTCGGCAGGTCCTCTCTCTCTCTCTCTCTCTCTCTCTCTCTCTCTCCCCCTATATATATACACGTATGTATAGTATACATATGTTTATATATATGTTTCTCTATGTGACATAACTGAGCTCACTGAGTGGAACGGGAACATTAACAAAACTATGAGGCGCGGCCTTTTCAGCTTTACATTTACCACAGCTCCAAGGGCGGTGGATAATGGGTAAAAAGTGCATGGATATCTAAAAAATTGTTTTGATATCCGTAAATTGTATGGATATCATGAGACTTACGTCAAATTTTTAACTTGTCTGCCATTATATACGTATTATCCACCATCTAGTAGGTGGTAGTTAGCAAGACCCTAATGAAAATCCCACAGCTAATGGTGAATAATGTGTAAAATGTCGGTGAATATCTGGAAAAAGTGTTTTGATATCCGTAAGAGTGTATTGATACTGGTGAGATTTGTATTGAAATTCTAACTTGTTTAGCATTATGTGCGTATTATGTACCACGTAGGTTTGGCACTTGTTAGCAAGACCCTAATGAAAGAGTCTTTTGACGAATTTTTGGGGTTTATAGTTGCATTTTGGGATTTAGACATCTTACCACAATTGATTTAATGAACATGGTTGAATTTGCATAGAGAAGGATGATATGCTGTGTCTTTATTTCCCTAAGTAAATTTTTGTTGGTTGCAATTTGATTGTACTCATAGTTGATTTACATAATTGTTGAGTGAATTAGAGAACTGCATTCATGATGAGATTTTGAATATACGTTGAGTGTTTGCGACATTTTGGTTTCAGTTACATGGCAGTGAAGAATCAGAAATTACAGGAGCAGTTTGAAGCTGAAGCTACAAGTTCTTCTAACAGTGGTTCAAGCAACGGGAAGCCTATTTTTCAAGGGGTTTCTATTTTTGTTGACGGATTTACAGTTCCCTCGAGCCAGGTTTTGATGGACTTTAATAATTCATGTTGAATGCTTTTTACTGTTGCCAAGGAACTGTGATGTAATAAAAAGAAAACCAAATTCTTATGTGCAATGAGACATACTGATGCCCTTAAATCTCTGTAATGTATGCATGCATAGTTATTCAATGTTACTCCTTGAAATCGTGACAGGAGCTGAAAGGGTACATGCTGAAGCATGGAGGACGTTTTGAGAATTATTTTTCGAGGCATCGTGTCACTCATATCATCTGCAGCAACCTTCCTGACAGTAAAATTAAGAACCTAAGGTTTGCATTGCAAGGTTAAGTTAGACCTAAAAACTGTGAACCAGCGTTTCTTTAACTCTTATAACACCGATTGTCGGTGTCTTTTCTCAGGTCTTTTAGTGCTGGGCTCCCTGTAGTGAAACCTGCATGGCTGTTGGATTCTGTTGGTGCTAATAAACTTTTAAGTTGTAAGTTTTCTTCTTGGCTTGACTTTTTTGTTTGTGCTAATTTAGAATGAGGAAAGACAAATCAGGTTGATAGACAGTGTTTCATGAAGAAAACCAATAAAAATTTTAGGGAAATTTATCGAAATGGTCCCTCTAGTTTAACCCCAGTCTCGATTTCGTCCCCCACCTTTCAATTTCACTCTAACGACCCCTGTAGTTTCAATTTTGGTCTAATTGAGTCCAAAAGTTAACTTCCGTTAGCAAACTTAACGGAAATCCCAATTTGGGGTTTTTTTGAGGGGTAGAACAGACATTTTGCTCTCCCTCCTGCCCAATAACAAACCCTAACTCCTCCTACCCCTTTTTTACCCTCTGTAAATCTCAAAAAAAAAAAAAATTCCACCAAAAATATAAAATTGAGGGGCAAAAAAACTTAATCTCACATCAAATTAAACCCAAAGGAAAATGGGCAAAATCACAAAATCATGAAATCAAAAAAAACTTAATCTTACATCAAAATCATAACCGAAAAAGCCCCAATATGCATCACTTCCACTGAAAGAAACCCCGCAATTGGCAATCACAATGATGATGATGTGCTCCTTCATGCTAAACAGACCCGAGTTCAAGCTGAAGGGACAACCAGGGCAACTTCCTCAACTGGGCACCTGTCGTGGTCCGCCATGTGCCCATTGGGTTCCTCCGCATCGGGTTTGGACGTCATTTTGGGGCGCTGGTGAAAGTGGTGGTGGTTCAATTTCCTCTCAATTTTATGATTTTTTTTTTTTGAGATTTGTAGAGGGTAAAAAAAGAATAGGAGGAGTTAGGGTTTGTTATTGGGCAAGAGGGAGAGAAATGTCTGTTCTACCCCTCAAAAAACCCCCAAATTGGGATTTCTGTTAAGTTTGCTAACGGAAGTTAACTTTTGGACTCAATTCGACCAAAATTGAAACTACATGGGTCGTTAGAGTGAAATTGAAATGTGGGGGACGAAATCGAGACTGGGGTTAAACTAGAGGGACCATTTCGATAAATTTCCCAAAGTTTTATCTGTTTGTTTCCTAGCAATCAACTTCCTACTTCAGTCAATTTAAGATGCCAGTGTTTTCCTTCAAGCATGAACTACGTATATCAAAAGGGCCATAGAATGCATTAAATTTACGAATTTCATTATGCTTTTTTACAATCACATCCCACATTAATTTAGGTCTTCCTCTCCCCCTAACATTTCCATTGATTCTAGTCTTATCGATTTACTTATTCATGGATTGAGCAATATCAAACCCATGTGATATTGTGTTGTCTTCAGGGGTTCCTTATCAGCTTGATCAGGTTGTTGGTGAAACTCATAACCAACCAAAGCTATCATCCTTTTTTGCTTTGAAAAGCAGCGCAGTCTCAGTCGGTTCGACTAATTATGTTACTGGTCAAGAAAACTCTGAAATTGAGGATCCATCATTGAAAGGTGGCACAATTAATGATGCTGATTCGTCTGGACCTTGTGGATACACGGATCACTCAAAGCCATGCAGTAGAGACTGGGATGACAGTGTGCATGGAAACAGCACATCAGTAAGAAGTGGGGAAGTGACATGCCATGATGGAAAATTTAGTGAAGGGAATTTGTCTGAACCAAGTAATTGTCTAATGTTAGACAAGGGCAGTGTTGATGATCTAGATCAACCTAGCCCTTGTCCACCTTCTGCTTCAGTTGTCAGTGACAATGCCAAAAAGTCAACAAGTTCAGCAATTACTGGTCCGTCTAAACAGCATCATTCAACTCTCGTTGACCCAAATTTTGTGGAAAATTATTTTAAGGTAAGAGCAAGTTAAATGCAATTGGTTCCTCTTGATGGACTAATCAAGTAAGGAAAAAACTATGGGCACACCACTCATGCACACCAAACTGATGTGGCTGATGAGGAAAAACCTCTTTTTTTGGGTGTGACATTTCAGATGTCTGACAGTGGTGTATCAGCTGGTAGGACTCGGATGGCATATTTGCCCAATAGTTCACGAATTGGTTTTGGGTTAGCATGGCAAACATGTCCAAGTTGTTTATCATTGTTATGATTTTGAACCAGTTCCATAATTTAGTGTGTTTGAATTGGTTGAATTCTTTCAGTATAGATATCACATGTTTTGGAGTTTTTAGTAATTCTAAACAGAAATCTTGTGGATTTCCACGAGTAACTCTCTGGAATTTCATTCCATATTCTGTCTGGGATTCTCTCTCTTTCATGTTAAGTTGTTGCTATGAAATTTTTCAATATTTGTTTTCATTTCCATGATCCACAAAGTACTTTTATCGCTGTAGCGATTCGTCTGGAATTCTTGTTGCACATAATCTGAGGCTGTTGCTCTTTGTATTTCTTCATATAAAAATGCCATAGCTATATGTTTATTGTTTTGCTCTATAACATCCATTCTGGTCACATTCATTTTATTAGATTCACTAAATATGCTCCCACGGTTTTATATCCTTGTGAGTTTTGTTTTTACAGAAATCTAGGTTACACTTCATAGGTACTTGGAGAAGTCGTTACCGTAAGCGTTTTCCCAGCTCTAAATACAGCAGTTCTATTGTCAATGCTTCCGCTCAGAGGACTTCTGTTATCCATGTGGACATGGTAATCTGTACATTCAGGACTTTAAATGCTATATGATGGTTTACCCATTGTTAATTCCTTTCCCCCTGGATGATTTGTCTACTTTGATGTTTATTTTTGAGTACTCTCTAGATATCGCAATTGGAGATGTAAGTCTCCTGTAACACTCATTTGGTCCTCAGAAGCATTACTTTTTTGCAATATGTTGTTTCCAGGATTGTTTCTTTGTCTCAGTGGTCATCAGGAATCATCCGGAATTACGGGATAAGCCTGTGGCCGTGTGCCATTCTGACAATCCACGAGGAACTGCTGAAATTTCATCTGCAAACTACCCTGCTAGAGATTATGGTTAGTTTTGTGCCACATAAGCTATACTTAAATTTGGTTCCGTTCGGGAATTTAAGTATTTCAAATGAATGGATTTTAACAATGAGAACATCTTAAACTTACATTTGATATGCATAGGTATTTCAATATTGAGTTTGAGTGCTCTATTTATATGGGCTTGAAACCCATCTATTAGGAGTGGTTTCGAATCCTTGGTGTTAAGGATTGTAATGATATAGGCCTCCATAAAACATCACTCATCTAGTTTTGCGCACCAAGCTCAGGAATACGTTTACTTGCTACTATGATGGCCGGTCATAGTTCAGTAAAGATTTTAAGTACCGGCGAGAATATGTCTTCGCAAACCTGCGAAGCTGCTCCTTAAGCTGATCAAGTTGCTGATAACTCTGATCTTCTCCTCCACTTTTTTTTCTTCGTGTCCGTTCCACATGTGCTTCGTGCGCCATTGACGCTTTGCTCTACCCAAGAAATGGGTAAAAAAATGGAAAGATTGGAACATGGGAATACATCTTATACCAATAACGTACTTTTTTTTTTTTTAAGAATCAACCATCCACTCCATTCGTTTGAAATCCAGATCTATCCAAACGGAGACTTAGCTGTCTTATTTATGCTGGGGATTTGTCTTCCTGTGTAATATTTTATGTTTTCTCAGGAGTACGGGCGGGAATATTTGTCAGAGATGCAAAGGCACTTTGTCCTCACCTTACTATTTTCCCTTATGACTTTGAAGCTTATGAGGAGGTAAATATTTGACATTAAATTTCACCATTACAATTTAGTATAGCGATAGGCTCGATGCTATGTTTTTCCTATCTCTTGTCTTGCATGTTGTTTTATCACGTGGGTTCCTTGGAGTGACGGGGTCTCTTGGATATTGTACAGGTTGCTGATCAGCTCTATGACATCCTGCATAAACATTGCAACAGAATTCAGGTCAGCTAGTGGAAGTGTGTGAGTAAAAATGAAATCAATTTTCATGCTATTTACTTTCTAAATTTGCAAGTTTATTAAAAACAGGCTGTAAGCTGTGATGAAGCATTTATAGAAGTCACAGACTCAGAAGTGGAAGATCCTCAGTTTTTAGCATCAGTAATTAGAAAAGAGATAGTTGAAACTACAGGATGCACCGCAAGTGCTGGAATCTCTGGGAATTTGCTGATGGCTCGCCTTGCCACAAAAGTTGCTAAACCAAATGGCCAATGCTGCATCCCTTCTGAGAAGGTATGTTTTAGCCGATGTTCCGTATCTGTGTTGTTGTTTGTTTGGAATCAGAAGTTCCATTGGATGTTGTCTATGGTAACCCGAGTCCTTTGACAAGCAATGCTTCTTAGTTGATTTCAAATTTGATTCCACCTCTTTCCTTTCCTTCTCTCTCCCCCGCCGCCCTTGTTGTAGGTATTTAAAATAATACTTCAAAATTGTGGTTCTATTTGTCTATTCACAATTCTGCTTGAGATGTAGTTGGATATATCCTGGTGAGTAACTCAGCTTAATATGCACATGGAAGTCGGTTTCATGTCGTTGAAGCTTTTCCTCACGTGAACAAAAATTTTAATTGAGTTTGCCTCTTAAAATTTCAGCGGGATGCGGAAGTATACTTTGAAAACTTGTACTGAGCATCACTTCTGAAAATAAGGAACTTCTTGCTGACTGTTGTTAATTTGATTATTTGACTACATGTGTTACAAGTGCTTTTGGTGTTCCAGGTGGATGATTACTTGAATGATCTCCCAATTAAATCACTTCCAGGAATTGGGCGTGTTTTAGAGGAGAAGCTGAAAAGGAAACAAATTCAAACATGTGGCCAGCTACGCATGATTCCCAAGGTTTTCTAGTACTATTTTTCCAAAAACATTCTCTTTTATTTGAGAAATTTGCTCAAACACTCAAAATTGCTTGTAAGTTGCTATATTTTCTTCCATCATGCTATGGATTTATCTTTTTTATCTCAGGAAAAATTTGTTCCAGTAACTGTCTGAATCTGTATGCTGGGTACATGCTTCATGCTCTGCTTTTGTGTTTCCTATTTGTTTCCTTGTTTCTCTTGGAAGTACATTTTTCCTTTCAGCTTGGGAAATGCGGAACAATTGCAGTCTTTAAATGGCAAAGGAATAGTTAAATTAATTCCTGTTGGATGAGCAGTTGTCCCATATTGTTCTAGTTTCCCCCCTACTCTCTTGAACTCTACCAAAATTATATGGGGATTTGCTTTCCCCCTCGTTTGTCTTTCCCTTAGCTCTCTCCCTCTCATAGGAAGCCACTAAGCAATGCGTGGGGTTGTGCATATCCCTGGAGTTTCACCTTGGAAAGGAGAGGGTTAGCTGAAGGCTCCTTCTACGTAGAATGATATAAAGTCTCAATACCTAAGTGCCTTAATTAGCTCTATCAAAGGTTGCACCGCCAAATTTCTAATGCAAATAAGGTGCACGTTCCTGGCCAAAATTGTGAATTTGAAAGCACGAATTGGAAGGTATTGAGAACCCCTATTCAAAATGTATCCAGTCTTTTATTGGTTATAGACTATGTTTACTGTAGGATTGTCTACATCAAGTCCATGCCACCCCCTTAATTGCTCTCATGAATATTTGGCTTACCATAAAAAGTTCACTCTTTGGTATCTCTGGCATTTGGTCTTAATTGTGCACCTAATTATCTTTCCAGAGTATTGCAAACTCATTTGGAGTTTGTTTAGTTTAGTTTAGTTTTTGAGGTAGGTTTTTTGGGTAATGAGTGGAGATAGATGGATAGAGAAATCAAAGTAAGAGGAAACTTATTGGAGACTGTGCCGAGAGAGAAGGATTGGTTCTTGAAAACCAAAGCGAACAAGGTCTTGATTATCCAGCAGTAGTTCGATTTAGAATAGATGACAAGTCGAAGTTATAACAGATTACATTTGGTGCATTTGGTACTTTTTCAAATACAGCCTTTATCTTTTCTTCAAAATAGAAAATCAAACCCACCAATGAAATTAGGGATAGGTACAGTGTTCTAAAAGTCAGTCTAGGTGGCCACCAGCGCCTAGATTTTCAGGTCTAGGCGTTGTTCAGGCATTTTGACATTATTTGGGAATTAGTCGGGCTTAATTTGCTTAGTGGCGACTAGTCTGCTAGACGGTGATTAGTTGGTGGTATATTTTGTAATTTTTGTAAGTTTTAGGATTTCATGTGTACTATTATAAAATGAAGAGTGTTAAGTGTTATTATCACAAAAAATGGAGTATATGATATATAGATTTATGTGTTAAGTGCTTAATTTATTTTGTTTTGAACATTGAACACTGTATTTGACTAGTTATTTGTTACTCGCTACATTTTAGTTGTTACTTTAGTCTTAATTCTTTTCTTCCTGGTCTTATGCCACTGCTCACTCAAACTTTGGGGAGGTGGGGAGATAGTTTTAAAAAAAATAGGAAAACCGATTAATATCTAGTCCCTGACTAATCGGCCAGGTGCTTCTCTTCAGCCCAATTAGCGCATAGCCACTATTAGAACATTGGGTAGGTATACCAATCTCCCTGAGGGTTGCCACATTGCAGAGAACTCCCTTGTAGTTTTCAAAATTACTCGAACCTCCCTCCTCAGAGTTTCTGGTTATACTTAACAATGTTGAATTCCATTATGTATCCTGAAAAAGAAAAAAAAAAATCGACATTTCACATTGTACATCTTTATGGCCAAAGCAGGATTTCCCCCAGAACTGACAGAATATTTTACATACACTAGTGCGGAATATACAGAGCAGCGTCATGGTCACCACTTACCAGGTTAAACAACCACTATCTGATTACTATCATACCACCCTTGCCGATTTGGTTACCCTCTCCTACCATTTAGCCGTCATGAAGTTTTTTATCCTTTGTGAAGTATGTGTCTAGCTGGTTGATGATTTTGTGGCTATGATGATTTGGTCTCTACTACTCAATTTATAAGTAGTGTGTATGCGTGTGAGGTTTTTAATCTTATATGACCTTGGTCGCATGTCCAATACCTGCTTGACAGTGCAGGCTGTTGGTGTAGGGTTCTCTTTACATTGAAATGCAGAAATCAGTTTCTAATTTCCTTCAGTATGCTATGTTATTCAACTTTAAAAGTAATCTTACTATGCACCCCTTCTTGGTCTTTCCAGGAATCTCTTCAAAAGGAATTTGGAGTTAAAACTGGTGATATGCTGTGGAATTATAGTAGAGGGGTTGATAATCGGCTGGTTGGAGTAATACAGGTTTGGCAAACAACGTGGTTTTTTTTTAGCTAGCAAAGCACATTGTAAACATCAAACAATATTTTCGTTCACCTCATTTACCCCAGATCCCATGTTCAAATTCATGCAGAAGAGTGATCGACCCATCAGCCATCAGGGAACCATATCAATCTTTTCTCTGTCCATTTGTGGATTGATAGTGAAATGATGTTTGATTATCATGTCAATAGTTAATGATTTTGTTTGAATTCTTTTTTAAGTCAAAATGCAAAAATTAACACTTCACTTTAGTTTGGGGGTTTCATTATCCTTGTAATTGAACAATTACTTGGTCTTGCTCTATATCTTATCTCTGACAAAGCTGTTTACCAGCCAAGATAAACGATTAGGTTGAGGTATGTAGGTGGACAATATGAAACTGGTTTTAGGGAGTTTCATTTTGGAAAGAAGCCTGGTAAATTCTTTTAATTGTAACAGCAGTGAAAATTGTTGTTGAAGTTGACTGGTTTAGATAGTCATGACAATGATACTGGCGTAGCATAATCATTCTCCAATGTCATTCACAATACTTTCAGATTGATTAGTTCGATATAAAACTGCATTTTATGGCGGTGGTTGTGCAACATATTATACTTTTTTATGCTTTTGGATCAGAAGAAAAGCTCTGTTCCATAGATTGCAGCTCCCTTAGATTAAACTGCATCTTCTCTAGCTTGGTATGAAGTAACAGGTAGACATGTTCCGTCATCAGTTAATATTCTTCATTGTTGTTGGCAGGAAAGCAAGTCTGTTGGTGCTGAAGTAAACTGGGGTGTGCGGTTCAATGATATGAAAGATGTTTGTATTTCCAATGGGTTATAAAGATATCTATTGTTCCTTTCCCTTGTTTAACTGGGTGAAACAACTGATACTTTGTTATTGCAGTGTCAGCATTTTCTCATGAACCTTTGCAAGGAGGTCTCATTGCGTTTGCAGGGATGTGCAGTGGAAGGACGTACTTTTACCCTTAAGGTGCTGTCCATCTGGCTACTGCATTAGGATAATTTGCTGATCTTTAGTGCCTTGTAGTAATATTATGTCTAAGCAGTGTTGCAATGAGTCAATGACTCTTCCGTTTGCCACAATTACCTATGTCAACAGGTAAGGCGATTAGGGTAGGGGAATTTGGTCCAACCCAGTTTGCAAATTGGACATGCATCTATTTTCAAACAGTCGATGAGAATTTGCTTCTTCTTGCGTTGTTGGGAACTGGAAACCCCCTCACTTCCCACTGAGTCGCACGCATGTTTTGTACATTTCTAAGTCCTGACAACACCATAGAATTTCAATAATTTTATTTTGTTGAAATGTACGAGAGATGACCGCATACATGTCCCCAACTTTTGGATAGTAAAATCTATATCCTAACATTTGGGGTTCGGGGAGGGTTGACGTCCCAACACACGCAAGATTCTATATTCATACCTGGATTGAGTGCATGCAACAAATTACAAAAGTTAGTTACTCTTCGGTCCCATTTGTGTTGGTCCCTTTTGGGAGTTCCTTCCGACGTTATGGACAAGCATTTAATACACAGTAATGCAAGTCGAAGGCTATGGATCTCCAACACTTTATCTCCATTTTTATAATTCATGACATTGGTAAGGGATCATATTGGTAAACTAAGAAGTCTTATGCTTCGGGTTTTCAAGGTGGACAGATACTTTGGAACATTCCATCTTGGATAGATGGACACACAAAATGGAACGGATGGATTACATTTTACATAGATATTATCTTGTTTCTTTAGATATTATCTCTTGTGCAAAAGTGAATACCTACTCTGGTCAATTCATACATTTATCTAGATAAAGAAGAGAAGAAATGATGCTGAGGAGCCAGTGAAGTATATGGGCTGTGGGGACTGTGAGAACTTGAGCCACTCTATGACGGTAGTGATGAAACAATGTTCATTAAGGGTCCCGTTTGTTTGACTAGATTTGAGCGTCGGATTGGACTATAAATCTGAGGTCACCACATATCGTATTTTATCGGAAATTATTCTGTTCTGACAAGAAATCCATCCAGATATCCCTTGGCTATGAAATCCCATAAAAACCTTGAGGGATGTGGACCTGTGGTATTATTAATCCCATCACTATTAGGCCAATGGGATTACATATCCTATGAGGTTATAAATTCCTTCACCATTGTCCAGTCAAACAAACGGCCTTAAGTTTTCCTTAGTCCTTGATGTGTTTGGATTTGGCTTTCTAGATTGTAAGCTTATTGGCAAAATTACAGGTTCCAATGGCTACTGATGATGTGGATATAATCCGAAGATTAACCACACAGCTCTTTGGGTCATTTCATATAGGTAATTTGGCTTGAACTTTTGATCTTTCTCCTTCAGTATGTTTGGACCATTTTGATGAAATAGTTGGTTTTGTAAATTGTGTAGAGCAGGAGACTCATCTGAGTTTTTAGATTAACCATGGACCTAATCAATATCCATTGTGCTAATATTAGATTCTTATTTGAGTTGTCAAATTGATGGACCATTTTGATGTTGTGATGAAAATGTTGGTTTTGATTCGTACGATGGGTGAGGGGGAGGAGAACCATATGTGTTGATATTGCAGCTGTCCGCTAGCCACTTGTATTTTGTAAGACATTCTTTGCATTGGTCTATATTGTTAGGAATGATATTCAGTGTATGCAATTGCTCATTGTCATGGTGGGAGAATCACCTACCAAACTGATACAGTTAGCTGCAAGTATTATCTCATCTTTTGAGTTAATTAAATTCTTGCCATATTGTGAATTAATTGTGCAGGCAACCAGAGTAACAGATTGTTGGAATGCCTACTCAATAGTCCTTTTTTGTTTGTAGTAGTCTTCTAGAAATGGTATGATGGGTTTATGTCTACTAAGAATTGACTATGATTTTTATAGACTTGCTACTGCAATAATCCACGGGTGAAAATGTTCGCCAAGACTAAGAGTTGCCACTTTATGCAGATACTTCCAAACATTTTTGTCGGTTTCTGCATTTCATCATGTTACTAGGTAGTTTACCAGTGTGGTTCAGGGGAGGAAAATGAATCACACTAACTTTGAAGTATGAAAATCTGTCGTTACTCATTCTTTTATTCGAAGGTTTGTGGGTGCAATGCTGTTTTCTTGGTTTAGCGTTCTATTTCCTTTGCAACATTACAATTGATATAGCATTGTCTGCGAAATAGCTTGCTAAAAAGTGGTATGGTAGACTGATATGCTGAGTAATGTGATGTCAAATTTGGTCTATTTTCTTCGCAGATGTCAAGGATATCCGTGGCATGGGCTTGCAGGTTTCAAAGCTTGAAAGTGTAGATACTGCTAAGCAAGGTTTTTTCCGCATCTCTTCTTGTTTATAATGAGTTTCCTCTTATCCTGTCGTGCATGGACTTGAGTACTTGTGCTGGCTATGAGTCCATATCAAGGGGAACTACTTGAAGGGTGGCACAGAGTTGGGAAAAGAGATCCTATTTTCACAAGGCTACATTGCTTTCGGAATAAAATGGATTATGCAACTTATGTAGTACTCATATATGAAAGCAGTTGGCCGTGTTTCCCCTGCATGAACTTAAGTCACTTTTTTTCCATCTACTTCCTAACTTAATTAGAACTGTATAAAAAGACCCATATGCGAAATTTTGTTCCAAAAGACTATCATGCCCTCTCCCTCATAAAATGAGGTGGGCTGTGTGGGACCTGCCGCTATTATTTGTTAAATTGGCAGAACGATACTTGGACCCACCACATTTAGTTAGAATACATGCAATCAAGCTTTGTGGGACACATAACAATAAACTTAAGACACAAAGGAATGATTGTATAACTGACTTAGATTGAAGTGAAGATAAAAAAATACTGACATACAAATCGATGTGGTAGTTAACCGACATACAATGTAAGTGCAACGTCAAGATTTGATAATATATTGGAGGCGATGTAAATTTGTGACACAAAACGTAGTAACAGAGAAGATTGGAGAATGTAAAATATTTGCTGAGCAAAAAGGAACATGACAAATCTGGTAATGGCCGCCAACGTTAACGAGGGAATTGACCTTATTAATAAGAAAAATTGTGATAGTTTTTTCACAAAATCAAACGTACAATATTTCCATTGATATCTCCATTGATATCTTCTTCTTCTTCTTCTTCTTCTTCTTTTCAAAAAATTTTTTTTTTTTTTGGGTATACAGTGACCGATATTGAGCATGTACAAAGCACATGCCTGAGGCTAGTAGTGAAAAAGCATTCAGCTCAAGTCTCCACTTGGATGAAAATACGAGAAATATTTACATAAGAGGACAGTGTTAAACATATCCCAGGCAGGCCAAACCTTTATCAAGGTTTCAAGTCTCCGACATGGGTACTTGATCTGTTTGAGTAGACAATGCAACATAGCTCTTGCCAGACTGCTTAATATCCTACAAGAATCATGTTGGCCATTGCTTTATGTAGTTTGTGTCCGGACTGGATTTTTCTGGACAGTATTATCTGCACCCTCTGATTTTTCGTTGATTTATTTGAATGTCAAAATGATCTTTGACTTTTGGATTCACAGGGCATGAAAGGAATTCGATCCGTTCTTGGCTCGCATCTGCTTCAGCAAGTAGCAAACAGCAGCATGAAATTGGTTCTCCAGCCAAAGAGAGTGCGAGTGGAGGTATTCTTGAATTTCAATTTTCTGCAAAGATATGCTTACCAAGTTACCAACAATGGATTGCTGTGTTCCTAACTTTTCTTTAGTTGACACTGTCGTGCTAAAATTTGAGCAGTGATTAATGTGACTATAATTCATGAAAAGTATTCTATTGCGACTGTCATTTAGAAACTTGAGTACTTTTCCTTCATTTGCCAGTTTAGAAACTTGTAAATGAGACATGAGCAAGGAAAGAGGGCGCAAAAAATGTTTATTATCCTAATGTTTATGTTGGTAAAGGTTGCCCAATACATGATGAACTAGGACCCAGACATTAAGAAGTAGAACCATGTGATTTTGTTTTCTTGGTTGGAAATTAAAAAAAAAAGCTTTCCCGTCACTACTTGAGTTTGCTAAAGGCAATGGCCATGTCATATATTTTCAAGTCTATGACTTTGTCATGTAAAAGTACATTTGTTCTTATAGTGTATGAATTTGGAGATCCAACCTGAGACCAATTGGCAGCAGGCAAAGAAGCGTTTGAGTATGTGGACCAAACATGAGTGACTTAGAAAGTTGACATGGGATAATTCTTCAACATTCCCCATTGTGGCCAATCGTGTCGCTTGTGTAGGTGATGGGTAGACGAACAAATTGAAAGAGACACTAAGACTTGGCCTTGATACCATTTTGGAACTTGGACACTAATTTGATTAGACTAACGAGAGTGGTACGTTCATTAAGCAAGTTGCCATTTCTTTTATTCATTCCATAATCCACAGCTAAAAGGATTCCTACCATATACTTTGTGCCACAATCAAAGTGCTCATTGGTGATATAACTGGTTACTGGGGCATTGCCCTTTCTTCGAAGTGCTCATTGGTGATATAACTGGTTACCAGGGCATTGCCCTTTCTTCGAAGTGCTCATAGGTGATATAACTGGTTACTGGGGCATTTGCCCTTTCTTTGAGAGTATTTTAAACTTCAAGAATATTTAATTGATGCATATGCATGGTCTTGAAAAATTATTTTTCCAACAATACTTCCTACCAATTTTCCGTTGAACCAACTTAGATGATACTTATGATAGTACTTCGAAATGTGGCTCTATAGATCACATCCTATGTCCATTACATGCCATTTATTAACACAAATAATTGACGCACATTTTATAGTAGTAGTTTGTTTGAAACTTGGACGATATGTGATGCAATGTGGTTAGAAGAAAAGATTGGCAGCTGCTTTGTTATTGTAGTCACAAGACAGTAGTAGGGCATTTTTTTTTTTACTTTTGTAGTTTTAACTTTGGGGTTTTGAAGAATCTAAATATGATTCTAAGTGTGTCAATTAGAGAGGATCAAGATGTGATCACCTCGTGTGTTTGTTAAGGGCTGCGCCTCCAAGTTTCCCTTCCAATTCTCTTCTTCTTCTTCTTGTGGAATAAAGGGCCATGAAAGTTCCAGGGCTTCCTCTCCTTTCTTTCTCCCTCTATATTGTCCTTGTGGTGTCAAGGCCCTAGTCAATCTAGGGTCCCTCCCCTTTCTTATCTCTCCCTCTCTTTATCTCTTAGTTTTCTTTCTGATACATATCTAGCTTAATGAAAAATTAAACTGCAGCTTTTGTATGTTGGCTGTCTGTTAGTTAATTTCATCGGACAGTGTATGACTTGATGTGTCAAGAATATAGAAGGTGAATTCTAAAACAAGTCGTAGATTTTCTTGTTTGATTATCGGACGTTAAATCCTTGTATGTTGATTACATATCTTGTTCTTTTTGTGGTGGTTAATCTTATTGAGCTGGTAGCATACCAAAATAATCTTACTGGAGTAGTTGTATATGGTCAACTTGCTACATGTCTGTTCTCTTTATGGACTATGCTGGCTTGTTTGATAATATTTTTCATCTCCAATTTTCAAATTGGATGAGGTTCACCACTTCTTAGTCTGTGTAACTGAGATAACCGGAGTACCCCAACTAGTTAGATCTATTCTTCTAAAACAGTAACACTTTTTTTTTTACCGTCTAAGGAGAATACATATGCATGCTGTCTGCCTGGTAATTTTTTTCCTTGAGCCAAAATAAACATGGTACTTTTCAATCTAACTGCTCCTAACTTTGGCCAAAGAGTGCTACGTTCAGGATTGGAGTTGTATAGAATGTCAATTTTGTAACCATTTTCATGCATCTGCATTTTTTGATGAATTTACAAAACTGAAATGACATTTCTGTCCTTACTGTTTCGTTTTACAGAAATTGATAAACAACACATTGATGAAAGCCTGGGTCGCTTCAGCACGGATTTAATGGGACCTGCAGTTCAAATTGGGACTAATCCATCGAACTTTGAAGCTCCTTCAAACCAGGATTTTGCTCTGCCAGATTTAGGTGATCTTGATTTGGGAGTCGTAGAAAGTCTTCCTCCAGATTTATTTTCAGAAATTAATGATATTTATGATGGGAAGTTAATCAATTTGATGTCAAAAAAGAAAGGGAAAAGTGTTGCACAGGAAAGAGTACAAGGTAATTGTTTCTAACGTACTTGTCAAATGAAACTTTTACTCTTTTTACCAGTGCCTTCAATCAATGCATCATCATTTTGGTGATTTAGTTGCACTAAAGGAAGGTGGTGGACCTTTTTGCTGTGATCCAGCCTGTGTAAATGAAAATTGTGTGGTTGATAAGGTATCATCTCACTCTGCTCTCAAATCTTATTTGCTTGAACAATAGGTTTTGTGCCTTCTTGCTTCCTTCAATTCTATAGATTCTGCGCCTGCTTCTTTATATAGTGTGAGTTCATATATGTGGGGATTTTTTCTCTTGTAATTCACATGTAACATTTCCGGAGAAGCTGCATGCTAAAAAATTCATAAGAAAAATGTGCTTTATTTGCGACCTTAGTGCAATAAACTTAGCAAGAGGTCCCTGTCAAAGTCTTGTAGCATTTATGATGTTATATTGATTCGTTGCTGTTGCTTATATTAGGAAGAAAAATATCCAGTTGACAAAATTCAGTCGGGACCTTCAAATGTGGGCATATCGACTGAAGTGCCTAATAAACTTGATTTTATGCCTTCATCTCTAAGTCAAGTGGATACCTCAGTGCTACAACAGCTGCCTGAAGAGTTGAGAGTTGACATACTCCAGGTGCTTCCTGCACATAGGCAGCCAGAATGTGTATCAGATATTAATTTGGATCCTCCATCCAAAGCTAAGAAGTCTCCTGAGAATCAGGCTTCTGTTTCAAGCAAAGAACTTTGGGCTGGAAATCCACCAGAATGGGTTGCGATGTTCAAACATAGCAATTGCTATATCTTTCGAATTCTTGCGGACATGTATTACAGATCAGGATCGACTGGTCGTCTGTCTGCAATCTTACAATGCACTCTTTCAGAATCTCAAACTCTTTTGGATGCAAGTAATGATGGATGGGATGATGCTATTTGTTGCTTGTGCGATCTTCTCAAGCAGTATATTAAACTGAGAGTAGAAACAGATATTGAGGAGATCTATGTTTGCTTTCGTCTTCTTAAAAGGTAATAGTGCGACTGCTAATATAATTACAAATCGGGTATGATGAAAGTCTGCTAAAAAATATCTTCTTCTGCATCACAAAATAAACATGAAATGCAGTTTCCTTTTTCATTAAGGGATAAAGAGAGGGAGAGGCAAGAAAGGGAGACGCTAGAGTGACTAGGGCAAACATAGATCCAGAACCTTAAATGGTTAAACCAACCACCAACAAGGTTCTCACATCACTTGATTCATTCCTTTCCTTAGGTGCTTAAATATGCAATGTGTCTTCCTTCCCACATGAGTTTGGTAATTGGTTGTCTCTTTGGACGAGGATCATTCTTTTTATATTCCCATTTTCACTTTTCAGCCAGTACTATTTTGACAAGTTTCATTAACGTTATCCTTCAAATTTGTTTGCTTCAAAATCAAATTTTCAATGTGGAAGAATTTATGCAAATGTCGGTTCGAGCAATGCTTATTTGAATGTGGACACACCACTTTTTTGGGTAGTTGCAGACTCTTTAAACTCTTAATTCGGTGATCATATGTTGAAACTCTAGACTATTGGCCTTTGAGTACCTTTCCTGGATGGTTTCTGTGGACTAGCTTATTGTTTAATGTCATTCAATGCTTACCATTATTTTCCGAGTATCTATTTTTTGTCTAGCTAAGCTGCTTATGGAAATGTAGTTCTGTTCTGGCAGGTTTACTACAAAGTCAAAACTTCTCTCTCAGGTTTACAATGTCATCTTTCCTCACCTTCAGGTTTGTTCAGCTACTTATACTGTTCTGTATTCGTGTTTTCTGGATGGGTGGGGCTTTAGTCATATTTTATTCCTTAGCCTGATTTTTTTTCCAAGTAATTATCTTATGGCGTGACTCCTATGTATTAGGCATCTGTTGGGGAAAGCTACGGCGGAAGCTTAAATATTTAAGATGAGAATGACTAGTGCTTTTAATCTCATGACTACTACGCGCTGGCACACACTGATTTCTTGATGAAGGAATCCCAGAAAGGGCAGCCAGTGGATGAGACTATCACTCTTTGGGGTTTAGGGAGCATCAGACGTACAAGTATGTTACTGTTTCATGTGCTCATTTATGATCTTTCAACCTAAAATTCTTTAGGCGGTGTCTCGTCTTTACTTTATGTTTAGGTTTCTGTTGGTTGAAACTCTGGAGGAGATATGTTTCTACACATGAAGGATGACTTTTTGTTTTCCCACATTGTGTATGCTTTGGGACACCTAGTTCTTTGCTGGACGATGCATTTTGGTTGTCTTGATCCATTATAAATGTCATAATTCCGACTATATCACATGATTTGGTTCGATGGACAAAACAATCAATTCGTTAAGTTTCGTGTCTGAATCGTACAATTCGAGATATGTCTCACATGATTCGGTTCGATCCACTAAGCGTTTTATTCTATTTGTGCTCAGTTTCTGCTTTCAATGCGAAGATTAGGTGGGATCAAGGGGAAGGTTTGAAAAAGTTTATCTGCTTTTGTTGAATGGATAAGTGTTGGAGTCAACTCTCCTACTTTTGATCAATACTGCTTTAATTTTGCCAAAGTGTCATTAGTTTGACATATTTTCTAACCTTATGACCGTGTATGCAAGGGCTGTTCCTGGTAAATCTTTTACTTGTTGTATATCCTGCTCCCCCTCCCCCTTCCAAATTATAGAAGAATCATTCGAAAGATGACACCCTCTTATAAAGGACATGACCTTTTTAACTTCTGTCACTTACGGATATGTTTTGGATCATAGATCTGTAAAAGGGGAAGAAAAGTTAAAGGTAAACAAATTGAATAAACAAATTCATTTCGGTGGTTTTCCTATTTCCCTTGGTAAATTCCTCTACCAATCCTTGATTCCAACACATCTAGAAATAGTCCGGGTGGGCGGTCAATCCCTGTATTTTATTTCTGGTGCCATTTCACATTTTATATTGAGAACTATAAGCAGTGCATTGAAGCAATTCAATGCTGAATGGAACATCTATGGACCCCTTGTCCCTCTGGACCTTTTTTTGATTATGTATGAAAACCCGTGTGTAGTTTATCTGATTTCATTTTTTATTTGTGTCTGTTTCGTAATATCATTGTTATCGATACAATCCACTTATCTCGGGCTAATTATTTTATTTGATTTTGTTACTTGTTTTGTGTCTTCAGTAGAAAGCAGATGGCGTTAAAGGTGATTGATTCGTGCAAGTGCAATACCTTTTGAATTTAATGGGAGGTACAAATAGTCTTCACGGAGTTTTGGATTAGGTATGCCTGTTGATTCTGGGTTTGAGTAAATGAAATATGGGATTCAGGCTGTGGATGAACATTTGGTCACCTTGGGCAACTTTGACAGTTAATGGACATGCTCACCCGCCCGATAATATCCAGACTCAATGAAATCAAAATTGTTGACCGTGAATGGAGACATGGTATGGTTTTCTATGTTTTACCTGTTGTCCATGGTGCTATTTCCAGTTCACTTCTAATTACTCTTTGGGGTTTTTGGCTTCAAAAGAAGGGCACTATATTTAGTTGCTAATTCATGCAAAAGTTTTTGGGAATTTATAAAAACGTCTTCTTTGATTTAGCACGACAACCCAAATCTTACATGGTGGGGGCCCAATCATGTGAGCTCCGTGAAATCATCAAAAGGGCTGTGGATTGTGAGTGCCAAAGATTTTTAGTTTGCTACTTGTGTTTATACGGGATGTATGCCCTGCTTGTCCTGGTTTGCTAGCTTTCGGTTCTAAATTGATATGGATGCAGAACAGAATGCTGATCTCATTACATTATATCAGTTAGCAGTGACTTTGTATTCTTATTATCTGTGTATTGGCTGTGCCCCAGAACCATTCCTGCCTCAAGTATGGAAACTTCATGACTACACCCGTATGGAAGCTGAACTTTGCAGACTTGAAAAAGGGACTCAGTCACATCCTTCGACAAGTCCTACTCGCGTTGAAATAGTGATGAATTCTTTCGGAGTGGTTAATCTGGAGAAAGAGAACCCTGCTCGTCATCATCCCCTCGGAAACTTGATTGAGGAATGCAAGAGCATGCACAAACGAAGCAATAGCTCCATCAACCATGCCCTTTGAGGGAAACACAGTGGCAACATGTCTAGCGGTGGAGCAAGACGACCCCCCTTCTGATGTAGAAAGTCTTTTTGCAGGAGCAGCGCAAAGGGGAGCTTTCTATCCTCCGAAGCGATCCCTCGTCCTTTTTTCGAGTAGGTTATGGTGGTTTGTATTTAGGAGTGACGCAGAGATGGTAGGTACTGTGGGTCGTAATTACTGTATGGGGCTCTCCCATTTTGATGCGACCTTAGGTAATCCTATTTTTTTACAGCCAGATGTCCGGGTCAAGTCGCGCTCACCTCGACTAATTCCAGGGCCCTAGAAATAATGACCGGGCAACTTTTGAATCTTATTAATCAAGTTTGCACTGCTCCTGCTTTTGTTACTGTATGTCGATCCATGTGTTTGTGACTGGGCTTTCAAATCCCTAAACTCTTGGAAGTTGTTGAACGATTTTTAGGTTCATTTGATTCTGAAAAAAATAAAAATTACTCAAAACCCATTTCTCTTGAAGTTAGAGACACCACGTGTATAATTAGTCAATGGTTCGTACTGTTTCTGATTCACCACCACCACCTAATAATAGGTTTAATATGAGGATCTCAAGTTGAAAGGTGACAACACTAGTTTAACTTCATTTATGAAGGATGGCTGTGAGTTGTGAAATCGGACCCGGGGGGCGGGGCGGGCTTGTAGGCGTGTAATGTGCAATCACAGCCTTTTGTTTTGTTTTGGACGGTCCAGATTGTTCACTACACACTTGTAGTGAGCAAGCTTATTATAGCCCCCAAATCCGTGAAAATCAAAGTTTACCCGCTGAATACTTTCCGAAGCTTGGTATGCCCATGTCAAAGTTTCACCTTAACGAAGGCAATTTTTACAAGAAGTGTATTGTTAGGAGTAACAAAAAGTGGAATCTGCATTAACAATAATGTGAGTGGAGATTGTACAATTTTTACTGTAAAATTCACTCATTATTATGAAGGTGGACAACATTTCGTTGGTGCGGACATATACCCACCTTTTATGGCTACATTTTCCCAATTCTTTCTTGGAACGGAGAGCCTGTTGTCAAGATTGGGTATTATGACGTATGGCGCAGAAAAGAAGGCAGGGAAAAAAGGTTTCCATGTTTTGTGCCTTGGAAACTGCTAATCACTGTAGTTGCATTTTGTGACTCAAATTGAGCAACTCTTGAAATGTGAAAATACTTTGATTTCTATTCTCCATGTTAGGGGACAAGTGTTGACAAAATATGTCCGTAGTCAGAAAACAATGTTGGGTGTCCCAGAAGTAGGTTCTTTTTTTTGGTCCCAGAAGTAGGTTGATTTAAGGGAAAGGGAAGAAACACTCATTATCATGCCGTCAGCATTAGCCATTAGGTGTAGAAGCAGGGGAGAGATGTCATACAATATTCTGAAGGACAGTGATTTTCGCACTCCCCAAATTGCTATATGCACTTCAAAAATAGAGTGCAAACATCAGTCCGTGTATGCAATTTGTTTTTGCACTCCACTTTTGTAATGCAGGTAGTAATTTCTAGACTACGAAAATCAATTCCTTTTTGTGAAACAACGGTTATTTTTTTGGATCCGAAACTCATTATATTCAAGAAATGCCATCGAACACTTACAAAGATCTCCATTCAAATACAAAGAAGAGGAATTATATATGCAGTAAAACATTAAGAAAGACTAATGCCTCTATTCTAACACAAGCCTTATGCTCCCTTCACAATGAACAAGGTTTGGGACACGTGGACTTGTGGAGTATTAGATGAAGACACCCAATCCCCATAGTCAAGGGCAAATCTAGATCCAAGATTACAACGAGCACCGATGGAGATCTTAATTCCAAGAATCAGCCTTACGATAGCCAACGCCGGCATCTCGTGACTCTGATATCAGCGCGCCACCAAGAGCGACGATGAAACCTCGCAACAATTTGGACGCCACTCCTATGTAAGATCCCGCTGACACGGCGAGGTTTGGGCACATCACCTTGCCCACCGAAAAAGAAATAGAAGCCATGGTTATTTGTGTTGGACTAAAGTCTTAAGTCTTTATAATAATGAACATCTATTATATACTCCCGCCGTTCTATTTTAATAGTGCCCAATGAAAGACGTTTAATTTTCAGATAAAAAAATAAAGTATTTTTGTGCATGATATTTAAGTTTCTTCGCACCAAATTCAAGATCTCAATTAGTCCTTTAATTTGGTGCAAAAAATTCAAAAAAAATATGTATGAAAGTACTTTATTTTTTTATCCGAAAATTACACTTTTTTTCGTAAGGAACTACAAAAATGGAACGGAGGGAGTAGGAAAATAATTTTCACACACCATTTTATCCTCATGCATTCCTTTTCTTGTCATTATTCATGTGAAATTACTAATCTATCTTTCCATTTACATTCACTTTTTACATATGAAGGGCACTTCGATGATTTTACATCGACAAAGACAAAATAAGGAGTGCAAATCGGGCAAAAGAGAGTGTGAATCATTTGCTACTATATATCACTGATAATTATCACAAGTGTCACCGCATTTGTGACACGACATAATTTATCGTGATTCTCTATTCACAATCATAAAACCAAGCTATAGCATAAAACAATTGGGAAATTTTGTAATGTAAATATCATTTCTCTAACCAGAAGCTATCTAAACTCATCTTTGTCCTTAATGACCCGTCTATATAATCCAATTTTATTTTAACCAAAATTTTCACCTTATGCGTGCCTTCATCGATCTACCAAATATCATATAATTTCATAGTAAAAGATAATAAAACTCATTAATTTATGAGAAAGTAAATTCTACAGAATAACTAAAAGCACACCAAACTCATTGTATTATTTCCCCCTACAGTTGACTTGGATTCAATAATTTACAAATAGCAATGTGAGATTTTCAAACAGTCGGCTATACGTTTTCAAACCCCAAATTCAACTTCTTGAAAAAACAACTTTCCTAAATTCATCTTCCTCCAACCGAATCAGTCTCAATTTGTGCAATCAGTTAGAAAAACCACCCAACAGGTGCTTGGGAACGAGCAATCAGTGGAAAACCTACTTGATGGGTTCTTGTGAACGTGCAATCAGTTGAAAAACCACCCGACGGGTGCTTGCGGACGTGCAACCACTTGAAAAAACACCCGACGTGCGGACACGGGGTTGGTGTTGTACCTTCGGGGACAGCGTGGATGCTGGCTGATCACGGTCGTCCGTGGTCGGCTCAGATCACATCTTGTCCAAACAAATCTAAACCATCCGCTACCGAACAGATCTAAGCCGTCCATGACCGACCAAGGACGGCCGTGATCGGCTCAGAATCCATGCTATCCCCGAAGGGACAGCACCATCCCCCATTCCTGGAGATGCTCATGCATATGCAATCCACCATAGTCTCATTCGATGATCTAAATTGTCCATTTTATCAGTATCATCCGTATTCATACACTTTCTTAAGTACGGTCATGATCTAACCATTCATTTTTCTTAGAAAATACGATTGCACAAAACCTTTATTGATGTCCGATAAATTGATTTTTCTCATGAATAAATAACACCTTGAGATCAACAAATGAACAATTCCTATGTTTAAATTAGACCATAGTATGTCCCACATGAGGATCACATGAGAAATCAATGTATCAGAACCCAGCCTACAATACCAAATTAAAAGGTCAAACAAACTTGCCTAACATCAGCTGCTACCTGTTTTATCAACTATATATATACATATACATATACAAATATATCCAACTCCACCTCCCCTCCAAGTTTCCAATCCTCTCATAAGCACAACCAAGGCCTTCTTAGCCCAGAAACCACACAACTATGAAGTCCCGTTCTTTGATACCGGTATTCAATGCCATTTGCATATTCTTTTTGCTTCTTTTCCTCTCTAACTCTGGTCCAGTCCAGGGCTTGAGACCTCTAGTTGATCATCATTCTTTGCCTTCATCAATAAAGAGCTTCATAGCAAGCAGAGCTTACTCTGGGCCAAGCCGTAGCGGACCCGGTCACTAGAGGGTAGAAGTTACACTGGTGCTTCATCACATACAGTTGAGTGTGAAGTATGTGTAGGCTCCACACACCATGTAAGTGTGTTAGAGATGTGTTGGAGACTTTTGTTAGAGATTTATCATTTTTGTACAGTTATTCTCTGGAAATTGACTTTTTATTGTATTTTCTTTGTAAGTACTCTCAATCTCATTTGTTTGCTTCCTACTAAAAGCATTTTGACCTCAAGAAGTAAGGTGCTTTGGAAAATAAAATTTCAAATCTTTTGCACAGTTCAAAAGTACTTGATGAAATCATTTGAGCAGTGCAAAAAAAATCAAGAAACTATTTCGAGAAAGTAATTTATTTTTGAAGGCAGTCTCCAGTAAAAAGCAAACATAATGGGATAGAGTGAGTACTAATTACATGATGTACATTCCAATCAAGAGTTTTTTTTTTTGGATCATATACATTTTAATCAAGATTGATCCAGTTAGGTCTGTCCACGGATCGGGTCAGTTTCCAAACCGATTTGCTCATCGTGGATTATCAAATTCTCCATCCACACCCGTCTGTGAGTTAGGTATGGTTGGATCATCAATCGTACCTAATGGGACAGTAATACAAGATGTACATTTTAATCAAGAGCTTTTTTTTTGGATCATATACATTTCAATCAAGATCGTTCCAGTAAAGTAGCAAATGACTGTTGATGTATTAATTAGTTTGAATATGTTGAGGAGGTGAATTTGACACAACTTTAACGACTTTTGGTATAAATATTCCAATAGTTTTTTTTTTTTTTTTTTTTTAATCGAAATATTCCAATAGTTTGATAGCACAATAAAGAGATACGACTTTGAATGATGAAAAGGTATCAAACCTGAAACCTTAACTATGAGAGCGCAAATCACAAAATTTCAAGCCTTGACCACCAGGCTAACCCCTTGAAATTTGGGAGAGGGCACCTATATATAGTCTATTAGTAGCTGCCCTTGCCTTTAGGCACTACGCAACATAATTCAAAACCCAATTTTTATAAACTATCATTCCCCCCTATTCATCTCACTGTCTTACCAGAACAAATGAACCCGACTTCTCCCAAAAAAAAAATTTTTTTAAAAAAAAATAAGCTTCAGGGTCCATTTAACTTTGGTAAATTATTGTGAGACTTATAGAACAGTTCAAGCAACCAATGAAATTAACCAATCTAATTTAAGCAAATGACTTCAATAAATTTGAAACAAAAGGCAGCAATTACTGATAAAATAAGAACATATTGCTAATAGGATTTTCGATCAAAAAATCATTTATTGACCACATCATAAGGTTGTGCTTAAATTTTAGATCAGTCTTTTCAAGCCCATAGCTAATCGATCGAGGATTACAAGATGAGTACTGTTCTTACTGTTGTTTGTGTGTACACTTAAGGTGGTGCCTAAATAGACCGGTCGGCGCAGTGTGTAATGCTATAAAAGGTATACACGAAAGCCTTCCTAACACCAATTGATTTTAAAATAGATGCGAATTCAAACAATTTTGTTTAGTTCTCCACGTAAATGCAAGTAGCTTATTCCCATCTCCCGTTTTCAAACATTTGTTTGGTGTACTTTGACATAGATGCTAAAACTCTAGGGCCCGTTTCTTTGACCGACTAATAGTGCTTCTGTTACTGAGAGTTCGAACAAAGGTGTCATTAACTTAACAACACATTTTGTCATAACACCACATAAATGAGACCCATTTTTTACACTTTTGTGTCATATAACACCAAATTTTTAACTACACCACTGGAGATGGCCTTATGTGAGAATGCTACGTGGAATTTCGGAGAACAACTTGGGTTCCGGTTGGATATGGCCAAGGGGTGCCCGCCCATGCATCTCGACTGTCCAAAAATGTTTTGGACGGCCAAATCTAAATTCCGACCGGGGTCCACATGGCCACAAAGTAGGTGTAAGAAGTATTTCTCCCGAGAAATATATTGTGGCAATCACAGATTAAAGATAACTTCCGTAGTTTGGATCCATCTCAAAAAATCCCAAACATCTACTGCCAAAGAAAGAAGAAAACCAACCTCATACAACTAAATTTTGCAACCCAAAATTGCTTGTAACCCCGTAGTACAAAATTCGTCACCAGGCCCATCATCGAAACAGTACACATTCCCAGAGTAACAGAAACCGACAAGCCATTGCAATCGTTACAAACTAGAAGTCCTGATATGGGCATAATAGCTGTCTTTCAACTCACATTCTATCTTCTCTCTTACGCGGGGCACAGGTGATGATTTCATCAACTCTAAGAATCATCTCAGCAGCCTCGGTGGCAGAGAGCAACACCGCCTGCTTAACTTTGAATGCTTCAGAGATCCCACGCTCTTGCATATCTCCCACCTGCGGAAAGGCTCAAAGAGTTGAAGTAAACAGGGAATAGCACAAATAAATCACACAAAATAGCGCAACGTGATACGCTTGTCTTATGGCCCCGTTACTCTGTCCCTCCCTCTCTTGTTTCCTCTTTTTGGTTAGGAAGAAAATCACACGAAATTAGTGATATATAGTTCCTTGGCAGATGCAAAGTGTTAATTCCCTCACTAGCAATTTAATAGGAAACCAGTCCCGCTTTGGATACTAGTTTGAATCACGAGAGGGGTATTGAATAAGTTTCCTTGTCCTATATTACTATGTGATTATCTATCCTTCTGCTACTAGTACAGCCGAAAAAAACAGGGTCTACGAGTAATCTCTAACTTTCTATTCAAATTGCATCACTTACAGCGCCAGTAATCACATCGATTCCAGCAGTGCTTCCTTCCTTGTGGTGCTCTGCTCGGAGCTGAGCAACCAAGTCAGCACTATCCAGACCAGCATTGTCAGCAATGATTGTTGGGATTGCTATGAGTGCTCGGGAGAAAGCTTCAATAGCATGAGATTTTTTCCCGGGAGTCTTGCGGGCCAGCTCATCGACTGCCTTTGCCATCACCATCTCAGGCCAACCACCACCAAGCAAAACCCTACTGTCATTGACAGTCTGAGAAAGGACACACAAGGCATCATGCAGTGACCTTTCAGCTTCATCAAGCACGTGATTGCTGCCGAGAAAGAGAGCCACAAAAACATCAGCGTGTCATAGGTGAAGGGGATAAAATGGAAGGGCTTGATATTGAAGGTTAAATGCATGACCCAAACACAACAGCTGGAAATTAGGAACCAGACAAAGCCCCATTAAAACAAGAGCTGAAAAGAAAATATACTTTTCTGCCCTCTACAACAAGATGATGCAATTCTACCAAACAAATTTCATAATAAATCATTGAAAGCCTTGCGATATCAGCTCCAAGGTCAAATGCCGAAGTAGATTGGAAAACATCTTAATCTCATAACTGAACCCTCAACGCAAACTACTTCCATCTCTTCCTCGAATATAATTTGACCACATTAACAAGCCACTCCAACCATAGTTAAGTCACTAAACTAAAAACAATCAAATCACCTACCAGTCTATCAACTTCAAGATCACCTCAAAATAAAAACAAGGCGTTGCCGGGCACAAATTTGATCAATCAGCAGACAAGCACCAGAAATTAATAAAAAAAAAATAGTGACACAAAAAGGACTCCAAATAAGGACCTCTTTTTCTATTCCATACAGTCGGCATTTTAAAAATCTAGTCAAGTGGTGACAAAAATTGGTTGGTGACAGCACTCAATGTTTGTAATGTAAAGAAACAAGGAGAATTAAAACGGAAGGCTACAAAATAATGTACCTTGCGCCTCTCAATACAATGGTGCATGCCTGCCCCATTTCTACACCAGAAAAGTGGATCAACCGATCCTCACCAATCATAATTTCCTCAATCAACTTGCAATGACCAAGCTTAACTGATTCAGGATTGTCAAAAGTACTTGCAATATCTCCACCAGTGACTAGAGCCAAGCGCTCAATCCCATCAAAATCCGCGTGCTCAATTGCAAGTATTCCCGCATCGGCAAATAGCTCCTCTGGAAAATTGTATATCAGCTGGCGGTTTACGAAGCAGTTAATGCCATGAGCTATGATCTTTTGAACTTTCTCCCGCATCTTCTCCTTCTCAGCAGCTTCAATCTCAGCAACTCTTGACATGGAATCTACACGAACTCGGGCTCCATAAATTTTCACTTTATCAGTGTCCATAGCGGTATTGGCCACCAAGATCTTTGCATTTTCAATTCGTTTTGGTTGGCCAAGACCTATCTTCTTGTCTAGAATGAAACTGCCAAACATAAAACACCAAATACACAGCAAAAAGTTCAGCATAACCAAAACTTCTTTTGGTTGTCAGGAGGGAAGAAAACATAAACATGAAAAGTAAAACAAGACTACAACTCTCGATTTTTCCCCACTTTCTGTGCTCATTTTGAAAAAAAACCTTGGGGCTCAAAGGAGGGAGAGAGAGAGAGAGAGAGATCATCCTGCTCCCCACAAGATATTGAATTCATGAGCCAATGCTTGCTTCAAATGGTATCTCTTATGAACCATACTGTTGATGCCCACATCAGGAGATAATAAACTTCACAAAGCCACATTCAGTTAGAATGAGGTCAAGGGAGGTTTTGACAGGCTCAAAATCTTAAACTATGCAAACATTACGATTCCAGTCCCAGACTCAAAGTTTTGAAGTTACCCGAATTACATATAATGCAAAGGATCATTGGCATAAAGCTTCCACACCATTGGAGACATGCCAAAACAAAATCAATCCCTCCCCCCCCCCCCCCAAAAAAAAAAAAAAAAAATACACCTAGTCTAAGAGCTTTTAGAATGCCAAAATAAGCATAAAGGAAACATCTGAGCCGAGGGGCCAGAGACAGCAGAATGTAAGAAGGCACTGGTGCTGCATTTGAATCACATCAAAGGAATTACAAGTTCAGATGTCTCACCCTTCATCCAAAAAGGAATCAATCAAAGATCCGCCAGGTTTCTTGATAATTTGAATGGACTCCAAGTTTGTGCTGCCCTGCCATTTCATAAAAATTATTAATGCCAACAATAAACGAATAAATATCAACTACAAGAGCTGGCCAAATGCACAAAGGATATACATCATGACAAAACCTTCCGAATCAAAGAAAAATAAAACAAATGCTACAGAAACAAACAACAGATATGCTTGAAACAGTTGAACTTTACTTGAAATATGCTATAGAGGAAAACTTCAAGAGGAACAAACAAATTGGACAGTCAAAGAAAATTCATTGCTGCAGATACATGGAACCATTGAAAGCGTAACCATATGGGCCTGTGTATTGAAAGTACTAAAGCCCACATATTCTAAAAGCCAGCCTAGAAGCAGAGCCAGAATTCTTGTGGTGAAGGTTGGGAAGTGACCATGGTTCATAGTTGGATCCATCCTTGGGCCAACTTTTCTTGAGGGCAAACACAGGTCATGGTTCATACTTCTTATTCACGAAAAAATGCAGATGAAGAATGTGCAAAGAGGATCCATCTAACAAAAATGCCTTTCCATAGATGGTCCCGACATGAAAGGTTAAAATATACCCCATGCCTACTGATGACGGCTGCTAAGTCATAATCTTCAACCAACCAAATCATCTAGGAGGTACCAATAGAAGAATCTGATCTTGATTTGTATGGATGGGTGCAATAGGCACTTTGCCATTAGATGGTTCAAACAAGGACACCTCTCCATAATAGTCCAGTGATGGAACTTGCTTTCTTGTATACTGTCCAAACTAAAAGACAAATAAATATGTGTCACCTACTCACCTTTAGCCTCATAACAGCATCAACAGCCAGTTTTGCAAAATGTTCCTTATCCTGAGAGAGGATTTTAGAGCTCAAAGTAGTCATCGCAATCTTCATTAAGTCAGCCTTGAATTTCTCTGCATTAATGTAAAGTAAGATATCTCATTCTCCATAAAAAATGAAAATGAAAGTAGGATCTTGGTACCAAGAGACTCATAGAGATGCAAATGCATGGATAATTACCTACCGAACCTCAAAAAAAGAAACCTAAGGGAAAATTGCAAAGAAGAAAACAGAGAATGTTAAGATTGTGCCATTACTGGTTTCAATAACCTCCAACAGACCAAACTCATCCATGATCCATCCCGGAACTTGTCATAAATAAAAAGAGGTACATACTATGAATCACATAGTAAGAAGACACAAGCCACCGATGACAATATCTGATACGCAAATGTACTAAAAGGTACCTGCATCCTCCTTATTATCTATCACCCTCTGCAATAAAGCCTCGCGAGCACACTCAGCAGCCATCCGGAAACCTAAGAAATAAAGCAAGCAATGTAACGATAAACATCAAATAAATTCAGATAGTGGTGACTCTAAATAAAAAAGGATAAATTATACTGCCAAAACAGTTTTAGAGACACACCTCAGCTGTTCGAAACAATACTAGCACTCATACTTGCATAAAATCATATGGCAATACCTACGTTGACTGCTAATGAAGGAGTCACACAGATTAAATTGATGTTACGACCTCGTCTGGAATAACTATTCAATAATTATCCACAGGTATGTTATATGTACATATGTTATTCTATGTATAAAGTTATTATAACTGTCAATCATGTTTTGAAACACGGATAGGGTACGGTGAGGTACACCAGACTGACTTGAAAACCCATCTTCAACTTGTCCACAATAATCCAGATTCTGAAACACAAAATGCCGCCATTAGTTACACCAAACATCTCACCTCCTTCACACACAATGTCCTTGACCATCGACCCCATCCCAACTCCTACCACCACATACAAAATTATGAGCCAGCCATACCACTCGTAATAACTCCTTCGAATCAATCCTCATTCTTTCTCAGTCTTCATTGTTCGGTTGATGATTTTTGTGGTATGGCAATTGAGGGAGTTAGCTTCCTTAGAAAAATGCAGAAAAGGGGGCAGATATGGGGATGTGTTACCAATGCTAGCAAAATCTTTCAATGATTTTTGTGGTATGGCAATTGAGGGAGTTAACTTCCTTAGAAAAATGCAGAAAAGGGGGCAGATATGGGGATGTGTAAAATACCAATGCTAGCAAAATCTTTCAAACTTCAATTGAAGAAAGTAAATTGCGAACACTGCCTGCTGAGCCATAAGCAGTTAGAAGACAAAACTAGCACAGACCACAAAGAAAAGTTTGCAATATAGATCAACTAATAAGAATAGCTATTTTTGAAGGAAACAATTCCTTCATAGCAGTTGGCCAATTCTCCTGAACTGGTTAAGCAAGTTAGCGTAGGTGTAAAACAAATATGCAGAAATCCACCGAAAAATAAGTAGAACATGGGTGAACTTGATACGAATCAAGGTTTGGTCGCCTAGGAAGTGGAAATCTGCATATAGCACCACAGGACTGAAGATGAGAGACAGAGAGAGAAGAGGAGGAGGAGAGGGGGGCCGCCTTACAAATTGATGAACATGTATTCAATATTTCAATTCTTGACCGGAATCAATGAGTCTAACACAGTATAGGAGCAAGGCCACATGGACCTTGCCCAACGATCTTTTGATCATTACATCACAAGGTGCATGCCTAGGATAAGGTTTGTGAGAGATGACACAGAGACGTAGTTAAAGTCTAATTTTGACGCATCCTAAGAGTGAGGAAGCCTCTCTGCCAGCTGCAGGTCGCACTCAAATGTTGCACCACAGCTTGAACACCTAAGGGGACCTTCCTCCCTCACCTATGAAATACCCCAAAGTATTGCGGTGCTGAACTAAGCCTAAATCCTGCCTCATGCGAGTCAGGTTTTTGTGAGATTCTTGGGCCTCATATTGGGGAGGTAGGAAGCAAACTACTGCTGTGCTTCCAAGCTGATGCTTATGCTTACAGTACCTCTTCCAAATATGGTGCCTCAACAAGATGCCGACCCTTATAAGGTGGTGGAATGGCCTGGGCCACAGTGTAGCGTCCTTTGAAGTTGGTGACATGGCCCACACCATATCCATTTCCTGTTTCAAAACTATTAGATGATCTTCTAATCCTCACCGTCATCTTATCAGCATCTAAAACTACATAACAGACCACATGAACTAAGTCTTTGCATATTATGTTGAATGACAAGCCATTCAAAGAAATACTGCCACGTCATATTGAATTGGAAAAAGGTTACAAGGGGTACTTTATCAGACAATTTAGTCACCAAAACATATAGCTTAAGGGATATAATAGATCAGAAGGTCCAATGACATTGGACAAAAAACAAATCTGGACATAAGTAAAACCTGAGGGGGAAAACTAGAAAAGCGTAATCGTCACAAACATTAGAAGGTCACAGCTGAAGTGGATTGACTTCTCCTCCCCAACTAAGATGAAATCATGGGAAAATATGATGAGTGAAGCTTAAAACAGACCTGCAATTATGGTCATCGGATGAATCTTTGTTGCTACCAACTTTTCTGCCTCCCTTAACAGCTCGCCTGCCAAAACCACTACAGAAGTGGTCCCATCTCCAACTTCATCATCTTGAACTTTCGAAATGTCTGCAATGATTAACAGGGACAGTACATAAATAAGAACCGTAGCTCAACTGGAGGCATCAACATTTTTAAAATTGATAGACGACTTAGATACCATTTCAAGAGTACACATAGCGGTGGAAGATTAGCTCTAGGAATATAAGTTACAAGCACATCATGCTGCACATATAAGTTTCACAATCTTGAATTGATAACCACCAACTCATTTCACAATCTTGAAACTACCAACTCACTTCATAGTGTTACATTTTTTACAGCCAACTGATCCAAAATCTAAATATCTTAGAGAGGGTTACATATTATTATACATATCCCTACTATACGCGTAGTAGCTGGCACCAAAACGTAAGTAAACAAAAACAACTAAGACCAAAACACAAGAAAGAGGGGATACCAACGAGGACTTTAGCAGCTGGGTTATCAATATGAAGTGACTTCAATATTGTAGCACCATCGTTTGTCACAGTAACACTGTGTCCCCTGCCTGTTGACTGTAAAATTTTATCCTGCAGAGAAATTGCATGCATGGACAGCTGGTTAAGTTGAAGAACAGAAAGAGACCAAAATCATAAAGAGCAGTCACTTCTGATTTCCAGCAAAGTGATAAAACAATAAAGTTACCATTCCCTTGGGCCCTAAGGTTGTCTTCACCAAATCAGCAATTGATATTCCGCCAATAAAGGATGCCTAAACAAAAGAATGATAATGCTAAGTCAACAGTATAAAGAGCGAACAATATTATGATTTGAAGGTCTAAGGAATATAACTTTCTAAAAGGAATAAACTCTCACAGACAAAAAAGTCCGTCCTAAGACTACAAAAAATGGGAAAACTATAATTCAACATCCGCAACACTCCTACAGAACTAGCTCAAACCTGAAACTGCCAAAATACAGGTGCCAGAAGATACCACAATAATTGTAGTATACTGTACACTGAACTAGATTAGATGT
This sequence comes from Vaccinium darrowii, assembly GCA_020921065.1. Classification (NCBI taxonomy): domain Eukaryota; kingdom Viridiplantae; phylum Streptophyta; class Magnoliopsida; order Ericales; family Ericaceae; genus Vaccinium; species Vaccinium darrowii. The sequence goes on from CM037159.1 coordinate 28,276,067, forward strand.
ATGCTATTCCATCCACGCAATTAATGCGGATGATAACGGGAGATAAATAAATCTGCATCTAGGTGTTGTAAAGGCATCCACACCAATACTCAAAAGAAATCAAATTCACTTCATCAGGTACAGCTAAGATTACCTGCAGTGTCCTTTAAATAGGTTCTTCCAAATTATAAATATGAATCAAGATAAGGTAACCAAACAATATTATCTAAGTCTATTACTCATAAATATCCTTGTCATTAACAATACAGATAAATATTCTCCAGGATCAAATCAATTAGCATGTCCTGGTCCGTAGCAGTAATACTTCATCAGAGCCTCGAAAACTAGGGCTGATAAAGCAACCAAGCTACCTGAGTTTGAGCTCATGTTCGTTCGTTAAAAGCACCTTCAAGATTGGTTTATTACATAAATAAATCAAGCTTGAATTTTTTATTTTTATATTTTTTTTGAAGAAACAAGCTACTATGCGGCTCGATTGGCTTATGATGTGTAAACCGATTAAAGCTTGTTCTAGATCAGCTTGTCTCACAAACAAGCTAAAGTGCGAACATGTCTTCAAGTTGGTTAGGTTTCCAAACCAAGCTTGAACGTCTGACTCAGTTCCTTAGGCGCGTTTATCAACCCCATCAAAAACACAGTACAAAGCTGAAATTCTGCCATATAACATATGAAATCTACTCACCATTCTGGCCCGTTCACCTTTTTCTTCGGTAGCTTCATCTTTAAAAAGCCTCTCCACCTAAACAAAAAACAAAAAAAATCCAAACAAAATAAGCAAAACAAGGAGAAATGAATTCTAATAACTTCAAGTGTAATCGGTGTGCAACTTACCGCCATGAGAAACACGTAAACGAGAGCTCAAACAAGCTTTAAAATCTGGAAAGAAAAAAAAAAAAGACCCAAATAGCAAATCTTCATCAAAAACTGAACGAACGACCAAGATCTAACAAGACACCATTTTTCCACTCGTGAAAAAACCATAAGAGCAATTATACAGTTCGAGAAAGAAGAAAATGCAACAAACGGCAGAGGAAAATGTGAATGATGAATACCAGTAGTCTCCAAATGAGACGAGGCCAAGATGAGATATACGTCACTGTAAGCACAGTCACTGTGAGAGAGAGAGAGGGAGAGAGAGAGAGAGAGGTAGTAGTTCAATTTACGATTTGCAGTGCGTCCCTGAGTACATAGAAAACCCTAGATTGTGGGGAAAAGCCCTGGAAAAAAAAAAAAACACAATTGGCAACAATTACATACAAAACCCCTAGAAATTGATCTGTCTCACAAATTACTCCCCTTAGTTGTGTTCTTTACGGTACAAATTTTGACTTCTATTTTGACATAGGATAAAATAAATAAATTTAATCACAGCGTAAATATGTGTATATCATACCCTAACGGCCCGATTAGATGCCGGATTATTTTTAGGGGTATTATATATGGAGGGTGTATAAGATAGCAGGGGGTAATATATATGGATGATGCCCTCACAGTGATGTGACATTTATGGAGGGGGGATTAAGTAGTGTTTGCATATAAAATTAATACATCCATTAATTAATTGACACGTAATTGAGAATGACAAACGTTGGTGGCTTGTTGTTAATGAAAAGCATTGGATTAATGATTTATAAATGGGTCAATACGATATCGTATTAGTATCAAGTTTAAAAGGTAGTTATTGGCAGTTATAGGCCAAAGAATAAACAAAGAAATTGGCTTCGAAGCCACACCGATTAACTGCCAAAGGGCATGAGTTACATGTGTAAACGTATAAAACAAAACAGTTGACAGTTGAGACACGTGGAGCAAGTTGTACAACACAATTATTTTTTAAAACTAATCATATGATTTATATGAGTAAACCGTACAGGTTCAAATTCAAAACTTCTAGATGAAGATTAAAGGTCAGATGTTTTTGGAGGGAAGAAACTGCTTGTTATAAATGAAATGATAAAGTTTGAAGCAAGCCAAGTTCAAATACTTTGAGCGGGAAGTGCAAACTACAAGCAAGGCCTATAAATAAAAAAGGTTGAAGAGTGAAAAGCCCCGGACAAATCTTTAACAAACAGCAAAAATGATGTTTGGTTTGTTCATTGGCAAGTAGAATTGTAGTTTTAGGAAATCGAATCAGTTCGAAGTAGATTAGGAAGTAGATATTAGTAGTTCTTGTAACAATCAAGTATTCGAAGTCCTGTTATCTTTCTATTTGAAGTTGAAGACGATTTTGAAGTAAGTTTGCCTTTGATTTGTTAATCAAAATATCTTGTTTCTTTATTGTTCTTTGATTTCCTAAGTGAATTGGTTTGTATTTCTTCACTTTGAAGGAAAAATCCTCTTAGTTGAGGTAATTGAACCACTTAAACACAATCGTCTGATTAGATTTGGTTTTCCAAAGTTAATCTGAGGGAGAAGATTTAAAGGATCTCTCTGGCATGCTCGCACAAGATTATTTTCCATATTAAAGAAGTAAAATAACCAAACAAGTAGTACTTTGGTTTGGATGATTTTGTAAGAAGGTGGATTAAGTTTCGGTGGTTGATGTAAAAAGCTGTCAAAGACTTTTTTGCCCTCGTGTGCATATTCGTATTAGTTATGTGTTTTTAAATTAGATAAATCCAATAATTAATTAATTTATTATTTAAACTCAATAACTAATTAAGCTATAAGATTTAATTGTAATTAATTTTTATATTAATTATTTTATTATAAAAATTAATTTAAATGTTTACTCTTTTTTAGGATCTTTAAAACTTTAGTGGTGTAAAACGTAAAGATCTAAACAAATGTGCATTTTTCGGACCACAAATTTTCAAATACTAAAGTATATATTTTTTTTGTGTTTTTTGTATTGAATTAAAGATTTCTATTAGTAGTTTAATTTGGTGAAAAAAATAAAAAAACTATGTGCGGAAGTACTTTATTTTTTATCCAAAGAATATTGCAAAGCCAAAAAAAATACCCCCAATTACACACTAACAGCAAGCAGTAGCGAAATTGGGGTAAGGTGGGGGTATTAATTGGGGTAGGATGGTAATTTTAATGGGGTATTAGGGGGTTATATTTATGGACACCACCTGGGGTGTCCAAAAATAACACTCCTACACTTTTTGTTGGCAAAACATTCCATATGTGTGAATTCAGGCATAAATAACACCTTCCATATTTATGGTGCCCTATAACACCCCATCCAAACGGGCCGTAACTTCTCTAAGTTTTATTTACCAAACCACATGACAAAAAAATCATTTTTACTATGCAAATAATCTAAATCTCACATTATGATATATACTTAAACGGGGCGGTTCCATGGACACAACGAATAACACAACATTTGACACAATAATAATCGGAGCCCCACGCTTATAATCGGACCCGTTCAAATTGTTTAAAATATGTTTTTAAGATTACCTGTAAAAAATCAACTCATTTGGATATCGGTAAAGGCTTGATCGGTTCATTCAAATTTATTCAGTAAAATCTGGCAGGAATCAACTAAATGAACTGATCAAGCCCTTACCGATATCCAAATGAGTTAATTTTTTTACAGATAATCTTAAAACCATGTTTTAGATAAATTGAGCGGCTCCGATCATTCGTGTGGGGTTTAAAAAAAAAGAATTTGTGTCAAATGTTGTGTTATTCGTTGTGTTAACGGAACCGCCCCCATACTTAAAATATCAAGTAAGTTAAATAGACATCCTATCCCCTAGTCTCTATTATGTATTCATCCTAGTCAAACTATTTACTTATGTTCCCATTCTCCAGTAAACCCTAAGTGTTGCAATACATGTCATTGAGCCTGTTGGTGCTGTGCTCGGGTCTAGATCGTTTGGTAGTCTTAATTCATTCCGTTTTATTGTGACAAAGTCAAGGTTCCAAAATTCACTAGGCGCTACCAGGGCGGTCAGGCACCTTCTAACTTCCGTGCCGAGTACTCGACCTTCCAGCAATGACTCTTTTTTTTTTTTAAAGTTTTTAGTATGTAGAAGGAACGCGTAACATTCCAATAACAAGAAGTCAAGACTATAAATCAAAATTGCCAATATATAATTATAAGTCCCTAAGTAATTAGAACTTGGAAAAAAAATCAAGTCTACACACCATTGCCAAGTGCCAACATAAACATGCCAATACTACTCCTAATTTACTATTTAAAAAAAGAAAATAAATTAAAGGCTAACACCAGACATGAGACACCAAAAAAACCCACATAAACATAGCATTACACATAAATATTAAATATGATTTTATAAAGCTGCTCCATAAACAATACATATACGTAATACTATTAAATATAATTATAAGCTACCATTACGGTAATAGTTCCGATAAAAAAAAATTACTGTAATAGAGTAGCTCACCAAAAGGCAAAAACAGAGACAGACAGAGAGAAATGACGAGGAGCCGATGACTGATCGATGAAGCTCTTATGAAGACAACAACGATGACTGATGAAGTCGGTGACAGGTTGACGACGATTGATGATGATCTGGTCGAAGAGGGTTTCACTAGTGAGAGGAGGAGAGGCGATTAATGAGTGACAACGAACTGTTTCTGTGTTTGATTTCCAGATCATTTTAGATTGTATTAAACCTAGCCTGAATTAAACTAGGCTCCCTCAAGTTGATTAAATTTCTATTTTCACCCCCAACTTTTGTGACTTTTTTCACCTTGGTCCAACTTCTTCCCGACTAGACTAGTCGGCAACTAGTCACGACTCACTGCCTCGCCGACTAGTCAGCGACTAATTCCGATCCTGACTTGACCTTCTAGCGACTACATCCACCGACCAGGCCATAGTCGCCTCGGTTCGGCAACTTCCAGCGAGTAGTCGGTGCCGACTACTCGGCCGAGTTTTAGAACATTGGACGAAGTCTATGTTGCCTTTAGGCTTTTGTCTTCGAGCTGATATAATGACATTTGTCTCTTGTTCAAAAACAAAAAGAAAAGAAACCAATAAAAAGGTAATTTGATGGCTACCAACTATGGCGGAAGTGAATGGAATTGCGTTGGGTTTTGAATTTTTCTCTTAGTCATAAGAGGGACAATATAGAGAGAGAGAAAAATTGGACAAAACTTTCATTCATTAACCATTATCTCACAAATTAAAAATATTAGGTTGATTTAACTCATTGTGCACACACATTTATGTAAATATTATAAATTCATGTGTGTGTGTATATATGTGTTTGTGTGTGTATAGCTTTCTTTTTCAAAAAATTAATTAACCTAATTACTATTTTGTTTGATAGTTATAAATATAACTAATAATCCCTCCGTCCCATTATGATAGTCCAATATTCGTTTTGGGACGTCCCAAAATATATGTCCACTTTTTCAAAGTCAACATATACACTTGGTAAAATTCAATTATTACCCTTATGTATAGACTGAAGTTCTGCTACCTATATCAATCAAATTTGAAAGTGAAGGGCATAACTAAAAGTTAAATACATTTTTAATGTTATCATCATAATTCATAGGGATGGCAATGGGGCGGATTTGGGCATAACCCAAACCAAACCGCAAAACCATTACCCTACCTAAAATCCACCCTGATAATCGAACAAGGAGAGGGAATTTGTCCCATGCCCGAACCAAACGGGGTTCGGGTATTTCCCCAACCGAATGGGGAGCCAGTTTCAAGCAAAAATCATTTCCAGTCTCTAAATTCAAGCAAACCAAGGAAATTCCAGATTCGAGCAAACCTAGCAAAATCATTTTCTGTTACAAATATTGTTCATTTACAAATTCCAATATTCTGCCTTCCATGCAGTAATTTCCCAGATCAGTGATTAGTAGAAGAAAAATATTTGTATGCTTAAGGCAATTACTTAGAAAAACCAGATCTAGTCTACTTGGTACGTATACATCTATACCGAGTATTTTATTAAAAGAACACTACTACCTAAAATGATCCATAAGAACTAATCAAGCCAATAACTAAACCAACTCGTGAATAGCCACATACTCCGGTAGATCGAGAAGAACACTTCGATGACGCGATTGAGAGGAAAGAGAGGCAAAGTCGATCGGAGTAGGAGGAGGAGAGGAAGATCGGCGGCGATCGGAGAAAAAAGAGGAGCTGAGATTGTAGGCATGCTTCTCTCTCGGTTCTCACTTAGTATCCCTAAACCTATCGAAATGAGAGAGCTTAACCTAGAATCCTAACATGTGTTATCTATATATATGAAGGGGTATTTTTGTAATTTAATGTTTCGGTTCGTTTCGGTCCTGTTCGGGGATCAGTCTGGGTAACATAAAAACCATAACCGAACCTAACTCGTTTGGTTATCCCCCCTCCTCCACCATACCCATACCCATGGGGAGAAAATCGGTTATGGTTCGAGGAAAAACATCGGTTACAGTTTGGGTATTGATCGGTTTGGTCGAAATTGCTATCCTAGTAATTCGTAAGGTTGGTCCATGTGAGAGTCTCATGCTTTCGGAAGGCTACCTCCAAAGTCACCTCGTTGAGTCCGTGCAAGGTGACATCAAGTTGTCTTGATGGGCCCTGATACATTGGTCCATCGCAATTGTAAACGGATAAGAACGTGGATGTTAATCTCCATCTTTGACTAGAGGAGCAATGCTAGGGATACATTTAATTTTACATCTATATACTTACATCTTCTCTTACAAGTGATAGTGGAACCCTCCAAATTGTAAGGACCTGCAATTTTACAAGTATTTTGCACGTATAAATATGATGTTTTTGCATTTGGATAGGATACGAATTCTATTTATATGCTCAGATAGATGGATATGACATCAAGGATGTGATATCAGACCTGGGGTATGATGTTAACATCCTCCCGGAAATAGAGCAGCTCGAAAAGGCAACTTCTTTCCCTACCTCTTATCTCAGATGAGGAACCAAGGCATGGTACATATAAAATAATGGCTCCATCTCTGAGGGAAATAATCTACTATATCTATATCTATAGAGTACCAGCCCATTATGCCAAAGAAAAAAACAATCTGCAAAGAAATCTATCAGACCGCCTTTTTCTCTTGTCAATGCCTTATTCCTTATTAAAGTCTCTTTCTTGTGCCTAAAGATTGAGTTGAGGAAAGGGTTAATAGCCATTTGTTGTGGTTGATTGCCTAGCGAGCTACAAGAGTGAGCCCCGAAAAAAAAGTGGAGATAACGAGCTCCTTCAGTTGAGGAATTGGAACATATCAATAAAGAGAGATTCCAAGTGAGATGCCCAAGAGAACAAGGGAAAGAATCGACGAGCTAAGAAAATAACAAATCGAAACGGCTCTTAATGAGTTGTGATATCGGCTTTCAAGGGGGTATACAGTAATAATTTTTACACCTTGACATTAGGAATATTAATTTGAGCATACGGTGAATTTTGGGTATTTTTTGAGAACGAAACCCGGACAACGCGATCAAACCCGGCTGGAGTTTCCAGCACATGGGCGGATGCCCTCTTCTCTTTTCTTTCTTTCTTTTTCTCTCTTTTTCCTTAGGGCGGACTCTCTTTCTCTCTTTCACACGTCCTCTCTCTCTCTCTGTGAAACTAATCCCCTCTTCTCTCCTTCTCGAGCTCCCTCTTCCTTCCAATTTTTCTTTAATTCAAGAAGATCAACCCTTTCGGCTCACATCCAGTTACCCCTCTTCTCAATTTAAAGCAAGTGACGTATTCCCAACGTAATCAATGGTTCAGATCATTCATCCGTAAGTTTAAATCTGCAGGAATTAAGGTAGAACTTCGAGAAACTTGCTTTAACCTTTTAGATGATGATTTTCGTAAATTCTTGAACCAATTCTTGGTTTAGGTAGTAAGGGTCATAGGAAACACCATATTATGTTGATTGCATGGACCAATCAGTTTACGGATCTATAGAATTTGAGAGAAAAAAAAGAAAAAAAAAAGACCCTCTCGACGCCAAAAAATGAGTATACATGAGCAGAAATGTAGCAAAACACCACTGTCTGACACTTTTCATGTATTTCAGGCCACGTCAAGGCCAAATTAGGAAAAGTATAAAACTACAAAGTTGTAGCTCTTCGATTCCCTACATTTTGATAGATAACTTGTCCGAAACAGAGTTCAGCGTAAAAAGTTATGGCTGAAATACTAGACTGCCCAAACTGTTTTATATACGTTTTTCCTCTTTTTGGCATAAACTTTGAAAACTTGTACAAGACGATTAGAACATAAAATTATGCTCAAATTTGGTAGAAAGTTATATTGATGTTTGAGCTATGTTTGGACACTTGAACGAACCAAATCCAACAGTCAGATCTCCGGGAACTATAGTTTTAGTAAGCTGTGGCAGATTCAACACTTTTTGTTCGTATACATTTTTACCCAGTCTAAGGGCAGATTCTTCTTTGGCATAAAACACGAAAGTTGTTCTTTACACCTTAAACTATCACTCTGTCAAATTTTATAAATTTTGGAGAGGATTTGGTACGCCATTTCATTATATTTATAAACTGATGGAAATCGACAATTTTAGTGTATACATGTCTTTATGGATTGTTAATTGTGCTATTGAGTCATTGACGGTTAATTTCCATACTTGGTAGTTATGGGTTCATATCACTTAATTAAAGGAATGGTTAGGTATGTGGGACTTAGTCTAGTGGTGGGTATGAGATAGTGTATAGAATGAAGAAAATGGGCAATGTGGTGAGTAGTGCTTGGTCTTGAGCCGTGTTATATCTTGGGTCGTGTCAAAGGACGTATGGGAACATAACAAATGGGAACCAGGTGACGAATTGGTCTTAAGCCATGTTATGTCTTGAGCCATGTCAAAGGACGTACAGGAACATAACGGATGGGAACCAAGTGCAGTGGATTGGGAGAAAGGTAAACTAGGGATGTCGTGAGCTGTGCCTTGTCGTGAGCTGTGCTGTGTCTTGAGTCATGCCATGTCTTAAGTCGTGTTATGTCTTGAGCCGTGTCAAAGGACGTATGGGAACATAATAGAAGAGAATGTAGTGATCGAGAATAGAATGAATGGGAACATGGTGATCAAGAATAGAGTGAACCGGAGTATGGTGAACGGGAACATCATAGGATCGACCACGTTAATAAGACTTAGGTGTTGAATTAGTCACTTTGTTGATTAATATTAGATATGTTTATGTGATTGTCGATATTATGCATACATTGGGATAATGGTAGTTTTATGTTGTTCTACTGAGTGTCACCACTCACGGTGTATTTGAAGCCAGGTATAGGTGGTGACATGGAGTATTCCGAGGATAATCCTATAGCGGTTGAAGATGCAGCCGAGTTGACTGAGCTGTGGCTATACCAGTAGATTAGTCATTGGCTTTGTACTTTCTAGTATTTTATTTATGTCCCAAGTTTGTAATAAAGACACATTCGATTTCTAGCCCTTTATATTTAAATGTTTGTAATAATTCACAGTCAACTTTATTCGGTAATGTAATATTTTAGCCACATTTGTAATAAATGAGTTGTGTTTCTTAAATTTGTTTATAAAAAGAAGTACAACTCAAGATCTTTTTAATTCTTTTAATAACAAACAGGATTTGTGGGGCGTTACACAAATAGTGTTGTGGGTCCTGTTTTCACTTGTGAGGGAATGAGGGACTCTGCTGTCCTCATGGGATGACAGGGCTTGCTAACCCCCAAAACTATGTTGTTTTGGAGGTTTTAAGGGGGTTCCCAAATGTGTTACTAAAGCCCCATTTGGTACTCATTTGTTTTATTGATTTTTTTGAGTTCAAAAAATGATTCAAATTTCACCCTCCATCGTTGAAAGATTCGCTCCCCTCGGCTTTGACCCAAATCTCAAGAGGGCTAGATTGACTAATTTTACAGAGTTTTAAGGTGGTCTAGCACATAAAAGGCCAAAATCATGGCGGCAACTCATGCGTCATTTTTTAAGACCGTTGTTTTCTTTTCCTGCTCTTGTTTATTTCTTGCTTTCGTCTATCTTTGTTTTGTGAGATTGTTATTCCCTGCTTGGAACTTTCTATACCTTTTTTGGATGTTTTTATGAGCTGAGAGATATCCCCGGCGTTTACTTACCCACCCCACATAGATTACCCAAAAGTTGAGATATATCTTACCCAACTGAGGGCTCTTAGTTGTGGTTTGTAGCCCCTAAGGCGTTTTCCATGTTTAAAAAAAACCCACATTTTGATGACTTGCAGAGGTGGTTGAGAATATTACTTATGTCAAATTACCTGATCAAAATGATTTGAAATATATAGGTTGGCACATTGGATAGGAAATAAATATGAATGGCTTATTTAGGCTTTGTTCATATAGTAGTTGAAGGGTAATTTTTTGTTTTCAACAGAGTTATTTGTGATCGGATCCAAATTGCAAGCACGTCTGTGGGTCCCATTTTCTAACGTTTATTTTTTTCTTTCCTCCTTCATTACTCCTCTGAACCACCCATCCTCTTTTCTTCCATATTTTCTTCCATTGTCACAGCTTTTCTCGAAGAACGACGCACAACTCTGAAATCTCTCTCTCTCTCTCTCTTTATATCCTCTTCGACACAAATCTCTCTCTCTCTCTCTCTCTCTCCGAATCTCACTTGTTTAGATAGCTATCTCTCTCACAGCTGAATCTTTGTGCCCTAATTCAAACCCATCAAAGCCTACGTTGAACACAGCCTACGCGAGGAGGACTCTTTCATGTCCTATAAAATGCACAGATGGATGAGTTTGGGCAAACCATGTCCAAACTCAACATCCAAAATGGAGGACACCACAGATTCTATAAGGTGTGGGAAATGGGTTATGAGAGCAACCAAAATTAGAAGAGATAGAGGTATGCATGACTTAAATGTACTTGTAATTTTTTTGTTAATTTTCCTCCCTTTCTCAGCAGAAAAATATATATCGATCCTTTGAGTTTTTAACCACATCCTACGCTTAAATCACCCCTTAAATATTTTAAAGCCATTTTCATCTCCTAAATTTACACCTATGTAAGTAATGAAACTAGATTCCATTGTAATGAACCTTTGCTTCTCTGTTTCTATAGTGGTTTGTTTGCTGATTTGAGTTAGAGTTTCAGCTACACTGATGAGATGGTTTGCTGATGTCTCGTGTGGGTTTGTTTTTGCTTAAAAAAAACTTGGAGAAAAAAGTCTCTAGTTTATGTCTTTCTACGAGTTACTGTTTATCAGATAGGTAGCAAACATGTTATACCTAGCATGCTTGTACTTTTCAACTTGTTGAAGATTCGTTCTTGCATTATCAACTTAAGACCCTTCACCGATGAAGAAACAACCGACAACTTTGATGAAGAAACAACCGACAACCCCCACGAAAAAGAGGAAACGACGCGCTTCTCCCGCCTCCTCATCAAACTCTGTTGTAGCTGAAAACAGCGTTCAAGCAGTATGTCTACATGTCCCTACTATTTTTATTGGGGTTATATTGTTTTTGTCTTAGGATTTTCCCGTAGAAGTGGCTACATATATATCCTAATTTCGTGAGTTTGGATGCAAAGGACAGATTGGTGCTCATTTTTTTCCTTCTACTGTGTATTCATATTGTTGTGTTAGAGAGTCTTGTATCCATGGTTGTGTTTTCTGCCTCATTGTTGTTATGTGTAACCCATGTTTATATTTGTTTCCCACATGTCAGCCTAAAATGGAACATACATAAATCATTTTCGATCTGTGGATTTATTCAATCACGCAAACATTCATCGAAGTAATGCTTAATGAGGCTGAGAAAGAAGAAGCAACTAACTAAAAAAAAATTTGACTTTCAATCCCCGCCAATGGGTGGCCATTTGTATAGAGTTTCAGAGGAGGACAAACAGTGTTGGCTATAGCCTGCAACAGTTGAAAGAAAAATTCAATCATTTAAAATAGTTGTTGTAATCCGTTGAGAATTTTTTCCCAATCGTTTTGTGATCACTGCGAATTTTTCCAAGGTCACCGGTCGTCGGAAAACGAAGCTCCAGTGGTCGGCGAGCACAGTGTGGTGGTCGCTGGAGGTTGGCGATGGTCGGAGAAGATAGGTCAACAGTCGCCAGAGGTTAGCTCGTCGGAGAGGGAAGGAATGTTAAGCATGAGTGTTGGAGTTTTGTTTGTGTTTTAAATAGGAAGGACAAAAATGTCATCTTATCTTTGAGCTAGACCTCACAACAATTCAAAAAGCGCTCTTTCCTTTCTGGAAATTAAAGACTCATTTTCTATACATAGTGGTAAAAATCTGATGTATTTACATGGCAATAACGATCGTCAGAACTTAGAAGGCCCAATAAGGCTAGTTGGGCCAGCGAATTCAAATTGGGCTATGCTGGCACGTTTTGATGAGATCTACACATTCCGGAACCCCCAAAAAAGGAACAACCCAAATTGTAAGGGGTGGAAAATTTACATGACAATAAGATCATCAGAACTTAGAAGGCCCAATAAGGCTAGTTGGGCCAGCGAATTCAGATTGGGCTATACTGGCACGTTTTGAAGAGATATATACAATCCGGACCCCCCAAAAAAGGAACATCCCAAAAAATAAGGGTGGAATTTAGCCCAAAAAATGTCATGCTGGTGCAGTGGTCTCTTTTCCTTTGTTATTCTACCATATTCAAGGTATTTAGTTTAGTTACTTCATATTAGGGGTGTACAAGAAAACCAAAAAAACTGTGAAACCAGACCGACCAGACCAAACCGGTCTATTTGGATTGGTTCTATGGTTTAATGGATCGGTTCTGGTTCTAAAAAATGAGAACCGGATATTTTGGTTCGGTCCCCGGTCTCATATTAGGAACCGTGGTTTGAACAGAACCGGTCCGTTATATAATATAATATAATATACACTCCTATATACGTACACATGCTTGATAATTTTGTTAGTTTTAAGTTTTAATATTGCATCTGCCATCTATATCAATAATGATATTTTAATAGTTATTTTAGTTATCGATGGACTTCTTAATCTATTTGTGGGTTGGTATAATGGTGTAGTAGTTTCATGAAGCAGTTGCAACAATTTTGAGGACAATTTTTTTTTTTTTCAATTTTTGAATGTTAACATGGTTTAGAACCGAAAACCGAACCAAACCGGACCGGTCTAATGGTTTGGTGTGGTCTGGTTCTATATGTTTATTGGTTTGGTTATGGTTTTCAATTCTTTGGAACCGTTAAATATGGTTCGGTTCCCGGATTTCTACAAAACCGGTCCAAACCGGACCATGTACACCCCTACTTCATATGACAAAAAAGTAGTTCAGGCCCACTAAGAAAAATTATTAGGTGGAATTTGAACTAAACTAAATTATGGTTTTACGATAATGATCTATTGTTATTTCTACAAAAATTTGATTTTTTTTGGATTTGTCTCAAGGAGAGGAATCAGAAAAGTAAAATAAAAAAGTGTACCAAACTTGAAAGAAATTCAGAAAAGTAAAAAATAATCCAAAAATCTGTAAGTGTTGAATTATTTTTGTTTTGATTAAAAAAAGATTTGAACATAATTTTGTACTTTTTAGATTTCTCTCGTCGAGAATAACCAATAAGTCACAAAACAATTTATGCAAAACTAACAAGTGAGATTTTTATTTTTATTTTTGAATAAAGACAAAGATAATTCAATTTTGGGGCTTAATGTTTTATCAAGAAATTGCATGCAGGCAATTTTTTTTTTTTTTTCAAGACATGATTCGTTCGAAAGTAGAAACCAGCAGATATTTTGTGCACATAAACCCAATATTATACATGAGAAATGACACATGTTATCACATTTATCACCATTTTACATTACCAATATCTACTTGAATATTCACAAAAATATTATTAAGTGCATGAAATGATATTTTCTATCATCGTTTTTCAACACTACTTTTAGATGGGTGATGATAATGTCAAAATAATGCCGAAATTATAGGGCATAAAAGAAGACTTGTACCAAGTACATAGTAAATAATTCTTATCCCAGAGGCAGCTCTACATTAGGGGATGGTTGGTTACTTGAACACCCAAAAAAAAATTATTTAGAATACATATAATATTTTTAGTTTTCTTTTTAGTTTAATCTTTTTTGAACACCCGACCAAAAATTACTTGAATACCCTACGCATAAATATTTGAACAGCTAACCCCAAAATTTTTGAACAACTAGCCACAAAAAATCAGCCAACAAACCAATCCAATATAAACAATCCATAGGCGGCTCCATAACTTCTCATAGATGGTCAATTGAACAACTTAAACTCTCTTATACTTTATGTTACAGGTAATAATTTTATATTGGGTTTGTTTGAACACATGGTCCATGATATTAGCAGATAGTTCCTCTGTACCAAATTTGCTCAACACTTCTTAAAAATCATTTTTTTTGCACGGAAAAATAATGTATTAGCATGTTTTTTTTTCCCAAAAATTTTGTACGATTATGAAAATCTCATTGAGAAGTAAAAATCGGTGTAAATTTCTTGCAAGAAAAAACCCTCATAAGTATTTTTCTTTGCTTGCAAAAATGCATGGCTCCCCCCAAAGGGCAAGCATTTTAGGATGGAGGGAATAAAATTTTGGTTATATATAGTTATGGTTTCTAGCAGTAGTATAATACAAGTATTCATGAACACCCTTCTAAGAATTAATTCCTGGAGCCGCCACTGTCTAATCCACTAAAATTTTGGCAGTAAAAGATTATGTAGCGTTATTATTGTTTCCTTTGTTCACACATATATGAACTAAATGAGGACCATCCAACTAGCTATATATAAGCTGTAAAACAAAAAAGAAACATATTCAACTAGATGGTTATACACATGTTATAATTAAGGCATTTCTCATGAATAACATTGGGGTTTAGGTGAATAAAATGTCTACCTACATGGTAATAATATGAACATAAAATATGAATATTAAGTGATGAAAACATTCAACTAGATGGGAATTAAAAATATTCAACTAGATGGTAATAAAATATGAACATAATACAGGAATATTAGGTGATGAACATATTCAAGTGGATGGTAATAACAATAAAAAAAAAAATACAGTATGAACATAATACAGGAATATTAGGTGATGAACACATTCACCTAGACGGTATTAATTCACATATCGTTCAAGATGAATTTGGATAAATGTATTATTTAATTTTATTAAACAATATTCGATTAACGTGATTTTTAACAAGATTCATATTCTCAATGAACTCTAGAACGTTAATTGAAATACCCCAGGTTTAGGGGTAGATGGTGTTTAGTCCCATATTGGTTGTTTACATGAGTGGTCTTGGGTATATAACAAACCATGTGGGCTACTACTAGTACCTTGGGCTTAAGCATTTTGGGCCATGTGGTGTGGCTAGTGGATCAAATAAGGGTACTGGGCCAGTGGTCTACATGGGGCGCTACATTAATAGCCCTGACTAAAGCCCACAAACTATCTAAACTGAACCATTTCAGTCCAGGTTTTATTACGGGCCGGTACAAAAAACAAATATTTATTACCACTAACTCCAATCATTCTTTTTAATTAACACCAACTCCATTAAGGTCAATCACTTTTTTTGGGGGCTTAGGCACTTAAGGGTGCACTTTCCTATTATAGGGTTTTTAGTGGTTTAGGCACTTTCATAGGGTACCCTAAGGTTTAGGTGTAGACACTTTCATAGGGTACCTTAAAGTTTAGGGTGCCCTAAAGTTTAGGGTACCCTAAATTTAGAATGTACATTTTAGAATTTAGACCGTACAGTTAGAATTTAGACTGTACATTTAGAATTTAGAATGTACATTTAGAATTTAGGCCGTACATTTAGAATGTACATTTTAGAATTTAGACTGTACATTTAGAATTTAGACCGTACATTTAGAATTTACATTTTAGAATTTTGACCGTATATTTAGAATTTAGACTGTACATTTAGAATTTAGATCGTACATTTAAGATTTAGACCATACATTTAAGAATTTAAAATTTAGCACTTTCATAGGGTACCCTAAGATTTTAGACACTTTCATAGGATACCTTAGGGTTTAGGTTTAGACACTTTTATAGGGTATTCTGGGGTTTAGGTGGGATGGGTAGAGAGACAACGGGATGAGCTTTTTTCCGTCAACAAGTAGGATGAGCTTTTTTCCGTCAACAATGGAGTGGGATGTGCAACTGCTCTAAAAACTGGAGTGGCTGGTAAATGCCCCTTCAGTCCACCAAGTAGTCTCAAGTAGAGTTGGATCCTCTCATGTCTAGAATGTTTATTTTTTTAGTTAAAAAAAAAAAAAAGTCTACAACTACACCCAAAACACACACACAAACACTCACATAAATGTTTTTTTGTATTTGGGTGGGTTTTTGGTTCACATATCGTTCAAGATGAATTTGGATAAATGTATTTTTTTTAACTACAAAAAAAAAAAAAAAAATTCTAGAACGTTAATAGCTCTGATCAAAGCCCACAAACTATCAAAACCGAACCATTTCAGTCCACCAAGTAGTCTCAAGTAGAGTTGGATCCTCTCACGTCTAGAATGTTTTTTTTTTTTTTTTTTGTAGTTAAAAAAAAAAAAAAAGTCTACAACTACACCCAAAACACACACACAAACACTCACACAAATATTTTTTGTATTTGGGTGTGGATTTTTGGTGTGATTTTACATTTATTGAAAAAAAAAAAAGTCACAACCCCAGGGGTTGCCGAGCGGTTAGGGCGAGTGCCTGACTTTGGGAGTACTTCCTTGGTCAGGAGTTCGATTCCCCGTAGGGTGAGTACCTGAGCTAAGTGGGGGGCCTTGACGAAGTTTGGGTTGTGCAGTGGATCCAATTAGTGGCCTGCTGCAGGGCTATTCCTCGGTTATCAGAGGATCCAATTCCTTAAACTCCGGGATTGTCCGGACCAAGTCTTTTTTCTGATCAAATTTTGATGATCCAAACCGTCCAATGTGTTTAAATTTTATCGAAAACTAATAGGATGAAGCCCTTCCCGGTCATTTCTTTTGATGATTTCTTGTAAGACCCTTCAAAATACGTTTTAAACACATTGGAAGTTCGGATTATCAAAATTTGATTGGGAAATGAAAGGTGTGGACATGAGTGGACTTTAAGTGTAGTGGACTAGAGTATTGGGGTGTGTATTGCTGTTTAAAAAAAAAGTCTACAACCACACCAAAATACAACATAAATATTTTGTATTGGGTCACACACTACACCATCCCACAAATTTATGTGAGTGTTTGTGTATCGAAGTGTCATTATAGATTTATGGGGAAAAAAAATAAGTCTTAAGTAGGAGAAAAGTTTGGGTGCCAGACGAGTATCACGTGGTGATATCCATCGCCATCTCGGCCATTCAAAAACATTTTGGATAGTCTAGAAAGAAATAGGAGAGAGAGAGAGAGAGAGAGAGAGAGAGGAGAGAGGAAAAGGGTTGAGAAAAATTTGGACCATCTAAAACACTTTTAGACGGTTGAGATGCTTATTCGGCTCCACATATGCCATACCCACTTTTGGACAGTTAATATGCACCTGCAGCACATTCAATCCCATGTATATCATACACACTGAGCACCCTAGTTTTTATCCTCAAGTAGACGTGCAAGGATCCAACTCTTATCGTCATCGGCATAAAATCGATCGTTTGTATTGTATGATGCGGACGCTACTGGCTGTGCAGTGTTTTCATTTGGATTATAATGAAGTAGACGACAACCAATAATATCACTCCAGAGTGTAAGTCTTCACGTGCATAACGACCGACTTGACCATTGTTAGTCGTCCGTTCCATTTTGCCTAAATTTCTGCCACATACATACTGTAATTTTGATCTATAAGCAGAGGAAGATTTGGACTAAAACTCATAAAATCACCGTTTTAAGTTCTCAAATTTTGACTAATTTTGGGAGCCCCATAAGTCCATATAGTGGTTAGATGAAAATTAAAGTTAACGTGTTTAATAATTTTAAGGGCCAATTTAAAATAATGCCCAAATAAATGGATTGACTCTGTTTTCTATTGAAAAGGCTACGGTTGAGAAACTTGATTATGCAAGTTTAATTAGTACAAGTGGTTCGGCTTTTGTTCCCCTTAAGCAAGGTCTCGAGTTCGAGTCTTGTGAATGGAGGAAACTTGCGCTAGAAGAGCTTTGCCCCTTCGTGGGCCGACCCGACTCGAACCGGATTTAGTCGGGGTCCAGTGGGCTTCCGGATACCGGTGGTTTAGACCAATAATAATAATAATAATAATAATAATAATTAATTAGTACATTTACAGCTGAAAACACAAGAAGGGTTATCTTTAAATCACAGTAAATGATAGTATAGTGGAATGATTATCGATTCTAGGTATTTATACCCTCAAATAACTGTAATGACTTTCACACGAAAGTTTCTTTCGCAAGTGCTTTTTACCATGCCAAGTAAATTAAGGGCGCATTTTAAAAAATTTGCTTTAAGCCTACAAAATTCAGAGCCGGCCTTGTCTATAAGTCCAGCTTGTGAATGCGTCATTGCCTACGGTGGCTGCCCACCTGCCCTTATTATTATATCCCCACCACCACCACCACCACCACCACCACTGCACATCTCTCTCTCTCTCTCTCTAGCCAGTAGCCATGACTATCATGGAAAACAAAGAAGACATTCACGTACTACTGGTAGCATTCTCATCTCAAGGCCACATCAACCCCATGCTCCGCCTAGCCAAACGCCTTCTCACTTCCCAAAAAAACCTCCACGTCACCCTCGCCACCACCGAAATCGCCCGCCAACGCATCCTCTCCTCCTCCTCCTCCACCACCACCGCCAACTCCGTTGGCGGCATCCGCCTCGAGTTCTTCTCCGACGGCCTCCCTCTCGACTACGACCGCAAGTCCAACCTCGACCACTTCATGCACTCCCTCTCCACCGCCGGCCCCACAAACCTCTCCTCCATAATCCAAAACCAACACACCAAATTCACCTGCGTCATAACAAACCCCTTCATCCCATGGGCCGCTGACACGGCGGCGGAGTACGGAATCCCCTGCGCCATGCTCTGGATTCAACCATGCGCTCTCTACTCCATATACTACCGCTTCTACAATAACCTTAACCCGTTTCCTACACAAACCGACCCGGATACACCCGTCGAATTACCCGGGTTGCCGTTGCTTAAAACGGAGGATTTACCCTCCTTCGTCCTCCCTTCCAATCCTCTGGATTCGTTCTCGAAATTATTCGACGGGTTGTTCCGAAACATGCGGAAATTCAAGTGGGTTCTTGTTAATTCGTTCGATGAACTCGAGAAGGGTGTTATCGGGTCCATGTCGGAGATCCATCGGGTTACGCCGGTCGGGCCGTTGGTGCCGCCGGAATTGTTGGGTGAAGATCGAATGGAGGATGATGTGGGTGCGGATATGTGGAAATCTGATGATGACTGCATTGATTGGCTTGATAAAAAAGAAACGGGTTCGGTCATTTACGTCTCGTTTGGAAGCATTTTGGTGTTATCAGAACAGCAAATGCAGAGCATTGCGATGGGTCTGAAGAGGAGTGCTCGTCCGTTCCTTTGGGTGGTGAAGCGACCCGATTACCCGGTAATTATTCATAATTATGTACACGTGTGTGAGCGTAAAAACGTCTTTGAATTACATGTCAAACTACTAAAATCCGCGAAAATGATGTTTGAGAGCATGAGTACAGTGCCATGATTGAGAACAAGAGCACAATGCATTTTGACGGATTTCGCAACTAAGGCTGGGTTTCTTGTTTGATTTTATCAAATTTGATAAAATCTTTTGAGAAACTAGGCCTAAACTCTAAACCACCCTCGTCAGTTTCATGTCTAGAGTTTCTCTTAATTTTTATCTTCTTTTTTTTCTATCAATATGGAGTACTATTTTTGTATTTTTTTTTTGAGCAAACATAAACATATTATATATGAAAAGAAAGAATACAAAACAAAGGACACTACCGGTCCAAAAATACAAGAAAAACAAAGAAAAAATACAAAAGCCGCCAAAAATGTACAACAACAACGATAGAAACCACCAATCTGCTCGGATGTGGCTGGAGGAAGACGACGAAAGGATTTCAGCGTCCGGAGTTCCACATCTCTTCGTCCCACCGCAGTCACAGCTGCAAGGCGCCACCATCGCTGCTGAAGAACCCCCAAATCCGGCACCTGGGCTCTGATCAGAGGGCTAGAGATCCCAGATCAGAAGAGCTGGGTCACCACGTTCAAAAAATGATGGGGGTAGCGGGAGAACTTCTCTCCTGAGGACGAGAGTCTCAACCATTACACAACCATACAGGAGGAGAGAAGGAGGAGGAGAAGAAGAAGATGGGGAGGAAAGAGGTGTGATGGCTGCCATGGGGGGAGGGAAAGAAGGAGTGGGAGGCAGCCGGAAAAAACAGAGAAAATAAGGGGGAAAGAGGGCTGTCGCTCTCTAAGATAGAGAGAGAAGCTCTCGAACTCTCTCCAACTCTCCCTACTATTTTTGTATTTAAAAACTCATTGAGGTTAATTGTAAAATATACTTAAAAGCGGTCCAATTTCATGTGCTCATTTTTAGATAGTTTGATAGAAAATATGTATTATAAACTTTCGCCGATAGTATTATAATGTCTATATAAGTTTAGTCATATCTTTTTTTTTTTAATAACCAGGTGTCCAAGCCAATTTGCGCATAACTCGATTAATTCTAAGACCCTAGAAGTAACGACCGGACATAACCCTCAATTTAGCAATATCTTGCTGCCAAGAAATACATTGTCATGCTTATTATTAGGGTGACCCAACTATGTATATCTTTTAGATGGGGATACCTTTCTATATTACAGTAAGTAACTTCTTGATTCACACCAGCTGTATATAACTCAAGATAATAAATTCATATCTCTCATTTATTTCACAATCTATCATCTTTTCTGAATTGTTAATGTCTCTATAAATTTACTTTTCTGAATTAATGTGGGCTAATTTGGTTTTTTGATTTCTGTGAATAAATTCAAAAAATGAAGACCGGTGCAGAGAAAGTGTCGTTTGGGTTTCTTGATGAATTGAAAGGGCAAGGCCTTATTGTGCCCTGGTGTCCTCAAATAAAGGTCCTAATGCACCCTTCAGTTGGGTGTTTTCTGAGCCACTGTGGATGGAACTCGATGTCGGAAACGATCGCCGCCGGCGTGCCCGTTATCGCTTACCCGCAGTGGACGGACCAGCCAACGAATGCCAAGCTTATAGCTGATGTTTGGCGGATCGGCGTACGGGTCAGCCCTAACACCGACGGTGTTGTAACTAGCGAGGAAGTAGAGAGGTGTGTTGAAGAGGTTATGGGCGGGGCGAATTCCGAGGAGTTCAAGAAAAATGCC
The DNA here is from genome assembly GCA_020921065.1 of Vaccinium darrowii. NCBI lineage: Eukaryota > Viridiplantae > Streptophyta > Magnoliopsida > Ericales > Ericaceae > Vaccinium > Vaccinium darrowii. Next base: position 28,297,327 of record CM037159.1, read on the forward strand.
GCAGAGTTGAAAGTGGCTGCTCGAGATGCGGTGGCGGAGGGCGGTTCGTCGCACCGGAATATAAAGTCGTTTATGGATGAAATAATTGGCCATTCTAGCAATGGAGTTGCGATTTAAAGTTTAGCATATTACAACTGGCCGTTTTACTTTATGCTGTGGACTTGAAAAAATTAATTTGTGACGGAATGGGTATGTAATATTACGCACAATATTAATTTAAATTTGTATGTATTATTTTCTTAATAACTCGGGTCTTCTGCTTAGTTTATGCTTACTTCGATTTATTTTGAGAGACTAAACCGTCCACCAATGAGCACGCATCTTAATCCAGAGGAATTGGCAAAGTGGTTAGGACTTGGAGGTTTGGTTCCACTTAATGTTTCAGATTCGATTCTCCTTGACAGCATACTCTTGAGGCCACTGAAGATTATGCTCGATCGTTACTTCCAAGGTCTTAGAATTAATCGAGGTACGTGTAAGCTGACCTGACATCTTATTCTAAAAAAATAAAGAAAAAAACGAGCACGTATCTTGTTCTCCTGTATATATTCACCAGAAAAATGTAAGGATGGGAGTGAAGATAAGGCGACGTTGCTTGGTCCAGTTGGAGGAAGAACATTCAAATGACAATTTGGTTGAACAATTAAGAGGATGGGACAAAATCACCCTCCCTTTCAACTTGGGCATTTTAGTGGAAAAAACATGCACGCCATCACAAAAATATTGAGCACTAGACGGCAAAGTCCTTCCTGCCGTGCAAAAAGAAAGCTAAACGAATTTCCCAAGCACAAAAAAACAAAAACAAAAGAAAAAAGGAAAAGAAAACTAACCTCTAATAGGATTCCCTTCAATTTGGACTGCATGACATGGGGCTTCCGTCCAGCTCTCCTCAAACCTAAAAGCGATACGGCTGTTAAATTATTATTTTTGTGATTTTAAATTTCAGAATCTATGTTATAAATTGATGAATTATAATCAACATCTGTAAAAGCATTTGCATAATACTGCAGGTCCGGCTTTGAGTTTTATGAGGCTTAAAGCGAACTTTTTTAAATGGGCCCTCAATCGAATTTGCATAATTACAAATACCTTAAAAAAAAAAACTTTTTTAGGAAAGTCATTACAATCACTTAAGAGCATAAGTACCCATAATTGATTAAATTTTCACAATCAAGTTTCTGCACCGTAGTTTTTGGTTATTTTATTTTATTTTTTATTCAACGAAGTATTGATTGGTGAGCCGTGGGTGGGTTAAGAGAGTTATATGATTTTTTGAAAATAAAAAACAAAAGAGCATTGTAACAAGGATAAAAAACATGAAAGTAGATGGGCAAGAAGGAAACAAGTTAGTAGGCGACAATATTCTCGAAAATAAATCACTACTCAATAGCGATAATCTTTTAACTTCTTTTTTAAAAATTGCAACCCCTTTTAGTTTCTCATAATAACAAAATAGGTGCCAAATTATATCGGCTTTTTTCGTTTCCCTGTTTAGTTTTAGTTTTAGTTTTGATGACGTCATCATTTCCCTCATTTCTCTCTCTATCTCTCTCTACTTATTACACATGCTGACATCATCAAAACTAAACTATTTGACCAAACACAGCCATCATGTTTGGGCCCTTTCACTTGGGCGTTATTTTAAATTGGGCTCTTAAAAGACAAATTTAATTTAATTTTTATGTATGCCTAATTACTATATGGAACTATATAATTACGGGCCCTCAAAAGTAGTCAAAATTTGGGGGCTTAAAACGGTGGCTTTACGAGCTTTAGCCTCTGATTAATAATACACACAGAAGAGTTTGTGCATTTTGCACAAGAATTAATGTGTGAAAGTAGGTCAGAATTGAAGAAGGTCCAATTTTGGATTCTCATTGTCCATTTCATTTTACAAGATGCTTTTTGACATAATGAATGTATTATTTTGATTGACCCATATATAAATTCCCATAATTGGAAAATGCAAGATCTAAAAATGGAGCTCCCAACGGCCAACACCCATTCAAATCCTTTATTTTGAAGGACGGGATGGAAAGAGACAATGCGTGTTATATGTGTGTGTGTTTTCTATGCATGGCAATGGTGAAAGCTAAGTGGGTCTAAATAGAGTCCGATTTTTTTCATCCTCATTTAAAGAGGGTGAACATTATCTTCATTTTACTTAAAGAAAATTGTGTAGGGTCCACGAGATCAATACATTTTTGGTAATAATGGGGTTCGTTCGTGATAGGACCCACACTTTTTTCACCAATCAAAATGTGGGTAATGTTCGCCCTCTTATAACGAGGGTGAACAAAATCATTCTCGTCTAAATAAATAAGGGAATAGAGGATTACTGCAGTTTTTGGCTTGCCAAACGCAAATAAAGCTGTTTGAACTTTTTTATTCAATCGTTTTTATTTTTAAAAAGTAATAGGCCAGGCTCAATGAAACTAACTTTTTATGTGGTTAGGGATATCCTATGAGTTCTTCACTAGGATATATAGAAGAAGTGGGTGAACAATACCCAATTTTTTTTTTTATTGATCCTTTCTAATCATGCACAAAATTGTTCACCCGCTAGAACAAAATTGCACTCATATAAAAGACGGATTGGGGGTTGTTGTGCGCCCCTCGGTTGTCCGATCGTGTTTTGGACGGCGCAGATTCATTCGGTAATTTTGATTTATTTTTACCGGTAAAAAATCAAAACACATACGGATCGTTCAAAATACGATTGGACAGTCGAGGTGCATTTCATAAAAGACATGCATGGATCTTGGCACTTAAAAAAATTCACACGCACATGCACAAAAGATATTTCAGACACTTGTAGCTTTCCAGTTGTGTGATCCAATGTGGCGATCTTACTAAGCCCATTAATTCATTGGGCCGACTACACAAGCAAAAGCCCATTAATTCATTTTGGGCGGTTTTGAAGTCAACAGAGGTATATTAAAAAAGTTGTTAAGCCCTCACTCCTCCACTCTCCAGGTCCATCAAGCCCAAACCCAAAACCCCCCAAAATGAATTTCTCCTCCGCCCTCCTCCGCCGCGCTGTCCAACCGTTCGCCGCCGCATCGCGACGCTCAAAAACCTCTCCTTCCGCCTTTCAGGAATTACAATCTCAATACACCACCACCACCTCAACCAATGCGGCTACTGAAAGCAAAGATGACAAGAATAAAGGCAAGTGGTTCACCTTGCCGCCGTTCAATAATTCGACCGTCGACGGCGCCGCCCTTGGGAAGGAGCTCTACGGACGGCGTTCTGATGACGCTGCTACCCCCACGACGGCGCTTAAGTGGGTCCTACGGTGCTGCCCTCAACTTCCGAGGTCTCTTGTGCAGAAGCTCTTTCGCCTGAGACAGGTCTAGTCCTCAATCCCAACGAGAATGAATTTAAAAACTTATTTTTTACATATCATTTTATTACGTGATTCATTCGTATTGGGTTTAACGAAGTTTAAAAATTAAAAAAAATATATTTATTTGTTATGGGTTTTGCTTGTTGTTTATTTAAAGAAATGAGTTAATAAGCAGTGCGAAACAAATGGGTGCTTGAAGGATTCTTGTTTGTAATTTGATTTCATTCCTTATACGGCTGTCCCTTTCAACGTGATTTTTTCCCACAAAATTAAACTACTAGATATTAGTTTGTTATACCTTTCTCGGCCGTTTGGCTAAGATATTAGTTTGTTCAGTTGGTTTGAGGTATTGTTCAAAAGTGATACAAATGGGTGCTTGAAGAATTCTTGTTTGTAGTTTGATATCATTCTTTATACGGTTATACATTTCGATTTGATTTTTGTTTTTCAAAATTACAGCGCTAGATTTTAGGTGGTTTAGTTGGTTTAAGGTGTTGTTCAAAAGTAAAACATAATCATGCAGTGATTTTAAACTACAGTAAACACCTCCGTGATTCAATTTTCGCCTCAAAATGAAGTTTGGGTAGAAACAAAGGTTAGCTGATGATATTTGGTTTGTCTAAATATGAGGTGTGAATTTTTCACTTGGTACCAAATTTGAGTAGAAAGCATAACAGTGAAAAAAGGTTAAACTTAAATACTTCTCCTGATGTTTCAAGCTCGTTTGACAATAAGCTATGTTACAGGTTCGAAGAGAATCCTCTGACTTTGCAACAAGTTCTGATTTGGGTGTTAGAACGCATGAACACCAGCTTAGAAGGGTAACACATGCTTATATTCTGGCTCAATTAAAGTTCCTTCTCCTTATTTACATCTGTTTGCACATACAAAGAAAGATTTCCTCTCTTATTTCTTCTAATGGGAGCAAGTATCTTTCATGTGATATGTACATTATGCGAAGGTAGGAGCGAAAGATCCAATGAACTTCGGAGATCAAATATTTCTTCCTATAAGTGTTCAAGAGTTTCCCTCTGAGAAACCAGAGAAACCAGAGTGCCCTTGCAATGAAGAAGAAATGGAGTTTCTCCGCAGCCTGGAGTTGTATAAGGTCCTGAAAGTTTGCCATTTGGCTTCTTTAAGAGAGTATTGACTTCATGTTCTTTCTTTCAACATTTGAAGTGCTATGTTCCCATATTCAGGATCCAGCCATTATTGTTGTGAATAAACCCCCTGGAATGCCTGTTCAGGTTAGCAATCCACACCTTTGCACTTATATTTATTCCTGTACTAACAGATTGTGGCCATTGAGTTTCATTATTTAACTAATGTACCTTAACAGGGTGGAGCAGGCATAAAAAACAGTTTAGATGAACTAGCTGCTAGTTATTTGAGATATGATTACACAGAACCCCCTCGACTGGTGAGCTTTTAGTTAAAAGTTCTGTATTGATGGTTTACATTAGTATAGGAGCATAGCTTTATTGCAATAGAAAAGCTTTTTATATTTCCACCCTCAGGCCTTGGTACTTTTTCTATTTGTGGTGGAACCAATTCACCTAAAGCTTGTTATATACCACTATACCAGAAACATTGGTTCTACCACAAATTGAAGAGGTCATGCAATGATACTTACCGACTTTGGATTATTCGAAGTGTGTTATCCACCAATTGAAGGGATACTTTTTGAGTGTGTTTTTCCTCCTCTCTGTCTTGTTTTGACAGCATCTCGATTAGTCAGTTGCTCCTGGGATGAGTCTGGGGGTTCTCAATCATTTCTCACTGATTTGTTAACAAGTTTGTTTCTTATTAGGTGCACAGACTTGATAGAGATAGTAGTGGCATCTTGGTTATGGGGAGGACACAAACAAGTGCCAGAGTATTGCATTCCATCTTCCGAGAGAAAACTTCTGGAGCATCAAGTGATGTTTGTGTTTTTCACTCGCCTTTCTTTTTCCTGTTTCTTTTAAAAGAATAAAATTGTATCCCCGCTTGTTCTTCTTCTTTTTGTCCTTCTGTTTCTTCTTCCGCCTTCGTGAGCTATGTCTGATAATTTGTCCTTTTTCAGGATTTGCAAAACAAAAAGAGAACCTTGCAAAGGAGGTATTGGGCACTTGTCATTGGGTCCCCAAGACGTTCTAAAGGACTAATCTCAGTGCCATTAAAAAAGGTTACACAGTCTCTATTAATAGAGACCTTTTGACCTTGCACCTTGGTTTATTAGCTTCCTTTTTGTCCTTGTTTTCGTGATTCACTTGTTTGTTAAAGCCAGCCATCAATTTTATTTCTCGTTCTTTAACAGCTTCTTTTCGTTTTTTTCGTTTCCACCCACGCTTTTCATGACATGATCGATTTTAGCGCATGGAATCAAAAATTGTGAAAATGGAAGTGTCTTGCAACCTCGGAAAGTCTGATATTTGACAATTGACTTTTTTCAGGTGATAGTAGATGACGGAAAATCTGAGAGAATAACTCTAGCTGACAGAGCTGAAGTGATGTCTTCTCAGCATGCCATAACAGAGTATCGAGTGATTGAATCTTCTTGCAATGGTGAGCTCTGAACTTTGCTAGGTACTCATTCCTGATACCTATGTGTCGATAGGACAAGACTAGGAGGTTGATGCAATTTGTAATGGAGTATCTGATGTAGGACGAGTAGCGCGCTACCATCCTATGCGCAACTTATCCAAAATCAGAACTATGGCAGCAGCAGTAGCAGGCTGTTCATGTCAGTTTTTGTGGGCCTTTGTGGTGCAAAAGAGGGTTAAGAATGTGGGACTTTAAGGGTTTATGTTAGGGTTATGAAAGTAGCTTTATGTTTTGCAGTTTTTCAAAGTTCAAAAAGAATGGTCCATGAACTCGAGAATGGGTATCAAATTCTGGCAGTGGCAGACCCAGAAAATTACATTGTGGGGGCACCTAATACTCATGAGTCAAAGATTTTTTCGTGTGACTCATGTAATTTTTTACAAGATGCATGATTGGACTCACGATGGTGTCATTTTATGATCCAGGCAGTTCATAACCTTTAAAAAATCGTTTGCAAGCAAGCACAATTAATTACTTGGAATTAAACTTAAAATTCATCAATAAGTGGAAAAGGTTATAACATATACATATACATATTTCTTTTCTGATAACTCACGTGTCCAACTAGCTTACGCGTACCTCGACTAATTCTGGAGGCCCAATCCCAGCGCCCACTTACGTGTATACAAGTTTCTAATTAATCGGCAATTCCGTATAAAAATCTTGCAAATTTGTTTGGGAATGCATATTGAAATTCCTACTTGATCTAAACAATCAAAAGCCCTAATATTCTCTTATTACGCTAACAGCAAAGGAATAACAGGCTGAATTTGAGTGGGTCACGTGCCCCTGTTTGAGTCTGCCTCTCGATGCTGGTATGTGTACAAGTGTCAAATGCATCTAATTCGCTTTTCAAACTAAAATGCTTAGTAAATCAATTGGTGATTGTCCAACCAAATGTACACAACACGCACAGTATCCTTATCCAAGTATTGAGTGTTCCACATTGGCTCTTTAGACATTTAAAAATTCCATATAACATAGCTGATAATCTGTTTCTGTAGAAGGAACGGGAGAAAAGGAGATAGTTCTTCTGTATTACGGGTTACACCTATGCTTTCAACCTTCAATCATAAGAACTACTAGTTTTCTTCCTTTACTGTGTATGCCTAAAAGTGTTGGAAAATAAAGGGTAGAAGCAGTGAGAACTTCTTCACTTTTTGTCTCTTGGATATTGCCATATTTGCTTAGGGTCTATCTCAGTGCTTGATATCGTACTAACCTTGTGTCTTCAATTTACGTACTTCTTTATAATAGATGTAAATATTGCAGGTTATACATGGTTAGAGCTGTCTCCTCTCACCGGTAGAAAGCACCAGGTATGAATAACATCCTTCATGATTCTCTGTACTCCTAACTTGAGAATGTATCTTTCTTGCTTCATTTGTGACTGATTTTAACACTACACAAATTCTTTTCTCCATGGTCTGCTTAAAAAAAGCTTCGGGTACACTGTGCTGAGGTACTAGGTACACCGATAGTTGGAGACTACAAATACGGGTGGCAAGCTCATAGGAAAATGAAACATCTACCTTGCTCGATTCCTGAGAAATCGACAAAGGGAAAAAGACTGCCCTTTGGCCTTGAATTGGAGATGGGAAGTATTCTCGAAAAGCAGCCTCTTCTACACCTTCATTGTAAAGAGATGGTTTTGCCCAACGTGTCTAGTGCTTTGAGCCATGTGCAGTTATCTTCGGGTTTTGACCTTTCGGGTCTGGAGAGCCTAAAGTTAGCTGCTCCTTTGCCTTCGCACATGGAAAAGAGTTGGAACATTCTGAATTCTTGAGCTACGATTAGATTCTTCGATTCTCTCTTTCAGAGGTTTTTCTTCATTTCTTACCGATATTTTTGTGCACAAAATTGTTCAAATATCACCAACCTTGTTTAGATGGCCTCCACTGCTGAAGTGAGTAACCTGGTTGAGTTATTCTTGTAACTGATGTTGGTTTACTCTGTTTCCGCTGTGCTACTACCATATGGAGGGTTCTGCCTTCGGGTGTAAGTCCATTCGGGGTGGTTCTATGTGCTGCTTTCTCTATTTTTTTTAGACCATTAGAGAAGCTGTTGAAAAGAGGATCTGGTACTTGATATTCGGATGTCCTCTCCCGTTCCCTTTCTTGGATCAAGCCTTCTCAATTTGGAACCAACCAAATGGAATCTCATTGTTAGCAAAGTTTGTAGTGCTTGTAATTTTTTAGCCATCCTGGAGTGTACTTTCGGAGGTGCTTTTCAAGTTTGGAATGTAATTTTTTGTTCAATTATTTTACTTGGAGAGATATCTTGGAAAATACAGCTGTTTTAAATTGTTGGGATAGTAGTTACTTGAGGTGTATCTTTTACCAGGTACCTGTGTTCAAGTGTTCACATTGTGAATGAACCTTCCACTGACCTTTACCAGCTTTTTACCAGTTTTTCCTTTCTTGCACTATCAAATTGGAAAAAAATAACTGCCATCTGTTGTTGTTTGGCTAAATAATTAGATCAAACTCTTTTTGTTTTGGAAAATTATAAAATCAGCCTACTCGGCTGTCGTTAAGTTTTAAAAAGAGTACTGAAATATATGAAAAATGTATAGGAATATGTAAAAGTGTATAGAAAAGTGAAAAAAAAAAAATCTTTTTAGGAGATCTCGAATTTGAATTCAAAGAGGGTGAAGCAGGCTAGCTTGAAATTTTTTTTCAAGAAAGAGAAAAAAAAAAACCATTGATAATAAAGATAAAGTAGAAGCAAATTGACATCTCAATATTCAAGCAAATCATCATTCCTATAATATTTGCACAAGAAAACAATCTTGTAAATCTTGTAAATACATCATCGAGATACTCTGCCTTGCAAGGCCACATCACAAAATGTGAATTACTTGCTTTACATAATATTAGTTTCATTTCGTTTGTATTTTTTTTATAATCAATTTGTTGATGTTCAACTTATCTTTTGTTTCATCGATCAATGTGGGTCCCATTTTGCGAAGGAGCTATTGGGATACAACAACCATGAAGTTACAAATTGATGAGTGTTTTGAAACCTGGTGAGCTCATTAAATAAGACAAACATTAATGAGTTCTTCCATTTTACTTATATCATCACAAGCAATAGGTTATCAACTTTTTTTGCACTAAGTTAAGCCAAGCGATTCAAATTTTCTTGACTGATGCACAATAAGTGTTGCATCAGCTCCAGTGAATCAAACAGCAATCGATGAATATCTTAGGTCTATTCCAATAAAGCAAACTGAGATCAATGAATGGTTTAAGTCGTTCAACACAGATTCCATACATCCCTGGTATCAACAAGTATTGCCTTCGGAACCTCATAGGGAGTTCAACCTGTATGGGAAGAATTGCTTGGATAGTGTAGGCGGTAAAAAAATACATCCGACAACTTTTTGATGGGTTTTTTTTTATGAAAGCAAATTAAAAAACACCAACTTGTGCAAGCTAAAGAAAATGGGAATTTTATGCACGATGATAGTTGCAGGAACTACAGGCTATATGGATAAGTATAAGAATGATGCCCCTCATATTTATAATAGGGCCAAGAAGATAGTAGCTAGGGCGGACAAACAACATTGTCCTACAACCTATTCATCGGTGATACCTTTTAGAAGTTGAGGTTTATTTTGATGCAATACTTGACCTTGAACATGTCTTATTTCTGAGTTTGGAGGAAACCTAGTTTTCAGCTGCTATCATCTGCCATTAAATTTTTGCAAAGAGCAGGTGTATCGATACTGTCGCGCGCAGGATTTTGACCAAGGGGTTTTGGAAAACAGTTTATGGTCAAGTGATCCAAGTGATATTCAAGCGACGTGGTTTTATAAAAACACGAGTTTTATAGCTGTGACTGAGCTAGAATAAATTTGATGAAAATAATTCAGAGTCGCCACTTGACATGATTCTCGGTGTGTCAAGTCACCATTTGAATAAATATTTTTGGAAAATGAGAAATAAATGCCTCGAGATGAAAGACCCGATTTTGTTTGATATAACTGACTCGGTTTTTGTTTGGTCTGCGATTTTAGAGAAGAAAAGGTTCGGCAATTCACTGTTACGTATAGGGAAGCCGGAGCACCCTACCTCGCCCTTTCGGCACTTGGAAAAAACTTTTCCAAAAATGAGTAAGTGAAGACTTGTGAGAAATAAATAAAGAGATATATATAATGAGAGAAGAAAACTAATATTCTGTCTGGAAAATATATTTTATTGCATGAGACGTTTACAAAAGAAGGGGAACATGTACAAAAATAGGATTTGGAGCAAGCCCGGCCTTAGGGCTGCCTATGTTGTCACGACCCAAATTTAATGGATATGGATACCGTGACCGGCCAGTGAGTTTGGCTCACCCAAGGCCTCCATCAACAATTCACTTAAATTTTTTTTAGTAGTATTATTTTTATTTATTTATTTTGATTCAAAAGAAACAATCCAATATTGCGGAAGCTATATTTTACAATCTTAACTTGCTAGAGTTCCTGAATCATTACATGAGCTACATTTTTCCTTTTTATTTATTTTACAAGTACAGCGTAGACTAATTACTAGTACTTGGCCCGTCCTTCTACTCTTGGTTGCCTGAAAAGAGAAAAATTGCAACAACGTAAGCCATTGCTTGTGTGAGTTTATGAATTATCAGAGTTACATGATTTACCATGGAATTTGAAATTTTTTTTTTTTCCCCAACAAAACAGAAACCATAACATCAATTTTTCAAAAGCATAAATAAGCTTTTATGTAAATAGCATTCCATGAATAATACGATATACCATCCAACAATTTCTGCCAGCTATGAGGGAGCAACCCCCAACATAACATATTGAATTGATCAATTCAGTTGGACACCTGGCTATGCCCCTATCGATTCCATCCTTATAACACCGTTTTGACTGGTATCTTTAACGTCCCCCAGATTCAGGGACATCGTCCGAATGTATCGATAATACCATTTTTTTTCAAAAACTAAGCAAAACATTAGAATTCCATGGTATATTTACTTCAAAATAATTTCATATATAAATAATCATAATTTTAATAAGAACGTAATTTTTTGCAAAAAATCTCATGTAACAAGGATAATTCATAACTCACCTCCTTGAGTATGAAATCTACCATAAAATCTACTGAGATATACCGGGTCCTAGAATAACACATTAATTGTTAGAATTACTAAAATTGTGGTTAACTTATTTAATCATTCTACTATCCTCATTGAACCCGGGTATGTTCTAATGAAATAGGCATGAGGGCAATTGATAATTATCAAAATTATGTTTCAAGTGAACTTTTGTTATCACAGTTAACCATTGGTTTGGTATAATTCCTAATTACCAACAAACTAACTTTCTAATGAGTTCTTTTTTCTTTTCTTTTTTCTTTTTTTTTTTTAGCGTACAATTTTACCTAAAGTAAAACAATGCTATATGTATCAAAATTGTTAAGGTGCTTAATGGGGTATTATTAAACAAGCCTATAATTTGAGTTCGACTTCGATCCGACTATAAAGTGAGTGCGAGTAGCTAGATTTATAATTAACTCCAACAAAATTACACTATAATCAATTTTATAAAATATGAATTGAATTGATCCCGAATTGTTTTAATCACTAACCTTACTTTCCAACTAATACCTATTTAAAGAAACGAGAACAAGCTCAAATCCGTGTAATAGAGATTGTAGGTTATCATTAAGTGGAAAAAGTTTCATTTTGATGAAATCCTATCCAAAAAAATCCCGAATTGATTATTCTAGGAAATCATTATCAAAGGCCATTTTTCCCAATTCCCCTTTTCTTTTCCCTCCTCGCTCCCTCCTGTTCCCTCCCTATTTCCTCTTTTAATTCATTTTCTCTTGTTTTTGCTGTGTGTGTGGGTGTGCCGTGCGTGTGTTGTGAAAAGGGAAAGAACCATATTTATACTTGTGCCTAAGTCATGTCTCTAGAATTCTCCATAATTAATGTTAATGTTGATTCATCCCCTGTGACATCATCCTACGTGACGTCATCCCTTGACATTATCCTATAGCATGGTACCAATTCATGTACCTTCTGGAGATCCCTTTTCTTGGGCCCCAAGCATTCAACCATAAGGCGCCACCTCGCCTATTTCCGGAAGGCTCTTTGCTTGGGTCCCAAGGTTACTCGCCTCGCGACGGCTCGTGCAGCATTCTCGTGTCCCAATAGCAGGGCCAAAATAACATCTTAAAATGTTTTAAAAAATATGACAAAAGCCCAAAGAAAATACATTGTTTTATTTTATAGGCTTTAAGTCACCCCAAAAATACATTTCTTAATCCTAACGGTCAGCGGGTCTCCCAAAGTTAACTGTATTTTATAATTATTTTTATTCTTTTATTTGTTATTAAAAGTCGGGGTGTTACATCCTCCCCACCTTAAAAGGTTTGGTCCTCCAAACTTGGTGGAACTATGAAATTAAACATAGTACGATCATACCTTATTCGAAAAGCTTCAGATAACGTGCTCTCATATCATCTTCTTTTTTCCACGTGGCCTCTCCACCTAAATGGTTATCCCATCAGACTTTTGCTAGTGGAATTATTTTATTTCTCAATTGTTTTTCTTGTTGATCCATAATCCTAACTGGTTGCTCTTCATTGGTTAGGTTCGGATTCAGTCCTATTGGCAGTGATGTTAATACGTGTGTTGGGTCTGGCACATAGGGTTTTAGCATCGATACATGGAAAACATCATGGATGTTGGCTAGCTCGACAGTCAAAGCTAATCGGTATGTAAGGACTCGTGTTTTTATATAATTTTCCGGAAAATAATGTTTGGGAAGTGTGGGGAAATGAAAACAATGTAATATGGGGTCAATGTGAAGTTAATAATTGCATTTGGGCGTTTGTGAAGCACATAAGAAACAAGGGGGTGTAAGTGCTAGTGTGTGAGTGTATATAAAGACATTTGGATCAGATTTTTGGTCAAAAATCACACTCCTCTCTTCTCTCAAAACTCATCTCTATCTCTCTTCTTCTTCTCCTCTCAAATTCCTTCAAAACCCTCCACAAAATCCACCCTCCACACTCAAATACTTCAACATCCAACCAAAGATTCACCTTCTACGCGTGATTTGGAGTCCGGAACTCCGTGGTTTTTGCTTGGAGCTAACATTTTCGGTTGAGGAGCTTCAAGGGCAAGAGCTTTCCATTTTCTACCCATTTCAAGTTCAATCCTTGAGGTAGGGAACAATCTTCTACCTCCTCTAAGTGTATATTTGTCGAATGATTGCATTGTTGGTGTTCTTGTTCCCAATTTCTTGTTAAACTTGTTTATCTCCATGGAATTGACTTTGGTTCATGAATGAGCTTGGATTTTGTGTATTGGGTTGATAAATCCTTGAATTGGTTGTTAATATATCTCTCTCCTATGAGTAGTTGTTGTTTGGAACCTCCATTTTTGGCTTGGGTTGAAATCCCCTCCATTTTGGAAAAAATCTACAAATTTTCGCTCGTAATGGTCTTGGTATCGATACCCCTTTTATGGGTATCGATACCCAGCGCTCTGTTGAGATTTTAGTCACCCTATATCGATACCCCTTTCATGGGTATCGATACATATCTGTTTGTAAGGCAGATTTTGGCCCAACTTCGTGGGCATGCCCCGACTTCGTCCGAACTCCGATTGAGGTGATTCTTGAACCGTTGGAAAGCTCTATGAGTCTACTTTCAAACCCAATTGGTCTCATATTCATAGCCTTTGTATTTTTGGAGAAATGTGCTTTTTACTATCAAGGTGTTGGGTTTTCTCGGGGTTTATAACTCCATTTTCGTGTTCTGTTGCTCCGGGCCTCCATTGGTCTTTCCTAAGCTTCTCAAATCGACTCTAAGCATTGGTAGCCTATCATGATATGAATGATGTTTTATCATGATTTCTCACGTTCTGGACACATGTTAACTTTGCCACAACCGACACACTACGAGCTTTTGAACTAAATGAATTACGTAGATGTTTTTGGACCCTAGATTGTTAAATAAACTTTTGAAAAGGATGATTTGCTATTTCTAGGGCCACCATTTGGTGCGTCCCTAGCCATGGGTGTTCGGAGCCCACGAAATCCGGCAGGGGTGTTCGGAGCCCACGAAATCCGGCAGAGGGATTCATTCCCTATTTACATAAGTGGTTATCGTGAAAAAATGAAACGTTTTGTGAAAATGGAAATGTTTTGAAAGGATTGGACCTACGACATGAAATGTAACGAAGATGAGAAAATCTATGGACACTTGGGTTTGGTACAATCTTTGGGGCATCTACTAGACACTCTATCATCGAGTCGATTTACTTTGGTCTATTTTAGCTTATCCATTCATGTGTATCACATCTCCATATGCATGTTTCATCTTCTATACCCTTAGTGTTGGTAGTAAAGTTTCCTACTGGGCTAGTGAGCTCAACCTATCATTTTCAGGTACTCGGCAAGGCACGTGATTGGAATGCTTGGCGTGTGGATGCATATCATGAAGTTCATTTGACATGAAGTTATTTTATCCTCTCCGTCGTATATATATTTTGGGAGATGATCTTGTAACTTTAATTCCTTAAATCTTTTGACAAATCTTGGATTATGTAATAACTCTTAACTATTCATTACTTATGCATGGGTATGGGTACCTCTTGGAGAAACTCAATGTACTTTGACTTTTCAATGAGAAAATGTATGACTTTTGATTTATCCTACGTGGACTTTATTTGTATTTGGTTTATTAAATTTGAGGGCGTGACACGGTAAGCCACCGATCCAATCTTGTCTATGATCTCGAATGGCCCAACATATCAGGGGTTTAGTTTTCCTTTCTTTCCGAAGTGCAATATTCCTTTCATTGGTGAAATTTATGGAAACACCCAATCTCCCTCCTGAAATTCCACCTCCCTTTTCCCTGCATCCGCGTAGTTTTTATGGCGGCTTTGAGCAGCTTTTAATCTTTCTTGAATGATCTTAATCTTTGACGTTGTTTCCTGGACGATTTCGGGTTCAGGTAACTGCGTCTCTCTTACCTCTATCCAGCAAGCCAGAGTCCTACACTGCTTGCCGTAAAGAGCCTCATAAGGTGCCATTCCGATGCTCGCGTGATGACTATTATTGTATGTGAACTCAAGTAGAGCTAAATGTTCCTCCCAGCTTCCTTAGTAATTCATCGTGCAAGCACGCAATAGATCTTCTAAAGTTTGTGGATGGAATGTCCGTCAGTCTGTGGATGGAATGTTATATTGAATCGCAATTCCGTCCCCAAGGCCTTCTGAAAACTTTTCCAAAATCTGGGGACAAATATTGGGTCTCGATTTGAAATTATAGTGATTGGAACTCTGTGCAATCAAACGATCTCTCGAACATAGAGGACAGCCAACTGATCCATCGTGTGAGTTGTCCGTACTGGTAGGAAATGGGCCGTCTTGGTAAGTCGATCCATGATTACCCATATCAAACTATTTCCTTTCTGTGAGCGGGGCAATCCGACTACAAAATCTCACGATGCTCCCATTTCCATTTTGGTATAGGTAGAGGTTGCAACAATCCTTCAGGCTTTTTGCGTACAGCTTTAATTTGCTGACAAGAAAGGCACCGACTTACTAAGTTAGCAACGTCTCTCTTCATGCCCATCCACCAGTAAACCTTCTTCAAATCTTGGTACATCTTCATGCCTCCTGGATGGATAAAGAGCTTGGAGTTGTTACTTTCTTCCATAATTCGCCACTTGATTTGGGAATCGTTAGGAACACCAACTCGACTTTGAAATTTTACCATATCATCTGATATCACAAAGTCAGGATGCGGGGATGTCTCAACTTGCTCATGGATCTTCTGTAACTTAAGATCGTCCTTTTGCTTCAGTTTGATTTCCTCCATTATTGCTCATTGAGTAGTGACTGCACACAATACATTTGATCCTCGATTTATCACCTTGAGGTCCAATCAACCCATTTCTTTCAATATTGGTGCTTGCTTTGTGATAATGTAGTTTAAAGCTCCCGTTGTTTTACGGCTCAAAGCATCTGCAACGACATTGGCCTTTCATGGATGGTACTGAATGGAAACATCATAGTCCTTAAGCAATTCCAACCAACGACGCTGTATCAAATTCAGCTCCTCTTGTGTGAAGATATACTTGAGACTCTTATGATCGGTATAGATGTCACATGATACTTTGTACAAATAATGTCGCCAAATCTTCAAAGCAGAAATTACCGCGGCCAACTCCAGATCGTGTGTAGGGTAGTTCTTCTCGTGAGGCTTCAATTGTCGAGAAGCATAAGCAATGACCTTTTGGTGTTGCATCAATACGCATCCCAATCCTTGCCGAGACGCGTCGCTATAGATCGCAAATCCTTCAGTTCCTTTTGGCAGTGTAAGAACAAGTGTCGTTGTTAGTCTCTGCTTCAGCTCTTGAAAACTTTTTTCATGCTTTTCTGTCCACACGAAAGGCTCCCCTTTCGAGTCAGCTTTGTTAACGGAACGACAATTTTGGAGAAATCTTGAACAAATCTCCGGTAATAATCGGCAAGGCCCAAGAAACTACGAACTTCCGTTACCGTAGTTGGCCTTGGCCAGTTTATGATTGCTTCCGCCTTCTGAGGGTCCACTGAGATTCCCTCACTGCTGAAGACGTGTCCAAGGAAGACCACCTTATTTAGCCAAAATTCACATTTCTTAAATTTGGCATATAACTTTTGGTCTTTTAATGTGTGTAGAACTATTCAGAGGTGTTTTGCGTGCTCTTCTTCATTTTAGGAGTAGATTAGGATATTGTCAATAAAGACTATCACAAATTCATCCAGGTATTTCTTAAAGACCCAGTTCATCAGGTCCATGAAGGCTGCTGGTGCATTAGTCACTCCAAAGGGCATAACCAAAAACTCGTAATGCCCATATCGAGTTCAAAACGTTGTCTTCTCTACGTCTTCCGCTTTCACCTTTAGTTGGTGATACCTCGATTGTAAGCCGATTTTTGAGAACACGCAAGCTCCTTGTAGCTGATCGAACAGATCGTCGATCCTCAGCAATGGGTAATTGTTTTTAATCGTCACCTTATTTAACTACCTATAATCAATACATAACCTCAGGTGTCATCCTTCTTTTTAACAAAAAGTACCAGCGCTCCCCATGGTGATGTACTTGGCCTGATAAATCCCTTGTCTAATAATTCTTGCAGTTGCGTCTTTAGCTCCTTAAGCTCGACTGGAGCCATGCAATAAGGGGCTTTCAAAATCGGCTGTGTGCCTGGCGCAACTTCTATTGTGAACTCGATCTCTTGGTCTACTAGAGTCCCTGGTAAGTCTTTCGGAAAAACTTCCAGAAACTCTTGGACTACTGGAATATATGCCACCTCTTGACTTGTTGAGGTTGATATGATGATACAGAGGAACCCTCGACATCCTTTTCTCAGCAGTCGTTGAGCATGAGTTGCGGATACAAGGTACGGAGGAGAGGATACTCCGATTCCCATGAATCAGATCTTTTCTCGTTCCGGATAACGAACTAAATACATTTGTTAGAACAATCGATTGTGGCGTGGTTGGCAACGAGCTAGTCCATTCCAAGAATTGCATAAAAATGATTTATCTCAAGAGGGATTAGGTTCGCTTGTAAGCAGATATCATTAAAACTTACGTCACAGTCCCTATTAATTGTCGTGCAAACTACACCCTTATGTCACAGATATCATCGGTTGCGACACTAACAAGTCGTAACCGAGAGGTTTTGCTATCTTGGTCATTTTTGTGGCAAGTCGTGGTGAAATAAATGAGTGTGTTGAACCAGAGTCGATAAGTGCATATGATGATATCGAACAAATTGAGACGTTACCTGCCACAACCTCCTCACTGTTTCATAGGTCTCCAGGCATAAAAGCGAATGTCTTCCCTTGTCTTTGTCTGACATCGTTGCGCTGCCCTAGAGCTGTTTGTCCTTGCCTCTGCCCTATTGTTTATCCTGAATTTTGTGCATTGATTATCCCTGGCTTGAGATTTGGGCAGCCCTTTTTCAGATGTCCAACTTTACCACAGTTGAAACATCCACCTGTTGCCGCCAAGCAAACACCTGAGTGGGGTTTCCCACATGTTACACACAGTGGCAAGGGATTGTTTGGTTTTCCAACTTCGCTTCCCGTGTTCTGCTTCTTAAAGCTTCCTCCTCTCGATTTCTTCCCATTATTGAACCTCTGGCGCTTTCGATTCTCAAAGAACCTTTTAGACTCTTCGTTCTCTTGCTCGACTATTAGAGCTCGATCTACCACCTCGGCATAGGTGGAAAGCCTCATTGGGCGTACCACTTTTTGAATTTCTAGCTTCAAGCCATCTTCAAATTTTTGAGCCTTCATATTCTTTGTAGCCACCATATGAGGAGCATACTACACCAAATTGGTTGAATTCAGCTTCATACTCCGACAATAGTTACCTAACCCGTCTGCTTAAGTTGTTGGAACTCGGTGCATTTGGCATCTTGTATCGACTGCAAGATATACTTTTCCAAAACACTACCAAGAATCGAGTCCAAACCATTCTCTGTTCTGATTGCTCTTTCATTGTCCACCAACGTTGCGCTTCGCCTTCCAATTGGTAACTAGCTAGACCCACTTTCTGAGTCTCGCTATAGCACATCACCTTGAAAATCTTTTTGATGGACTCCAACCAAGCGTTAGCTCGAGTAGGGTCCATACTACCAGTGAATGTTGGCGGCTTTAGTTTCAGAAATTCTCTTATATTGAGCTCCTCCACGGGTGAAACAAGAACAAATCCATTTTGCTGGTTGTTATTTAGATTGTCCGCCGACCGCTCCTCGGGTAATTGGTGTGAAACTCCTCCTCCTGATTGGTTTGGTGGGGGAAGAGAGGTTTGCTACTGCCGCTGATTTTGGAGCACCTCGGTGAGAAGTCGCTCAAGGCAATCTAATTGGCTCTCTACCACGGGTGCGTCATTTTTCTGCCATGACTTATTCTAAAATTTATTATAAAAGTTTTGTCCCTACTAGTGATTAAACGAGTGACAAGTCAAACGTGGAGAAAAGATATTAGCACAGTCTACACATGCACATGCATAAGGCTAATTATATTCCATAACATTACTACCCGTCATTACGTGTTCTATTTCCATGTACATCGCTGCATGCACCAATTTCACAGAAATACATGATGCTGCCAACATATACGGTTAGAGTTATAACAAAATTATGTCATCAAGGTTAGGGTGCGACAAAATGTGTTGGGGTTAGGACATACAACCACCCATACACGACACCCAACCTACAGTTATTTCGAAAGCCGTCACTTCTCTCTCTCTCTCTCTCTCTCTCTTTTTTCACCCATCACCTAGTTGTTACCACCACGGTTCGGTATTGTCACTGACCCATCAGAAGAAGCAGCACCCCATTCTTCTGAATCCCTTGAATCCTCTTCAGACTCATCTGAATCCCCCTCTAACTCCCCTGAATCCTCTTCAGACTCCTCTGGGTCCTCCACAGGCTCCATCGGTCATTTCGGGAAGCGCAGTGTTCCCGAAAATAGCAAACAGGCTCAAAATCGCTCGAAACTTGATGTGAGATTTATTTTCATCATGTTAAGCTTGAATATAAAATTTGTTGTGATTTGGATTTGTACAGACAAAACCTGACTCTTTTGGCCCTGTTCCCCTATTTTTACCGAGTAAAGGGTATAGCGGGGTGATAGTTTAACGGTCAAACGTCCTCTAATCTTGACGTGGTCCAAAGTGATCATTCCCAAATGTGAAAATGAGTACATCCAACGGTCTCGATGCTCAACCAAATATCCCAAAGATGTAGTTGGCCAATTGGCTAGAAATGAGCTTCCGGGAGTTGATATCTGTCACAATAAAGGAGGGAGGGCTATGGCCTCCTGAAATGGTGTGATTGTAATCCAAGCTACGCACATACAAATGTTAGATATTATTGGATAATTTAAAATTGATATTTAACTTACTGCGGCATCAGTACTTTTTACTGTGCCGATTTACCTTTACCGGGAATCGCATGTTCTACACAGTAAGGCTATTTCTGATTTCTGATGACCCGACTTCTCTTTCCTTAGCCGACGTCATCAATTTTTTTTGATAAAATAGGGGTGGGGCAAAATCCGGGGTCAATATATACACCTTGTCTTTGGAATTCTGGAGCTTGGGTATCGATACATCTAAAATGGTGTATCACTACACCTTACTACTATTTCTAATGCATCATCCTCTTTATCGTTTGACCTTCGACAAGTTTGAGTCTTCCTCCAATGCTTAGAAACGTGCGATTACATATAGAAAACTTGTCCTAAACTTTATTGATGAATTATAAGCTCGTTTCGTTTATTGTTTTAAATGCTTATTTGTCACGCCCTCAATTTCATTAAGCCAAATACAAATATAATCCACGTAGGATCGATCAAAGTTAAACAATTTCTCATAGAAAGTCGAAGTCAAAGTACAATGTGCTTCTGCTCAAGGGTACCCGTACCCATGCATAAAATAACAAAAAAAGTTTTAATATTATTACATAAGTTGAAATAGCCAAAAGCTTGGAGAAAATTAAAGTTACAGGATCATCTTCCAAAAATGTGCTTTGTACGAAGATGAGAAAACAACTTCATGATCATAAAATCTTCATGGCATGCATTCACACTCCAAGCCTCCAATTTCATGCTCCATGCCGTGTACCTGGGAAAGATAGGGTGAGCTCACTAGCTCGTAGGAAACATTTCTACCAACACTAAGGGTATAGAAGATGAAACATGCATATGGAGGTGTGATACACATGAATGGATAAGCTAAAATAGACCAAAGTAAATCGACTTGATGATAGAGTGTCTAGTAGATGCCCCCAAAGATTGAACCAAACCCAAGTGTCCATAGATTTCCTCATCTTCGTTACATTTCATGTCGTAAGTCCAATCCTTTCGAAACATTTCCATTTTCATAAAACGTTTCATTTTTCACGATAACCACTTATGTAAATAGGGAATGAATCCCTCTGCCGGATTTCGTGGGCTCCGAACACCCCTGCCGGATTTCGTGGGCTCCGCACACCCCTGCCGGATTTCGTGGGCTCCGAACACCCCTGCCGGATTTCGTGGGCTCCGAACACCCATGGCTAGGGACACACCCAATGGTGGCCCTAGAAATAGCAAATCATCCTTTTCAAAAGTTTATTAAACAATCAAGGGTCCAAAAACATCCACGTAATTCATTTAGTTCGAAAGCTCGTAGTGTGTCGGTTGTGGCAAAGTTAACATGTGTCCAAGACCGTGAGAAATCATGATAAAACATCATTCATATCATGATAGGCTACCAATGCTTAGATGTTGATTTGAGAAGCTTAGGAAAGACCAATGGAGGCCCGGAGCAACGGAACACGAAAATGGAGTTATAAACCCCGAGAAAACCCGACACCTTGATAGTAAAAAGCACATTTCTCCCAAAATACAAAGGCTATGAATATGAGACCAATTGGGTTTGAAAGTAGACTCATAGAGCTTTCCAACGGTTCAAGAATCACCTCAAACGGAGTTCGGATGAAGCCGGGGCGTGTCCGCGAAGTTGGATCAAAATCTGCCTTACTAACGGATTAGTATCGATACCCATGAGAGGGGTATCGATACCGGGCTACTAAAATCTCAACAGAGCGTTGGGTATCGATACCCATTAAAGGGGTATCGATACAAAGGCCATTTCGAGCGAAATTTTCAGATTTTCAGATTTTTCCAAAATGGAGGGGGTTTCAACCCAAGCCAAAAATGGAGATTCCAAACAACAATTACTCATAGGAGAGAGATATATCAACAACCAATTCAAGGATTTATCAACCAAATACACAAACCCAAGCTCATTCATGAACCAAAGTCAATTCCATGGAGACAAACAAGTTTAACAAGAAATTGGGAACAAGAACACCAATAATGCAATCATTCAACAAATATACACTTAGAGGAGGTAGAAGATTGTTCCCTACCTCAAGGATTTGCTCCAAGTCAACCCAAAAATGAATTCCTAGATCCCCAATTTGAGTAATCCCGTTATTGGCCCTCCCGGTGCGAAAAGATGGTACTTCAAGTTCCCAAACACGCGTAGATGATGAATCTTTGGTCAATTTGTGGAGAACTATGATGAGGAGGGAGTAATGTGAGCTCAAAGGAGCAAAAATGGAGGAGAGAGGAGGAGGGGCTGATTTTTGGAAGAAGAAGAGAATGATTTTTGGCTAAAAATCAGCCACACACACATATTTATACACACCACCAATTGCACTTGCACCCCTTGTGTTTCTAGTGTGTTTTAAAGACACCCCAATGCACATACTCTCTTCACATTGACCCCACATCACTCTATTTTCATTTTCTCTCATTTTCCCAGCATATTTCAGGAAAATTATTTAAAAACACGGGTCTCTACATTATTGGACACAATGGTCGAAAATACTTATGGGATGCTGTACGGATACATGTGTTGGCATTGATACATTTGAAGCTAAATGAAATACATTTTTGGATTAAACAAATGGTTGGATTGAGGTTACCCAATACACGAAGGGGATTACGTGTAACGGTCCGTTATTTTATTTTATTTTATTTTATTTTAAGTCATTTAAATTCTAAGTTTTATTTACTTAACGTAAGTAGACCTTATTTGCTACTACATTTTGTTCACATTTATAGGTATGTATATATATATACACAAAGCTTCCAATCCAAACTCCCGCATTCTGTTAAGTTACGGACCTCCACCTTCCCAATTTTTTTTTGAAAATCCGAACCGTTGATTAGCGTTTTGTGAAAAACTGCTCCGATCAAGCCCTTCCGGGTATTTTTTTTTTCCAAATCTTCTCGTTGGACCTTGAAAACACCTTTTAAACACATCTAACGGTTCGGATCGTCGAAATTTGGTCCGGAAAGTGAAGTCCGGACGGTAGGTCCGTATTTAGTGGTTTGGATAGGAAGGGGACTATATATATATACATACATGTATGGGTAACCATTTAGTTTCCAATTTCATTTAGTTCTAATTAGCCAAATTACTTCCTAACCAAATTCCTAAGTAGCCTGATAAGCCCCCAATATTGTAAATATCCGGGCTTATCTAACGCATTTATCTCACACACACACGCGATTTCGTGCCTTATTTGTTTGATATGCGCGTCGTAGTGTTTTTGTCAAGTTACAGGTTGAAAGCGCGAAAAAAGCGCGTTTTGGAGCACATTGGAAACCGTTCCGCATTATCGAGGGCCCCGTGCCCCATGGCACGCCAATACCGGGCCTCACTAGCCACGAGACGACGATTCGGTAGAGGCCCGGGAATGCGAAGAGTTGGTGCTTTGAAGCCGTTCTTCACGTGCACAAAAACTCCCGGTAGGGTCCGGGATTGGAAAGCACTCACAAGACCGAGATGCATCTCCCCCGAGGGCCACATGATCCATTTGAGTCTATTGGAAGGAAGCCGGAAGTATGCAATTCAAGTGGAATGACCGAAGGAATGAAGTTCAAGTTTGGGAGAACTTGGATTGATCCAAAGAAAGTTGGATCGATCCAAGTTTCAACAACACTCCAACAGAGCCTTTTGGATCGATCCGAAGAAAGTTGGACCGATCCAAGTTTCAACAAAAAAATTCCTCAGCAACCTTGTTTGGATCGATCCAAGTTTCTTTGGATCGATCCAACTGTGGACGAAACTTCAACAGAGCAGTTTGGATCGATCCAAACTCATCTTGGATCGATCCAAACATCATCAGACAGCCATTTTGAAGCACGTTATGGACTCGCCTTTTTGGAAACTTTGGGGGGTTTTTGAGGTCTTGACTGGACATTTTGTAGAGAAAGAGAGTGAGTGGTAGATTAAATACTCTCCCCTCTCTCCTTCTCCTTCTTCTTCTTCTTTTAATTTTTTGCTAGGTAGAAAGCTCCTCCCTCTCTCCTCCATTGGAGAGAAACCAAGCTCTCTCTCTCTAGATTTCCTGTGTAAGTTTATTTCTCCCGTTAATTTGTCGTTTATTAATGTTGTAGCTCGTGACTAGACCGTTCTAAATCTCTAGTTTATTTACATTTTCATGAAGTTTCGCATTTCCTTGCTTTCCTAGTTTAATCCTTTGAAAACTCATGTTCTTAGTGATTGTTTGTTAATTTCTCTAAGTATAAAGTGTTAGGCCAAGATAGTATCTTCATTAAAATCAAGTTTTCAATGTCACATGTTATGTTCTTTGTTCCCTTCATAAAAATAGTCATGTTCTACGTAGCAATGATCGAGTAGTCGTTTTAGGCTCGGTCATGGGGTGATTAGCATCCCGTGACTTAGGTTGATTCACACTCCTCGCCATAATGCAAACATTGCTTGTTTATTAAAGAGTATGGATTCATCTTTATGTATCAAAATTGGGATTTGTTAATCTCTTTGATCACACGTAGCCAAGGGCTAGACCACTTGGCACGTGTGATGCTTAGGGCTATGGCAATTCGAATGTTTGTATAAATGGCAAGAATCCTACTCTTTGATAAACACCATTTCTAGTTAAACGAGTTTAAGCACCAAATCTTCCGTTCGGGGATGTTTAACGACGCCCCGAGCCGGTTATTTTAGAGGAGAATGAATCGGCCTAAGGCATGGGTGTTGTGAACCCCTTGACTTAGCCTTGTTTTAATTAGTCTTTTCAAATTCCGCGTCATTCACGAAGTTAAGTGAATTCCACCCCCAAACTATAAAGCCAAGTTTGCCGCTTTAAGGCTAAAACCAACAGTCGCGAATCAACACTCACGTGCTGCACATTTGGTCTCTGAGGACTCGACCCGGACTTCCGGTTAATATGCTTTGCGACACCTAAACCCTATGCTTGGGGAAACACCTTTTGCAATACAATCTAAGGGAGCAAGCATAGCCTAACTAGACATCATTTCTCTCCATCAAAATGTCAACTTCCCTTGTCAATCCATGTTTAACCATTTTTACTCTTCTTCAAAATCAGCCAATAAAATGTGCCCACACAACCTCAAGGCCTTCCCTTAACCTCCAAACAAAACCCCTCCTCAAGCACCCTATTATCCTTCGGTTTATGGACCTAAACCACTTGCCCTTTTATCCCCTCTCCTCCACTCCGAAAATCACCCACAACCCACGTATTTTCTGCTGCAAACTTACTAGAGAAAGAAAGAGAGTGAGAGCTTGGGTCCTTCAATGGAGTTTTAGAGTGAGAAACTAAGTGGGTTTATTATACACACACATCCACACTAAAATTCTGAGTTTTAAACCTTCTCATACCTTCTCATACACCACCAAGCTCCCACTGTTTACCTCAACGCCACCCCGTGGCCTTTTCTCCGGTCATCTTCTCGTTTACATTTTTTCGCCAAAAATCTCTTTTTCACGCTAAGACTTCGGAGGAGAGGTAGATTAATTTTTACCCACTTCCCCTAAGTATTTTATGATGTGTTTTAGTTGTTTTTAATGTTTAGAAGTGAAACAAAATGAGACCCATGCATCAAAATAGGCCGAACCCGTTCATACTCTGTTTTCCGAAACTGGTCGAGTAAAACTAATGGCATTCAAAATGATAACTAGTAATGAGTTTGAATGCTATCTTGGTTATTACACTCTAACCCCTTTGGTTTGCATGAATTGCATGTCAAACGTTGAAATTAATATTTATACCCCTTGTTCTAAGACCTCACGCCTGTTATGTTATTTTCCATTGTAGAAAACTTTTGCTCCAGTTAATATTATTCTCATGTTGTGTGTTAATTTTATAATTGTGTTCCACTATGGTGCACCATTGGGATTTTATTAACACGAACAAGTTCTAATTGATTAAGAATTATGTTAATTATTCTAAACCATTTTGATCAAGCCCAAGTGTTTATTGTAGTAATAAAACTCCTTCATATAGATTTACTTGCTAAAACGGCAAAGTGTAAAATAATTTTTGTTATAAAACTCTAAGTTTCATAAATCCCACTAAAAGCCTTAAAAAGGATTTTCTATTTTTCTTGGAAAATATTAGTGCAATTAGATTATCAATCCTCCTACTTATTAATTTATGTTCTTTACATTGTTTATATTATGAAAGATACATATGGTGATGAATATAGCGCTGAAACCCTCAAACAATGATAAGTGTAAACGTAAATATAACTATTATCATTTTTTTGAAAGCATTTGTTATATATTTATATAAATAAGCTACTGTTGGTTAAGGAAGAAAAAGTGGTAAAGATTAGAATCATTTATTTATTTATTTATTTTTCTATAGGACTATGAGAAAATATTAAGTCTTTTTAGATGTTAGAACTTATAAGGTCCAGTTGATAACTTTGGGTTTTTTTTTTTTTTTTTTTTTATAAAAAGAAAATATCGTCACCCTATGAACCCTAACTTTTTATTTTGAAAGTTACATACGGTTCACAAAATAAAATTTAATTCCCTTGTATTGTAGTTACAAAAATCAAACTATGTGTTAAGCCACAACAAACCCAAAAGTCACTTGGACTCATCCCGAACAAGTTATATGTGAATCGCATGCACGTTATCAACTGTTATATTGTTTTGTTCTTTATTTACTAATGCAAACTTAGATGAAAATGTTGATTGCTAGAATGGACAAATAGGTTCCCGGGTTTGGTGTTCGGGTGTAGAATTCACACAGACGTTAAGTTAATGGGAAAATTGAATAAGAATTTCGAATGACATTTGATGAGATGGACGGCAATCAGCCAGTGATTTTGGAAACGGAGATATTTTGATTTTGGATCGACGAGATTCGGTACCCTAAGTTGTGGCATTTTGTGATTACTCCATATTGAATTATTTGGTGATATAAAGGTGATTTGTATTATAGACCGAGTCACGGCTATATACTCCCGAGGTTACAGTCAGTTCCTCGTGGGTCAGTCCCTGGAAAATTCATCCTTGTGAGGCGTTTGATGAATTCCGACTAAGTAGATAACTTAGACTTTTCATCTGGGCTCCCAGTCAGGGCAAGCAAGGAGGAGTTGAATCACGAAATGGCCATAGACTTGGTGGTTATTCAGGAGGTTGTTCTCTAGGTTGAGAACTTAGATGAAAATGTAAGCTAAAGGCTAGTTAATGAAATCACTTGTTTGTTATTCAATTCCGTAATTTCTTTGAATATGCATGAACTGTGGTTAATTATAATGTAAGGGTTAGTGGGTAGGAATTATCTATTGGGTGATTTATCACTCATGGTGCTGTTATGGCCCTGGCATTTTACGCCAGGTATTGAAGGAGAAGGAGAAGCATACTACCAGACGGAGGAGTTCCCAACCGAACAGATGACAACAGAAGATTGGGATTTAAACCTGAACCTCTAGAGATCCATCACCTCCTTTATTTTGTGGGACAAATGTAATTTAATTTTCCCAAGAAAAGTACTATGTTTATTTGTATTCTAACTAAGACAATTATGTTATTTCCGTTGTGCACTTTAATGAGATCCTTTTTAATTATATTAATCTTTTATTAAATAATTTAAATTAACGTGTCCGAAATATCGGGGCGTTACATTACGAGGTCTCTAAAGCCCGGAATATTACTAGGTCTACTTTTGGGTGCGTCGCAAGGAATTAACCTTGGCCAAGGAGGATTACGGGGTCCCGAGAGCCAGGAATTTTACTAAGTCCACCTTTGCGTGAGTCGCTAGGAATTTCTCCAAGTTTATTGTGATTGAAATAAAATTGAGACACGTTGGGAACGATTTGGACACAACAGAAAAATGGGAAACATTTTATGACAACAACGGACTTGACGAAAGAGATAGGAGATATACTTTATGAGTAGGATTATACTTTGGGTCTTAATTTCGAGTTACATATACACATATATATCATTGAAGTCCCGCTTTTTTCCATTCTTGCATTCTTTCATGCGCATATCATCTTATTCGCATATACAAATTGTAGAAGATTTTCCTACTGGGCTAGTGTAGCTCAACCCTTCATTTTCAGGTACAACTCACAGAGCATGATGTGACGTGCATGGAGTGCATGACAAATCTTTTTGGAATGCATACAAAGCCGAGGTATTTGATCATTTTGTGTACTCTACTTTTAAGAGATGAACTTGTAACTCGATTCATTTGTCTCTTTTGACTTTGGAGAAATGTGATAACTTAACACTTTGATTTACATCACTTATGGGACATGAGTACGTAGTTACCGACTTTGTGTACGGAATATCGTGGTGAGAACTTAGATTGTCAACTTATGACTGATGATGGTGGGATCAAGGGCGGAGGTAAAGCATGGCTAAGGTGGGTTGTAGCCCAGGGTCAAGTAATTTTTATTATATATATACGCCAATTATCCAATCTGGGATCCCAGACTGGAGGTTTTTTGATGTTTTGAAGGTTTTAAAACATGTTTTTGCATGATCCAAACCGTCCAATGTGTTTAAAAATTGTTTTTAAGGGTCCCCGCAAGAAATCGTTAAAAAAAAAAATCGGGAAGGGCCTGATCGAGCAGTTTTTCAAAAAAAAATGCACATATACAGTTTTATGAAAAACTGCTTAGATCAAGCCCTTCCTGGTATTTTGTTTGGATGATTTCTCGCGGGGACCCTTGAAAACACGTTTTAAACACATTGGACGGTTCGGATCATGAAAATTTGATCCGAAAATATGAGTCCCGGACTTAGGGATCCCAGACTAGATCCGGACTAGATACATGTATGTAAAAATTATCTTAGTAAATTTTAGTCCACCTTAATTTTTTGTAGCCCAACCCATTTTAACCGTAAACCTTGGTTCTTACATACACGTAATTTGTAGAGCACGATTGGTGTGCTTAGATTTTTACTAATTAAGTTGATGCAGAGCTCCGACTAAAGTGCTTAAATGGTTTTAAAATGTTTATTCTTACATAACAGTAAGGAAAAAAAAAAGTTTGTTGAACATGAATTATGAAACTCTCGTTGGTTTCATATAATATACTCCATCCGACCTAAAATGTTTGTCCCTTTCGCAAAATGAGGACCTAAAAATAATGGTTGTGTTCGCTTACAAGTTTTAGTTTAGTTTTTCAATCACCTATTTCTTTCTCCACTCATTACTCAACTTTTCAATTATTATTCTCATTTCTCTCTCTATCTCTCTCCATTCATTTCCCCCTATTTTCAATTATTACGCTATTTATCTATCCACTTATTACCCACACAAACAAAACTAATCTAACCTAAAACCCTAAAACGAATACACCCAATAAATTTTTTGTCAGGAAAAGTTCAAACTTCTTTCATAAATAAAATGTACTTTGTTGAATTATAAAAAATCGTTGAAAAAGGTTTGAATTTTTCTTGAAAATTTTGTACTATTATTTTTAAGTTATCGTTTTATGGACTAGATAAACAATTTGGGACAGAAGGAGTATGTGTGTGTGTGATTAAATTTTATGCTAGCCCAGGGTAAATTAGTGTCCTTGTTTTGTCCTTGGTGGGATAATATTTTTTCGTCTTTGGCTGCGTGTTTGGATCCTCAGAGTGGTATCGGATCACCGTGGTTGCTTTGGCTTTGCCTACCCATGTCTGATGCCTGCCTTAGAATGGTGTCCATTGTTTCGTGATTGCAATGGCCCGTTAGCATTTCACCGGTGTTTTGTTCTCTCACACCACGAACCGATCGGCATCTGGCTTTATATAGCATATGTTTGGAATGGATTTCCGTCAAGTTTATTTGTTATTTTTGATTTGTGTCTCTACTAGCCTTAGGTGACTGAATGTCTTGATTTCAAACTCCACATGTATAGCCGACCTATATTGGCGATGTGAAGAGAGTATTAGACTTGTATTTTAGATTTAGACATTAGACTACCGTTATGTGTTTCTAGTATATTTTCAATATTAATGATTTGATTGTAGCCCCTCTTCGTTACTATATTCGAACGGAAACCCTATTCCTAAACAGCCCATCCCTCTGTTTTCCTCCACTTCCACTACCTCTCTCTCTGTACACCACCAAATTCAAGACAACTACTTCCCCAAACACCAAAAATAAAAATGAAACAAACCCTTTTTTTGAGCAAAAATTTGATGTGTACGCAATATGCACGGACGGTGCATCTTGACCGTCCATGCGTGTTTTCGACGGACCGAATTTTAATAAAACTCTTACATGTAAGAGTTCTATTAAAATCCGGACCGTCAATTCTTGAAACGGACGGTCAAGATATGTTCATGCACGTACGTACATATGTGTGTACGTATGCATATTTGGAATATTTTTTGAGCACCTGAGTTCAAGGAAATCCTGCCCAAACAACACCGTTACCGGCTATTTTTTTCAATCTATATTAAAAAAATTTACTAAAATAAAGATGAAACAAACCCGTTTTTTGGAGCACCAGTAAACAAACCAAGCGTGTTTTTTGGCTTTTTGTGATTTTTATGTAATGTATTATGAGAAAATTATCTCAAGCAGTCAAAAAGGGCTTCTCCTTAAAAAATGTGGAGTTGAGTAACTTAACTGAGTTTGTATCTTTTTAATTTTTCATACATCGTCAGCATACATTCTTTAACTCTTATATTGAAGAAAAATATATGCCATCCAAATTCAAAATTTACTCCACAAACCGTAGAGTTCATTTGTTCTTAAGTAAATACGAAACCCGATGTTTCTTTAAATTCATCCCATTTTCTGGAGCATTTTAGATTAATTTTGAAAAAAATATTAAAGTACTAAAATTTTGTCGAGTAAAAGACGATAATGTACCAAAGTAATAAAGAGGAAAGCAACCCCTTTTTTTGGTACACCGCTAAAAAAATAATTACAACTAAAGCTTAGTCCATAGCCTTATCTCGAGCAGTCAAATCGTTTTAGAAAAGGTCACCGTTACAGGAGTGCATTATATTTAAAAAATTTAACACCGCATCAACAAACACTCTTATATCCAATAAGAAATATATGTATACTGCATTAAAAACAAAAAAACGTTACTCTATAAACTACAGAATTCATTTGTTCTTAAATGAAAACGACAACAATATTTCTTCCAACTCATCCCATTTTCTTGAGCCTTTTATATCAATTTTGGAAAACAAGAGGAAAAAAAATTTGTCGAACAAAAACAAAAATGACAAAATTGTTTCCCAAATTTTTTGACTTTTTTCCAGAACATTTTTTTTTTTTTGGGTACACTGGTAAAAAAACTGATTAGAATAAAGATTAGTCCAATTCCAGTAAATTGATAACAGGTTCAATTAACTGCAAAAAGGAACATTGAGTTCATTATACCACCTCAACAATTTCTCTTATACTGTACTGTATTTAAGAAACATATACTTCATTTAAAATCAAATTGTTTCTTTTATGGCGCGAATAAAAAATGTGACTCCGTAAAATATAGAGTTCATTTGTTATCAAAAGAAAAACTTTCGAAAACCAAAGTAAAAGCGCAATGTACCAAATTATTTTCCATTTTTTTTTTGTCAATCATCCAAAAAAATTACTGAATAAAGATAAAAGCAAACCCTTCTTTTGGAACACCGCTTAACAAAGTAATTACTAATTATAAATAAATATTATTCCATAGCCTTATCTCTTTTTTTGATCAGTTCCATAGCCTTATCTCAAGCAGCCAAAATGAACTTCTCCTTCTCCCTCGGGAGAGGTCAAAAGGGTGACCATTCCACAAAGAGGTCCCACTGACCAAAAAAAATCTTTCAATGCGACGGTTATTTTACAAGTAGTTTAAAAATATGCGACGGTTATATTTATAACGAGTTTATTATATATTAAATTTTGTACGCGATGTCAACAATCATACAAACTCTTTTAACTCCTTTTTTTTTTTTCTTTTGAAAAATAAGATCTTTTCTTTTGAAAAATAAGATCGATATTTTTGAGATGAGTTTCCGAGATAATAATTTTGTATAAGATTGCGTAATTTTGCATAGTCATTTTTAAAAAATATTTTAATAAAAAAATACTTTTTGAATATAAATAGACAACATACATCAAAAAAGGGTAAAACATTAATAAACAATTTGATAAAAAAAATCATTGAGACAAAAAAACACAAATGACAAAACAATAAAAAAAATTGAAAGATAAATTTCCAAAACTATAACCCAAACAAAGCCACACGATTTCATTTGTTCTTAACTCAAAACGAAATAATATTTCGTCCAATTTCATCCCATTTTCTTGAGCTTTTTTCATATAAGTTTTGAAAAACCAAAATGTTTTCCGATTAAACTAATTCATAATTATACTCGACAACTCTAAATTATAACTAATCTCAACGAAAACCCTGTGTTCCCAACCTACTTCCAACCACATCCCTCTCTCATCTCCCCCACCCCAACTACCTCTCTGTACACCCCACCAAATTCAAAAAACTTCTTCTTCCCCAAACACCAAAATTGGCTCTTCTCTGATCCAAGAATAATCTCCTTCCATCTCCAGATTCGATAATCCTTTTTCCAAAAAAAATTCAATCAGTCGATTCTACTGATGCCAATGCGTTTCACCCCAGCGTTCCTAACCCCACTCTCAATCTTCTCAAGTCCAGACATGTAATCCCTGACTTCATTCCTGATCATCACTTGCACCAAAGAAAGGAAATCCGGCCCAAACGGCACCGTCTCCAGCTTCTCCCCAAACTCGCCGCTTCGGTTCCGGCTGTGAGTCGAATCAGTCAAATCAGTCGTCACCTGGCTAGGGTTTTGATCACCAATCTCATCATGAGACGCGTTACCGCAAACAAGGGATAGATTGAGATCAATCTCCGGAGTCGGTTCAGTCTGCTGCGACGGATTCACGATCGACGGTCGATACGCGCTCGCGCTCATCGGAGATATCAACGGGAGACTCGAATCACTAATAACATCAGATCCAGAAGGACTATCAAGATTATGATTATTGTCATCATCAACACACAAACCAGAAATCGCCAACGTGACGTCACCGCTCTCCGACCGCCTGTGTACCTGAACAGCACGCTCATCGGTGCCGCCGCCGTCGATCGTGTGCTTCCGCTTCAGAGTCGAGTTCCAGTGGTTCTTGATCGCGTTGTCCGTTCGACCGTTGAGGAACCTAGCAATAGTCGCCCACTTGTTACCGAACTGAGAGTGGGCCCGGATGATCATCTCGTCTTCCTCCGGCGTGAACGGCCGGTGTTCCACCTCCGGCGACAGCTGGTTGCACCACCGCAGACGGCATGATTTCCCCGATCTTCCAGGGATCGACTTGCTAATCAGCGACCAGTTCCTCGCCCCGTGCCGTTGCACGAGCTTCTGCAACGACTCGTCTTCTTCGGGACTCCATGGCCCCTTGATCCGATCCATATCTCCCTGCGTCGCCATAACCAACCCTAACCCACCCTAATATAAATATGTATATAAATATCGTTGGAGAGAGAGAGAGAGAGAGAGATGTGTGTGTGTGATTTGGAGGAGAGAGAGGCACATGAGAGAGAGGAGGGGAGGTAGAAAGAGAAAGGAGGGTTTAAATAGTGGGGATTAGGGTTACCGGTGGTTGTCGGTAGACGGTTACGTTGTTTACAGCTGTAGAAGGGACACGCGTCGAGTGGTAAGTGAAGGAGGAATGAGAGAATCACGGGAATATCTTGCCAGCGCGGAGATTTAATTTGCCTTATAATATTTTGACTCGAGGGTGTGGGGACAGTTACGGAAGTTAATGAGCCACCGATGGTTCTAGAATTTGGGAATTATCGTTTTAAGGAAGGGCCGGTTTTTCCGTTTCCAATTTTTTGAAAATTTTCAAACGGATAAACCTACGGGTACCAAACGAAGGGCACAGAAAATGCACAGAGCGTGTTCAGAGACCTATTTTTGGCTCCCATATGAGTGATCCGAATCGTTCATTATTTTTAGAACATTTTTTTTTATTGAAACGGTAGGGCTTTGGTTGAACCACTTCTAACCGTCCGATTGAGCTGAAATTTTGTAGGACCCCTTGGAAAAATGTTTTAAGAATATTGAACGGTTCGGATCACTCGTGTGGAACTCAAAAGTGGATCCCCCAATGCGTTCTGTGCATTTTCTGTGCGCTTCGTTCTGTACGGATAGCACTATCCTTTTTCAAACTTTTTTGGGTAAAAAATTAAGACAGAGTATAGGAATACTTTCTAGGGTAAATTACACTGACCTCCCCTGAGGTTTCTGACTTGTACACTAACCACCCCTACTTTATCTGAAATAGCACTGACCTCCCCTGAGTTTTATATTTTAGTATCAAAAGCACCATTCTATTACTTGCCCGTCAGTGACAGTAACGGGAATTGATGAGGTAAGCCATTAACCTTTGTTGAATTCCCAAAATAGCCCCTGACACTAGTTACAATCTAAATGCAAAAGGCTTTCTTTTTTTTTCTAAATAATGATCATGCATGAATACTTAGAATATAATTTATTGGCGGACAATTTCTATAAAGAAAAATGAAACGAATTCCCCGTTTGACTTTTGCTGTTAAAAAAAAATGCAGTTCAAAATATGGGAATGCTACCAAATATACATGTCTTTTAATTCAATTTTTTGTTTAACAAATGGATGTGTCCTAGTTCATAAAATACATCAAATAAGAGTATAAGTAAGTCATTTTCAATTGCTTTGCATCACTTGGGTACTGAATTTTCTACTAATACAGTAGAAAATTTGTGACGTAGAAAATTCTGCTACTTATGGTGTTGTGATGTGCAAAATGGCAAATTTTCTACTGTATTAGTGTAATCCAAAACTAGTGTCAAGGGCTATTTTGGAAATTCTACAAAGGTTAATGGCTTACCTCATCAATTCCCGATACTGTCACTGACGGCCAAGTAACAGATGGGTGCTTTTGATACTAAAATACAAAACTCAGGGGAGGTCAGTGCTATTTTAGTAACAGAAGAGTGCTTTTGATACTAAAATATAAAACTCAGGGGAGGTCAGTGCTATTTCAGATAAAATATGGGTGGTCAGTGTACAAGTCAAAAACCTCAAGCGAGGTCAGTGTAATTTACCCTACTTTCTATTCAAAATGCATTGTCTTTTCTGTTAACAAATTTTCGAATTTTTTTAGTTTTTTTAAAAAAAGTGTATAATCATGATGAAAGGTTTATTTTGACCCCTTTTTTTTTAGTTTTTGTCTTCAATGAATTTCTTTTCCTCAATTTTTGTTGTTCCGATTAGTGTTTTTACCCCTCCATTTTGAATATTGAAAAAAACAAATTTTCCCTGCAACTCCTATGTTATTTTAGACACTCCAACAAAATATTTGAATATTGAAAATAGTTTTCTGATCTCGTTTCAAGTAATTTTTTGAAATTAAGATTAGTTTTAACTTATTAAATTGTTAAATATGTCCTTTTGTGATAATATGCTACTATTATAACTATTATAACTGACGAATTTGACTTGCTACCACAATTTTCTAATGTTTATAATTTAGCTAAATTATGTAAACGGTTGTTCCATAGGGTTGGAGATGTTTTTTCTTTCATAAATTTAAAATTTTTGTCTCGACACACCACCTAATAAACTACTTAGGAGAGAGATAAAATTAAACAATATAGATGTCGCTTAGCTTGTTAGATAAATAATAGTTTACCATTTAGGGATGATAAAGGGTCGGCTCGACTCGAGTTTCTGTCATACATGATTTGAACTTGAAATTTACGACTAAAATCGAATTCGAATTGAAACCCGACAGGTCTTCCATCATCAAGATTGCAACCATAGCCAATCAATATCAATTCGTTTTTTTTTTTTTTCCCCTCAAAATCCAATTTGTATATGTGTGCATCTTGAGGCAATAATACATACATGGGGGCATTTATGTTAGTTTAGTATATTACCATTCGGGTTGAGTTTTCGGTGCGAATAATTTCAAACTCGAACTGAAATTCATCAATTTTTAGAATTGAAAATCAGAACCTAATCCGTTATTAAAAAATTGGATAACAATTAACTCGATCAATTATTTATTTATTTATTTATTTTTTTTTTTGGGGGGGGGGGGGGGGGGGGGGGGGGGGGGCGGGGGGGGGATCATCAAGTATTCAAGTGAAGCCAAACAATTGCACTCTAAATTTTTGTTACAATTTCGCTAATCACCATTCAATATACACAAAATTTTAAAAACTGGTTTTTTAGTTTTTTGGGTTTTTTGGTTGTCTTTATTCAAATTTTTTTGGCATTTGTTAGTTTTGCGTCAAGATTTTATGGTTTCTAGATTTATCTCGTCGATACGAATCCAAAGAGTATAAAATTATGGTCAAAAGTAATAGTTTTTTTTTTAATAAAGTTGTAAATAAACCAAAATAAACCAATTTTTTGGATTATTTTTCGTTTTTATTCACAAAACTTTAAGTTTGGCTACTAATTTTATACTTTTTAGATTCTTCTCGTCGAAACAAGCCAAGAAACCACAAAAAATGACCGAATCTAACAAATGTAAAAAAAAAATTGAATAAGGACAAAACGAACAAAAAAAAAAAAACCAAAAAATCAATTTTTTCAAATTAGCCAAAGGAGGCCTAAATCATACGATACAAAATGTCAAAAGACAATCAAAATTATCCACATTCCATTAATTATCTGGAAATGAATTTGTATTACCATTTATTTTATAGTTCCTTGTTTTTCTCGTTTGTTATTTAAAGTATTAAAAAATAAAGTGTAATTATAAAAACGGTAATCCCTTTTGCACAGACGGAAATGTACAGACCACGTACCGACGAATTGAGCTCATACAGCCGTCTGATTGCCTCGATTCCCGTGTGGGCCCACTCGGAATTTAATTTTGAGAAGGATGAACAGCTCCGATCGATCGGTTGGGACCCACAATGGCATCCCCGACGCCATCGGTATGTGGTCTGTACATTTCCGTCTGTGTGCATAGAAGGGTTCTTATAAAAAATGTGGAGGGCATACATCACTCCGCACTCCACAGTCCCAACTTCCAACAGTATTTCGTTAACCGTGGGTTAACGGATAGGGGTCGTCCCACTCGGAAAATATCTCGAGGAACAAAGGGCATAATCGAGAAATCACAGTCCTAGGATGTGGATAAGCTTTGACCTAACCAGCTGGAGAGCAATTAATTTTGCGTGACGGAATTCGTGAGGTTTTGGGGTTTTTTGTTTAACTTCCTTTTGGTCTCTTCCTATGATTTGCATACGGGAAACGGAAAGTGCTGACGTGGAACAAGACGACACAGAACGGTCAGAGAGGAAACGACGGGGAAATTTACTGACGCTCTTTGTGTTTGTGTGTCCAGCCTGTATACACATAAACTTCCAAAATACGGAGTACTTAAAAGGACGACACGCCAACGGCCTCCAAGGTTACCTGCCATTGTCGGTCACCTCTTCAACACCGACATTTTTTTATACCGGCTGCCTATAGGTACAGTCCAAAATGTTTTGAATTTGAATCAATTTAAACGTGATTATCACCCTTCTAGCAAAAAAAAAAAAAACGTGATTATCACAGCTAGACAATAAAGGTCTTGTTCGATTTGGTTTTCAATAATCGATTTTTTTAATTATTATTCAATTATTACTCCTATTTTTAAATACTTCCTCCGTCCCTAAACTTTTGACACTTTTTGAACGGTATGCCATTTTCAAATGCTTATATCTATCAATGTAAATGTCAAAAAATATGCAATATGTATCTTGTTTGATAGATTTTAATTAGTTCTATTTAACAAAATTTTCAAAATCACATAAAACGTTATAAATAAAAAGATATAAGCAATTTAAAATGACACGCAATCCCAAAAAGGTCAAAAGTTTAGGGACGGAGGGAGTATTATTTTTATTTTGCTATCTATCTCTCCCTAATCATTAATACATATTTTTTAATTATTATCCCTATTTCTCCTTCTAATCATTACAAAAACTGAAACTCAAAACACAAACCAAATACAACCGAATGTCTCAAAAATGTACAAAACCATTTTTAGGAGTAATAGTGAGCGTCAATGAACAATGGACCCAACTAGGGGTACAGAATCCCATGTCTAAAAATTGCACAAAACACGTTTGGGGACCCAAGTTTGGATCAACTACTTATGCGTGTTGGATTGAGCCGATTTTCCTTGGAGCCACTCGAAAAAATGTTTTAAGATGAATGAACGATTCAGATCACTCGTGTGGAACCCAAACTAGCTACGATTTGTGGAAATTTGACTAGAGGCAAGGTCTAGGGGTTCAAAACATCAATAACTTAGTTTAATAAACTCTTCTCAGAGATATATCAATTAAGAACTATGGATACCCACCAGTTGCGGCGTAGGCTCGGACATAGGATGGCCAATGGCGTTTATAGGAAACTTAGTGTTAATGTGCCCGTTGTAGCAAACCTTATGTATTGAGAGTCCCCACTTGCTTTTAGGAAACCAAAAAACCGTACGAGAGTCTAACTTTCAGGAGCCAAGGGTACAAAAAGGAGAAGGTATTAAGCACCCCTCTCTGCCCAACCAAATGGTTGGCCTTTAATCGTTTAACTAAGAACACTTTAATTATTCTTTTGATTTCAACAAACAACTGATTAATTAGCCTTTTAACAAATAAGGTGATTGAAAGCAATAACATGGACATGGATTATATAAATGAAACAGAAGGTTTTGGTATAGAACCCATTGTCAGTTGACACTCACTAACTGGTGGTCACTGCTTATGTCACGACCTAGAGGGTTCTCACATCTTAAGGTCACATCTTAAGGCTATTCGGTTGCCACATGCATATACAACATACCAGCGGCCGTGGTTCCTCGTTACGCCAGCAGAAACAACAAAACAAGTGTCAGTTTAGAAAGAGAAAGGAAAAACGAAAAAGAAATAAAAGGCTAGCCTATAAATGGCTATGTGAACAGCCCGCCCTGATCCCTTGGTTGCTGATTGGACAACTTTGCTTTGTTCTGAGCCTTTGTCGATATATAAAAGGTGGAAAACCGGATGAACAACTTAGAACTCATTGGGTGTGAAGGGTTTCAAACACTTTCTGGGTGTTTTGATTACTCACAAATCTCTCATGTATCCGTAACTTTTGGGGTTCCATGTAGTAGTATTTGGAGGCTAAGATTTCTGTGCATGTAAAATGATAGCAACAAGGTCTGTAGACAGAGAGGAGAGAGGCTTAAGTGATATATATATAGGGTCAAGATTCAGTCAGGACTTTCTAATCGAACTTTACGTCCACGCCACCCCCTTCCAAGCCAAATGTTCGAGATCCAAATCGTTCAATGTGTTTAGAAGATGTTTTTATTAAGGGTTCACGCGAGAAATCAGTGGAAAAAAAAAGATCGGGAAGGACTTGATCAGAGCAGTTTATGAAAATTTGATCGGGAAATGAAGATTTGGACGTAAGGTGTTGATATAAGGGTGTGGACTGGATCCTTGTTGTGTGTGTGTATAAAACCCCATAGACGAGGACCCTAATTATAGATTAAACTAAGTCTTAATGGAAGTATACCAAACATGTAATATTGCATAGAATCTCCTCAAGATACTTTTTCGGAGTGGTGGGCAAGTAAAAGCATCGAATGGAAGGTTTTTAAGCCAACCAGAATGTGTCCGAAGGTCCTTAATGAATGTGGAACAGCCCTTTTCGTCTGGGGTGGCATCAAGGCTGTGTGGAGTAATGGACCCCAAGACTCAAGGTCCTTGGTGAGTAATGAGTTCGATTGTGGTGACTTTATTATTGTTTCAATTGATTTTCCCTCCATATCAGAAGCCTTACAAATGCCAAATACTCTCTCCATCCCAAAAAGATGGTCCAACTTCACTATTCACACCTCTCAAAAAATTATTCATATTTTCTTATTTATAATGATTTATATATCCAATATGAAACTTGTTTGATAAAAATATCTATTAATTTTATTAAACATGTATTTCAAAATCATAGAAAACATAATAATTTGTGAGATATAGATGATTATTTGAGTCGTCCAAAAAGTGAAGTAAGAGATCTTTTTGGGACGGAGGGAGTATATATTTGAATGCCAATTTTACTATTTTATAGATTTTTAATTATGATGACATATCCATAACAAGGTCCATCAGATATCCCTAAT
This sequence comes from Vaccinium darrowii, assembly GCA_020921065.1. NCBI lineage: Eukaryota > Viridiplantae > Streptophyta > Magnoliopsida > Ericales > Ericaceae > Vaccinium > Vaccinium darrowii. The sequence continues at coordinate 28,337,269 of CM037159.1, forward strand.
TATGGAGTTCATTTTAATACCAACTTAATCCAATTGGATAGTCTTTTTCTAGGACCAGTCTACTAATCTCTAGGAGACCAATCTCACCACCCCATTGCGGATCCAGGAAAATGAGAGTGCTATGTTTGCAATTGAGGACTATACTCTAATCATCCGTAAGTCTTGGTTAATATTATCATTCATATATAGTATATTGGGTCAAATGAAGAAGTTATAAATTGCAAAACATCTCTTAGCAAGTATCTTAAAAAATTAACTCTTTTTATATAGGTGGATAGCAGAAGTGCAAGAAATTTAGGCATAAAGGTAATTTAGTTGGAGTGATTAGGGAAAAAAAGAAGGGGTTTTAGTAGAAGATCTTCAATTTTCTTTATATGTTTGGATTCATTGTTTGTGAGTTGTTTTATTTTTTTCAAAGCACATTTACTTAAGTTGGTCAAATGAATATTGAAAAAAGTTTGGTCATGTTCGATAGTAACATTGGTTAATTTTCGATTGGGTGAGAATATGTTGCGTCACATACAATTATTACACAAAGCTTCTTCCTAGTCATGTGATTAGGCGATTAAGAAATTCATTGATAAAAATGATGGAGTACACGAGACAAATTTTATTGGGAGACGGCCAGAACAAAATCTAAAAAGCCAACCAAACGACCTACTCCCAACAGGATACGAATAGAATAGCAAGACTAACAAAACGAACACACAAACACAAATAAAATACTCAAGCACCTGCAAAACAACTATAAGGAGTAGGTTTGTTGGATACCAATAAAAGCGATTTGTTGAATACCGATGTTTGAGCCGTGCCTAAAAAGGCACGGGCATGTGTTAGTAAATATTCAATGAACATCTTTATAATTATTTTATACAAGTCAGGCCAGGCTTGACTTTAAAAGATAGTCCCAAGCCCAACCCATTTCAGTAAACGGGTTTAAAATCAATGAACTAAACTTGATGGACTTAAATATATATCTCAAACAGTTAAAAAAAGTTAAATATCACTGACCTCCCCTGAGGTTTCTGACTAATACAAGAACCCTATGAGGTTCTAGAAATTACAGTGACCTCCCTTACTTTACAAACTATTGTCTAGATTTCCCATTCCGTCAAATTCACACTAACGATGTTAGTCTCTACGACTAAATGACTAAAATGCCCTTGAATATCACGTGAACTTAACAACTAAGTCTTCTTCTATTTTTCTTCTAATTGGAGCTTTTATAGTTAAATATAATTCACTCATTATATTTGTTCAAATTTCTATAGTCATTAGTACAATCTTAAATTTCAATACTTTGATTTTTTTTTTCTTCACGTATCTCATTTTTTTGGCTCCTATATGTATTTTTCACACGAAATGAACTTGAAATCAATGTAACTAATCAATTCAATTATTTTTAGAACTTTTGTGATCGATTTTATTAGATTTTACAAAATAAAGTCAATATTGTATATCGTGTAATATTTCTTTAAGTTTTTCCACTCTATTATTGCACTAGTGTTGAAACATACTAATTAAATTTGGAAACAAAGAAGTATGTTTTGATCTTGTTCATAACTACTAATGCATTAGTTTTAAAAAGAAGAAGAAGAAAATAAGCTTTAAAAAAGAATTCAATGGGTAAATTATACTTACTTTATTTTGCAAAAGAATTGTTGTAGAGAAATCACAATTTATGTAATATAATGGATTAGATACGTACAATTCATTCCTTCCTTTTAACAATATACTTGCAAATGACCCCCCCTCCCAAAAAAAAAAAAAAAAAGAAGAAGATAGCTTAAGTGATTACTATATTTTCTATACAATATAACGCTTATGAATAGATACAATGTTCTAGTCATTGTATATTCCATCATCTATAGTAATTGGTTTAATTTTATTTTAATATTTAATAAATCCAATCAAAAGAAGGAAAATACTTGATTTTTTACTTCACCTAATATATAAGTCATTTACTAGCAAAAACTAACGGCGTTTTAAGTCGAAGGAATAGGGAAACTTGTATGATAATTTAGAAAATAAGGGAGATCAATGTAATTTTTAAAACCTTAGGGGAGGTCCTGCATTTGTCAAAAACCTGAGGAGTTGACAATGGAGTTTAATCCACAGCCGCCAATTCTCAGTGGCGGTTGGATTCATATACGTTTGAAACTTCGGAGTCCCAACAAACAACGCCGTCACTTTCCGATCCTCACTCTGAACAGCACGAGAAGTTGACAATCCAATAGACTAGGGTTTAGGGTTTTTGTCGATGCTAAATGTCATCGGGCAGACCGCCGCCCGCCGCCGGAGAGAGAGACATGCGGATGGTTCCCGTGCCGGAGAGGAGGAGCCTTGCCCTCCCTCCACGGCCACCGGCCGCCGTATCAAACGCGCTCGTCGAGTACGTGCCTGCCGTACCCAATCCAGAGGACGAGGACCTTGAGGTAAAGCTTCGCCGGATTCTTGAACACGTTCCGGTTCGAGTGAGCAACACCTCGGGCAGCTCGGCCGGTTCGGGCTCCGGCGACTTTCATCAGGTAATAGATGGAGATCGATTTAATTGTTATCATTTGTTGTTTACTAGAATTTTTGCTTTCTTAGATTCTCATACGACCCCGAGGGTTGGCCTGGTGGTCAAGGGTTAGGGCTTGGGGCTTTAGGGGTCTCATGTTCGAAACATCCCGGTTTCTGTTCATTCTTATGGAGCCAGGTCGTGAGGGGTTTTTCCTGGCTTTAGTCGGACTCTCCGCTAGCGGGCAGCGTGATTAGGTCCTGAGAAATCAGGTGTGCATAAGCTGGGCGGACATCCTGAGTTTTTCTCACAATCGCGTAAGCTGGGCGGACATCCTGAGTTATCAAAGAAAAGATAGATACTTATACACTTTGTGCTTACCAAAATAATGTGTATATATGCAGAAATTCAGAGACAGGTTGTAAATAATGTATGATTTTAGATTTGTAGTTGGGAATTTGGTCTTCAGATAGGTCTGAATAAAGTTGTATATGCTTCAGTCTAATCTAAGGCATTATACTTTGAATGTCATTAGACCCCTGAATATAACGTCAATAATTTGTACTAGCTTGAACAAGTTTTCTAAAAGTCGGCCACCTAGGCCGACTAGTCCCTGCCTAGGTGCTAGGTGGTGGTTCAGCGCCTAGATTAGGCAGCCAACTAGTCGGCGTCTAGGGCGCTAGGTGGCCGACTAGTCAGCCGCCCAGGCACTAGGCCCACCTTTTCCACCCGATAATGGGTTGACCCATCTTTTCTTTGCCGGGGCTACATATAGGTGCATATGCAGGGTTATTCCCATTGACTTGCTTCATACCAGTTTTCGCAACCTTTCGCTCCTATGTTTGTTCTCTCTTGAATGCTAGAAGATTGCTCAAGTGTGGAAGCTTTACTTCAAACTTAATTAGCTCTTATATGTTCTCGTCCTGAAGCAATTCAGCTATTGGTTATGGGATACTTTGTCAAGCTATGACATGTTCAGCTTGTTGAGCGACGATGATTATGTAATCATTTGAAACTTCTTGTTAATTTTTGCCAAAAGATGAGCACACGAGCTTGTATTAAGATCCATTACGAGAGAAAATCTGCTGTTTAATGTAGAAGTCATATTACAGCAGATGTAGAAACTTACAAGCCATTATAGAAATAATTCTTGGGAGCGTTGGAGCGACTTGCTGAAATGTGTAAACACATGCACTCAAGGTTGATTACGTGGTCTGAACTCTGACCTAAAATATTGGAGGAGTATGCTGACATTGTGCAGTAGGATAACTAATACGGCTACCAAAGCTAGGGAGGTCGCATAAACGTGTGGTGCACATGGAATGCAATGAGATGGGTCCTCCTCAAAGGGTTGGACTTTGAGATTCTTCTGGTCAAATTCCAGTCTTGTGGCTTGATTGTGGTCAATACTGTTGGTGGAAAACTTGTATGAGTTTTTTTAACCTTATGGAAAGTTCATGTTTGATATATAAGTAAGCTGTTTGGTGCATTCTCCATGGTAAGAAGATAAAAAGAGCTTTGTAGATTGAGTACCATTTAAACGATGAGGGTTTCAACTCCCCAAGTGTTGGTCTTAATTGGTCATACAGTGACACTGTGGTAGAGGTTTGGAGGCATTAGATCTAGAATTGGAGGCAAAGCAACCCATGACTTTAGGGTTTTCTCCACTCCTTTGTGCGCTATCATCGTAATGAAAAATCCGAGGTTACTATGTTTTGGAGGTTTTGAGAGAAGATTGGTCTCCCAGTAAGGCTGTTTTAGCCAGTGTCAATTATTTTGAAGGAAATTGGCAAATGGATCTTTGAAGATATATACGAAGCCTGCTTTGAGCTGGGAAAAAATAAATTGTGGAGAGAGAGAGAGAGAGGTCAAGTTTGCTCCATTACTGAGACATTTGTACCTATGTCCCACTTCTGTAGTATGAGGGAAAAACTTGTGAAATGTTTAGTTTCACTCGAATGATGGCTGGAATGGAATTTCCATTCCCTTGGAACACACATTCCAACATTTTTATTCCTTTTTTTTTTTTTTTTGAAATTAACATTTTTATGATCAAGATGGTAAATGGGCATTTGGAATGGAATCACCATCCGTCATTTTAGGGTAATTGCCATCCGTTGAGAGGCCAATGGATGACCACTCCGTTCTTTCCTGAAATCATTCATGCGAACTTAACAGTACCTTAAGGTTGTATCGTCTAGCTCAAACTAAACTGACTACAGGTAATAAGTGATTCTCCTAAACTAAGCGGACTGCACTGTGTTTGTGTTCAAGTGAGTTGGTCCAGTTTGATTCATCGTTAGGGTGCACTGATAGGCAATGGATCATAATCATTATCTTTGGTGTACGTCTTGTATATTTTGACTGTATTTAGTGTTTAGTTTGGCTTACTGAATTTTACATGCAAATAAGGATTGTCGGAATCTGTCATTACAAATATAAAAGTGTATCATAGTCCTGCTTGATGTTTTTTCTATATGTGCTTGCCTTCTTCATTGTCCAAGTATTGGTAACCAAATGACTAAACGACACCGGCACCTTATCAAGCAAAGCAGGTGCTAAAGTAGGACCCTGTCTTGTTATCAATCTTTGTTGTTTTTTGTTGTGAGGTGGTTCATTTTTTTTACAGTATCGGCAAATGAGACGGAAAGAACAAGACCGGCTCTCAAGGATGGATGCTGACCACAAGAGAAGAAAAGAACTGGCGGAATTCAACATGAGAAGGGAGGAAAGAATGAGAGCTGCTGAGGAACGGACAGCAAAGAAGCGCTTAAAACGCCAAAAGAAAAGGCAGAAGAAGAAGCAGAAGAAAAGCAACTTGAATGCCACTGAAGAAGATAGCAAGAAAAATGAATCTTCAGATGATGACGGGGACTCTGGTAATGGTGAATAGGGAAAAGGCGGGATTTTACTTGAAACTGATTGCAATTTTTTTGTTCATGTTGCAGCTGGTAAAGTCAGTTCCAGGTGAAGTAAGAAGGGGTCGGGTGACCAATTCTTATGAGGTTTAGCAAGCTGGTTTTCGTCATTTGCTACGAAAACCCGAGGGATAAGGAAAATGGAAATGGAGAACCTTTATGGTGTACAAGTTTGCTTCGTTTGATTTGGTTGTGGTTCAAATTTTGATGTATTCCTAATGGTTAGATGGGCAATTGAGGATGGAGAAATGTTGATTATGTTCCATCTCAAGGGGGGAAAAAGGAAGAAAAAAGAACGGATACTAATCAAATCCTCTTTTTTAACGATTGAATACACTTCTAGAGTGCCATATTTAGTAAAAGTAATTCCCGAACTCTTGCTTCTGTATCGACGATCTTTGAATTAAGCAAGAATTTATTCCATCTCCAAGAGACATTGTGTGGGTTATGGTTTTCCAAAAGGAGAGTCTCAATGTGTGAGCTTGATTTGCCTATCTTTTTAGCTGAACTTTTAGGCAGACAGGTTATTTATGAACAATGCTACATTCATGGAGACTGGTGTAATTTTGGTGTGTTTTACATGCTTTTACCCCTCAATTTAGCCGCCCAATGAAAGGATGCCTCATAGTCATAGCATCGTCATACGGGTTTGGGCTTCCCTGTGATCGATATCATTTGGAGAAAGTATAAACAATTGTTGCACTTGCACATAGAGAAAACAAAATAAAGACGACCAAGAAAAAAGAAGAAGAAATGTCACAGGGGAAAATTACTTTTGCTTTATTATATACAAAATGACTCCTTTACCCCTCCTCCCCTCCTTTAATTACTTTATTATATTATTTATGTTATTTATATTAATTAATTTCTTTATATAAATTCTTTTAATTATTTAATTTATTTCTTTAAATTAATTCATTTAATTATTTAATTCAGTTTTTCAATTATTTATTTATTTTAATTTTTTATTTAATTATTATTGATACCCCATTTTGCCCTGTCGCTCCGGATTAATAAAAAAGACCTACTATTTTTAAGTCCGATGAAGCGAGACGAGTGAAACACATCGGCAACTTCGTAATGTAAAATACGCGCCACTACATGAAAAATGACATATCCTGAGATCCGATTTGACAACATCGACCGTGTGTTGGCAAGATATTTGTGCCATTGATATGTGTGCCATTGTTATTTGTCTTTTCATTCATTCATCAGAAGCTATATCTTGCCACTACTTCTTTCATTCATCATAACTTCTTTTATTCATTAGAACTACGCAAATTTTTGGAAAAATCAATTTCAAAGTGAATTTTCAGTTTGTACTTCACACCTTCATTCTCCCACTACTTCATACATTCACAGAACATCTCCCACTATTTTTCTTTTCTTTTTTCGTAATTCATCGAACAACATTATGGATAACTACTACTATTCAGATGGTTGATCATTTGAGAATGATGTTCCTAGTGAGAAGAGCATCTCCTACAACAGTCGTGATTATACACCCGAATTTAGCACTATTTGTGGTTCCAAGCACTAGGCGTTGTGCCGGGACCACAATTTGGAGGCAATATTGATTAAGGCTGAACATTGTCAACGTGATTGTAATATTTATTCACTTTAAAACGTGATTGAAATATTTTATTTACTTTTAAGCGTGATTGTAATATTATTCACTTTTAGAAGTTTTTTAAAATTTATTATCATTGTTAAGACAAATTAATCAACTAATTAAAATAATATAAAGTTTCTAAATTAAAGTCAAATTTATATGTCAATGTAAAAAAATAATTTACTTGCAAATGTAATTTGAGTAAACTAAATTAAATAAGTAATTAAATAAATAAACTTAAAAGAGAAAAAGAAAAAAAGATAAACAAATAAAAGAGAAAGAAAAAAAGAAGGAAGAATGACCGAAAATTAAAGGGAGGGTAAAGGAGGGACGCCTAACAGCTCTCGTCACAGGACTGGCTCTATACTTTTGGAGGCCCTAGGCAAAGTCATAACACATGCACCTACAAATCCAGCTCCATCAGATGGAAGTTTGAATCGAGCATCTACACATATCAGATGGAGCTAGTTTTTCTCGGGCCCACTCGAGATGTAATTTTAAAATTTTTGAGCGCTCAGATCAGCTGTTTGGGATCCATACTAGATCCTGCAAGGCCTTCCCTGCATGATTCCCTGCAAATCCTTCCTTGCATATAGCACTAAATAATACTCCCTCCGTCTCCGTTTTTCTTTTATCCACTTTCACTATTCACAACACTTCAAAAAATTGTTTATTTTCAAATGTATAATGTTATATATTTTTAATATAGTTATCGAAGAGTTATATTAAACAAAATTGTAAATGGAGGGAGTATTATAAGCAATTGAGAAACGTCACGCATACACAAATGAACAGAAAAATAGAGAATGGAGGGAGGATATGCGTGTATAATGTATATATATGTGCAACATATGTTTTTCTTGTTTTCTTTTAGATAATTTGAGCTTGAAAAACAACTCAATTATTAACATGGAACGCGTAGGTATTCAATGGATTGGATTGGATTCGAATCCGAAGTAGCTCAAATCCGATTCAAATCCAAACTCGCTAAATCCGAAATCAATAATCCGAAAAAATTTGGATATCTAATCCAATCCGGTAATATCCAGATCCAATACAATAGGAATTAGCATCAAACTCGTGCTATGCACGGAGTCGCAATACACGAAAAAATTTAACTATTGATGAATACTTTCAACATTAAAATGGCCTTGTTTGTTTGTTAGTTTAGTTTTCCACAAAAATCTAGGGTCGTACCGTGCTACTTCATTATATGCTTGGAGCACTTTGATTCCACAATCTAGATGAAAACCCGTGCTATATACGGGATGAATTAATGTTTTCATATACCAATAATTTAAATTTGTATGGGAAGAACAATGTTATTCTTCAAAACTCGTGGTATTAAACATATTGATGAGTGATTAATCGATGAAAGTGTGTAATTTTTGGGTACATGTTGATGATGATTAACCTATGAAAATATGTATTCTTTTGGGTATTATAAATAATTAACCTTAGAACACTTATACCTTTTTTTTATACTAATAATCCCTCCGTTCATAAAGATAATCCACTGCCAAAAAACCTCTAATTTCTGGATAGAAAAATAAAGCACCTCCGTACACGATTTATACATTTCTTCATACAAAATTAAAAAACTAATTGAGATTTTTATCAAAAAATTGCACGTCGCTTTATAATTAATAGACTATCTTTTGTGGGATGGAGGTGGAAGAATATTAATCTTAGGTGCTACCTCCGAGTCAAAATCCTGGCTCTGTCCCTAGGTATTACTCTCCAATATAAATTGTCAAAAAAATCTTATAACTTATTTGAGTACCTCACAAAATCAAACTTAATCAAATCTTAAAATACCTCACGACCTTCATATTTTGATTTGGGGCTTAACTCCTTTGTTTATGGAGCTGGACATCCAATGGTGCAATTGTTGTGCTTAATATATGGTTGGTTCAAAATATTAATTCACTCATATGGATATATAGTTTCTTATATTTGGATGTTAATTTTGCGATTATTACGTATCATATGTGTAAGGCATATATTTGGGTTTTGAATTTTTTCCCACAATATAATTCAACTATATTCTACGACTTCTTATTTTGTTCATATATTAATTGTTTAAGTTAGATAGATATCCATCATTCTATCTTAAAGTAGAATATAATACTAAATGTCACTTTATCAGAAGAAGAAGAAGAAGAAGAAGAAGAAGAAGAAGAAGAAGAAGAAGAAGAAGAGAACAAATTCTATCTCACAAAACTCAGGAAAGGTTGGCTAAAAGAATTGTTAAGATCTTATTTGTCATTTGATAGTCATATAGTAATTTAGTATTGTACCTTTCAAGATCTTAGCAATAGCAACTATTAACTTGACACTTCCTGCTAAATTGAGAATAATATTTCAATTATGTCCCTTCGGGGACATCCGATAAAATTGGAACGATATGTAACCCTTTGACCATTTTTGCGATCAAAATGTTGTTTTGACAATTTCAATCGATTGATTTTCTCATCATCCTGTAAAAGCCGAGTCATTTTTTAACCAAACATAAATTTCGACATCAAAAGCCATTATAGATTTTTTTAAAAAATAAATACCAATCAATAGAAATTGAAAAAAAAAATTATTACAAACTAACTCACCGTTACCAAAATATAGGTTATTTGTTCAATTGCACTAGGCCAACCATGACCCTAGCCAAAGCATAAGAACAACAATAAGGTTTGCATGGAAATATAATTGGTTGGATTGAGAGACTTAAGAGTTTTTTAGACTGATGATTGAGAAAATGGGGGATGGACATTTTCATTTTTATAAGTTTTTGATGTATTTGGAATTTAAAACTAATTGATTATTGTTTTTATTTGCAAATGTTGAGAGATTTTTTAAAATTATTTTGAAATTTTTAATTAGCTAATTAATTGTTTCATTTGTAGAATTTATTGATTGATGAGTATTTGAAATTTAAATTTATTTGACAGATTATTTTCTTTACCAATCTTGAGTGTTGATTCCTTAAATCATGGAACTTGCTTGAAATTTGAAATTTACCTACTTAAGGTAATTGAATTATTGTCACATGTGTCACTCAAAATCCTATACGGCAAACCAACTATTTTATGCCACTTGTCGCGATGAGAGCCTTTCTCACAAAAAGTCATTATGCAATACTATATAAGATTTGGATTACCAGATTCAAGTTATTGGACTTGGGTCATCAGATTCGGATCGACTTTTTTTAGATCGAATTCGGATCGGATCCGGATTGAATGCACTCTGTTGATAGGCCTAGGTATAATTACTGAGATAATCATTTTTACGGAGGTTCCGTAAAGAGGGGTTTGCGCTTAGCAAATCTCCGCCGTTCATCCTGTGATCCAACGGCTCGGAGCCCGTGCATAGTTTTTCTTTTTTTTACATCTGCAGTGCATTTAAGGAGGAGAGAGAGAGAGAGTGCACGACTCCGAGCCGTTAAATCTCGAGATGGACGGCAGGAATTTACTCGGCGCAAACCCTTTTTTACGGAACCCCATAATTATTTACCGACAGTGCGTTGAACATGCGTCAAAATTGCTGCGCATGTGATGCTAATAAAAAAAATACTGGAGTAGTAAAAAAAACTGACTCTCTCTCTCTCTCTCTCTCTACTTTCCGAAACGGAGGTCGCAATTTTTTGGCTTGTGAGTTCTGGCTTTTGAATCCAGTGCGAATTACCGATATTTGAGTTTCTCTCTCTCCCTCCTTCTGTCTGTTTCATAGCCATGGCAGAATCTCATCGGATTTCTGTTCATCAAGCCCTTGGTGGTGGTGCAGGTTCTCTCTCTCTCTCTCTCTCTCTCTCTCTCTCTCTCTCTCTCTCTCCATATTTATCCATGTATCTATGAAGGCGCTGATTAATTTATTTGCCAACTTAATGATTTCCAAATGTGGGTTTTTGTTTTTCGTTTTGACTTCGGCGTATGAATCAATTTTCGTGGAATCCAAAGTGACTCGATCCTCTGGTGCGGATGCTAATGTAAATTAATGTCACTGTGACTGTATTCTGTTCCTTATTGTGCAACATATTTTCCTTAAATCCGTAATGATCCGATCCTCTGAGACGAATGTCATTGTAAGTTAATGTAGTACGTGTCAGATTTTCAACCTGATTTGGGAGGTTATTACCTTTTTTCATGGAATTTATGTTCTTCCAGTCATCTGCTATCAATGCTTATTTAATTCATATTGCTGAATACGGTTCCCTTTCTCTGTGTGATTATTAGATTGGTTTGGTCAGTCTTTGATTTGGCAAGTATTGTTGGGTTTACTAGTTTTACATTCATGAATGTATATATTTGTTATTTGGTGCAGTGGCTGATGTGTTACTGTGGAGGAGATGGTGCGGAGGGGTTATTTTGTTAAGCTCTTCTACGGCCCTGTGGTTCCTATTTGAGCGGGCGGGTTACAACCTCTTGTCTTTCACTGCAAATGTGCTTTTGCTTCTGGTTGTCATCCTCTTCTTCTGGGCTAAATCTGCTTCGTTACTCAATAGGTGGGTATAAGTGTTATTATGCTTTGTCTCACAGGTTTGATTGATGTTATTTAGCTATTGTCCATAATTATAAACTTCTTGTAGATTATGTGGTCTCATAGATCTTATTTACGCTGTAAGCATGTTGATATATGCCACTATCCATAATTCCCTTGAAATGCTGATTCCAAGATATGGTTCACCAAGCAATAACAGAATGACATGATACAGATTCATCTATTTTTGTGAATATGCATTTTATTGGGAGATCAAAGAATGCTCATTCCGGCCACCCAAAACACTTTGTAGGTGTTTGTTTTGTTTGTCTTAAAAGTTCAAAACATTGTACGTGGGTTGAACTGTTGTTTTTATGATGGTGGGAAAGATGTGATATAGAAATTTTAATAATAAAATTTGGTGACCTCATATGTGCTTTGGCATCTGTGTCCTACTTGGTATGTTTCCACATAAATACTGAAGCATTAGGATGTTTAATTGATTGCAGATCCTACTATATTCTTTGCTGATGTTGCTTGGGTTTGTATTATGGTTATCAGGGTTTAACCTTGTTGGTGATGTACACCATTTTTTTTTTCTGCTTTCGAACGAACTATTTCTTAGCAAAATAAAATTTCAGACCTTTGCCTCCCCTTCCTGATCTGGAAATTTCTGAGGAATCTGTTTTGAGAGCTGCTGATGTAGCCCGAGTGTGGATCAATCATGCATTGTCAGTTGCTCATGACATTGCAGTTGGTCGAAATGTGAAACTTTTTCTTCAGGTGTGATTCCTAGTCCCTAGCTTTACCTTCTATGCATGCAATCAACTTATTGGCATACAAAGGGTGGATTTCAATGCCTATGTACTGTGTTTTGGTCTTCAGGTTGCCTCTGGCTTGTGGGTAATTTCTTACATTGGTAGTTTCTTCAACTTCCTTACCCTGGTCTACATTGGTGAGTTTCTTTACGGCCTTGCCCTGGACAAGTGCACAAGCATTTTAAGAGACTAGCTTGATTCAAGCTTCATGCTCTTTGATATTTCTGTAGGGGTTCTTCTTAGTTTGTCAGTCCCCGTGTTGTATGAGAAGTACCAGGATCAAGTTGATGAGAAGCTGACTGTAGCTCATAAGATCATTCAGACACAGTACAGGAAATTAGATGATAATGTCCTGAGAAAGATTCCTCTGAACAGGGAAAAGAAAACTCAATAGGCCAGTGTAACTCTCTCTCTCTCTCTCTCTCTCTCTCTCTCTCTCTCGTCTATTCAACCATGCGTGCTTGATAAAAGTGTACTCTAGAAACTACTGTGCTTGCATATTACACAATTTTCCAATGCATGTGTTATTTGGTCTTTCAACCTTGTTTATCTACTGTGTTGTTACCACTGTTTTTAAAGTTATAATCTCCAATGGATCAAAAGTGACCAAAGCTTCAAAGATCAATTTGCTTTGTGTGTGGGAGTTGAGATCCCAAACAGTATTTAAAAGGCCGCGTCTCGGCAGCCTAGGCGCCAAGGCAAGGCGCACATACGTGAAGCGCACGAGAGGTGCATGAAGCGAGCGCCTCGCAGTTATTTTTGGATCTGCACTCAGATCAGTACAGAATCCATCTCTACCCTTGACCAATGAGGCACTAAAGGTGGGGTAATGCACTGGATAAAATCCTTCAATGTAAAGGGGCTCTAATCGTTAACCCTGAGAACTTGATCCGCCCTAATCGATACAAAAAGCATAGCAGCCAACTCTTGAAGTCTTGAAGAGAACTCAATCTGCTCTGTTTTCTTTTTCTTTTATGCAATCAAAATTCTTCTTCTTCCTCCTCTTCCTATGCTCTGGTTTCAATTTTTCGTTTCTGCTTTTATACAGTTAAAACGGACAGTCTTGCCATCACCAATCACAAAGTACTTGGTATTTTGTAATGGTATTTGTCTCATTTCTCAAGTAAATAACCAGGTATTAACAAGTATTATGGTATTTGAAATAATAGAAAGCATTAATTTATGTTGCAAATTTTGCCTATACCAGTATTCTATTTATTTTCCACAACTTGAACTTCACTTTCATGAGGCATGCGCCTAGTGCTTTTTGAAACACTGATCCCGAATACTATGGAAGAGTTGTCGACCTATTTTGTTACGTTAGATCAGCAATATTACAATTCAACCTTGATGTTGGTTTGTTATTCTAGGATGATTTGAGTTGTCCTTCCTTCATATTTGAACTGTGTTTTTGTATAAAAAAGTTCCTTGCATGTTAAGAGTGAAGATTCATCTACTTCTTGGTGCTGCCTCTTACAAAGGTTGCCCCCTTCAATTTGAGTCAACTGCAATCTAGAAAATCTGTGTTGATGCTTCTATTCCAAGACTTAGTTGGAAGTTTAACATAGATCAGTGTATGTTCTCACGTGCATGTGTCCACATCCTTTAAGGAAGAGAGTTTGTGTTAATATTTGGAACGAATTCCACTGCCTAATCCAACTTGGTGCTGCATGTAACCATAGCACTGGACTAGAAGCAGAATTTCTTGTTTCCATATTACTTAAACAGTTAAATGCACTTTGATGTTTTCCGTACAAAGTGAATGGAGATAGAAAAAGCATAAATACATTTTGGGTAAGTTACAAGTGGCATCAATCAAAGAGAAAAATAAGAGCAAGAAGAGGTGTGTGATCAAACTTCCACGCAGAGGTGTCAGGAAAAAAAGAGAGCAAGGCTTTGAAGGACGAGGGTTGACGGGTAGTGAAAAGGACATAATTGGCCTAGTCATTAAAAAGAGGGGATAGTGGCATAATTGGCTTATAATTAATCGAGGATATGGTTGGATGGAGCCTATACAGGAAAATGTATCCATCTAGCCATCCCCTACTGTTTGGGATTATTAATGTTGAGTCAAGTGGAGCTTGACTTTATTGCTTGAGAGATGAAGATAAGTGTGCCGGGGGGATATTGGTCTCGTTCCTCAATATAGACACTAAGTTCAGGCATTCTCATCCATTTGAAGAAGAAAAAAAGAGAGGATATACTCAAAGCTTCTAAATGGTCACAGAGATGTTCAACTTTTCAGAAAAGCTGTTAAGGTATTTACTTAATCTGATGATCTAAATTCTTATAGTTAGATGTTCAACTTTTGGGCAAATCTGCTAAGGTATGTTTACTTAATCAAATGATCTGAATTCAGGTAGTTGTTGTGGGTTGAATCAAAGAGCACTCAAGAGTTGTTAATTAGTGTGCTGTTGTCAAAAGCTATTGTTTGACATGGATTTGAAAATTTTGGACATGGATGATTGAGTGATAGGCAACTTATAAAGAGTTGGACTGGGAAAGATTTATCAATATCATAAATTACATGGTTGAATAGCGGAAAGTTTGTACCTGACATGTTACAGAAATATTCTTTTCATTGCTTATTATCCGTAGAAGGTGGAAGGGAAGACAGAATTTATTAGGGTCTCGAAAGAATCATTTAAATATTCTACATTAGTGGTTTAGTTCTTTTGATGGCTTGGTTTGTGTTCGGTGCTTTGTTGGGAGGTTACTGTGACTTTTCACTATAGATGCTTGAATTGCTTTGTTCGGTGCTTTGTTGGGAGGTTACTATGACTGCCTGTGTGTGGAAAAGCTCAGTTCCATTGAGATCTCCAAATGATATTAAGTTGAATGTGTTAGAAAAGTTTACATGCAGAAGAGGATATTACTTCGTCTTGTAAATTTTTTGCTTTATGTACTTCTTAATTTCATTTGACGAAAATCGAAGTAAACCATGCAAGGACTTAGGAGATGACGCGTGTATCATGATTTCAGATTATTTCCAAAGATAGTATCAATTCAGTAATGCAGGCGCCAGGCAGTAGACGTCTCTTTCAGTCTTATATTTTGTGAAGCCCAAATTACTTAGTTGTTTTGAAGATTTCCGTGTCGTATGACTCGTATCAAACCATATGTTGACCTTATTTTAGGACTTTGTTATTCGTATGTGTGCAGGTACATGTCCAAGATATCATGTATGCGTCCAACCAGACTTATATTATGCATATTCTATACCCACACTTTGGCGTCATCAGGACACTTCTGATCTTGCTCCCCCTCCCCCTTTTTTCTCTCTTCTGGATTGATTATATTCCGTTGTTTTGCACAGACAGGGGTGCTTTCTTTTAGCCTTGGTTCCTTAGTTGAATGTGTAATGTGTCCTATTCAGCTAATCCCCATTCTATTTGAGTGTAGTCTATGCCTTTTGAATGTGTCACTCTACGTTAACTACGGAAATTTTGTTAATCACCCAATGATTAGATGAGTGCTTTAGAGAGTTTTCTGACTTGTGGAAGTTAATTTCAGGTTTTGGTGCTTGGATGGCTAATTTCGACACCAATTGTTATGCAATACGGTAAATCATCAGGAGCAGGATTGACCTCCATTTACTTGGACATTTTATAGGAACATATTGACAGATTTTGGTTTTGTTCGACTAATGGAGTTTCTCCGTTGGTGAGCTTGGTTTGGGAATGGAAAGTAGTTTCATTCGGTCAGTTGATGTGTTTTCTCTGTATTGTATTCTTCTGCAGAGTGAGTTCGTTTATGGAATATCGATGTTTTCACGTGTGAATCAGCTAGTATAAATCTCCTCCAGTGTTATGGGTGGTTTGTTGTGTTGTTTCGTTTGCCCTAGTTTTTTTCAATGACGTGATTATCCGATTATACTGTCGTGGTAAACGCTATATACGTCAAAATTCTCAGGCATGCAGAACTGAAGATGCAGATATCTCCAACTAAATGAAGCAGTAAATTGTTCATGGTTAATTTGAAACATTATTGCGTTTTTAAATATATGTCCAAGAGGGGTGTAAACAAGGCGAGCGGAGCTTTGTAGAACTCGAGCTTGAGCTCGGCTCAGGTAATTTACTTAACTAGCCTCTTCAAACGAGCTGAGCTTTTGTGAGCTGAGCCAAGCTTTACCGAGCTCGTTTACAGAACGATTCTAAAACTTGAGCATGAGCTCAGCTCGATTACTAAACAAGTCAAGCCAAGCCACAAGTTGTTCGCGAGCAGCTTGGTTCGTGTGCAAACATTGGCTTGTTAATCTTCTTTTTCTTTTTCTTTTTTTGAGTGAGAATGAAAAACAAATACACAGGATCACGACGACTCACATGAAGATCAGCCTCTTGCGCATGTTCATGAGAAACCTAACAAAATTACACATGATCATCTTCCAAAAGGACTGAATACGCATCAACAGAGCCAATAACTTCTTGAACCATTCCAAGAGTTTCCGTTACACTGCCAATAATACCCTCATACAGAGATTTATTCCTATGGATCCACAAACCCCATAGCACAGCAGTACTCGAGATTACCTGCACTTCATCCCGCATTGAACTGATCCCGGCGAGAATTTTTTTTTGATCGGATCCCAGCTAGAATTGATCATCTCGGCTTGTTAATCAGGTGAATCAATTTTAGACGAGTTTGAGCAAGCTGAGTAACAACGCCGATTTTTAGTTTGGCTAACGAGTTTAAAAAACTGTTAAGCTTGATTTGTGTATATAGCAAACCTTTCCTGTACAATTTTTTTACGAGTCAGTACAGAAATTCAAACTTGAGTAGCTGGTTCGTTAGTCAGCCTACGCAGATTTTAATTCTCGATTCTTTGCCATCTACAAAAGCTGCTTTCTTGGCCGATTTTCCAAAGAGTTAAATACCCCTGGTCATGCAATACAAACTCATCACCACAGTAATTTGCAAAGAGGCTTGCTGCTATTTTTGGGACTGTGAGAAACAAAACTTAAGTAAACATAAAATAGCCTCAATCTGTCAAAACACAGCGTAATGTAACAAATTTTATACAGAGATGTGAACAACCCTTCTGTTGACAGCTAGGGTTGGAAAAACATGGTTTTCTCCTCAAACTCCCCCACTGGGATTCATTTAACATCCGACGGAGGCAGATTATGCAATCCTAGGAACGGGAATGCTTTCTGACGGTGGTAATGTCACTGACCGTAACAGCTCCAGCGAGCTAACAAGCCCCAAGAAGTGAGAAAGGATGGTGTTGGCTGATGCCTGTAAAACCATAGATGACTTAGAAAATAAAGCAATCAAACAACCCCTCGCGCCAAAACTAGGACATGTTTTCCCTAAGTTATAGTGCCTACAGAATTAATTGACCACTCAGAAGTGAAAGGGGCACTTAGCTAAAGTCCTTCCCCCATTTGTACATGTAGTCCGGTGTTACTAAGAAACTAGAGAGGTGGCAGCATGGACGGTGCACGTGAGCTAGTGCCCAATAAAAAGCATTCATTTTGTTTACCGAATATGAAGCAATCCCATGCATTTGTATGGGGTGAGTGTGAAACCAACTTGCGTGATTATTTATTTTTTATGGCGAGGCCTTCATTAGGGCTAGCAATTGAGAAACATTTTGAATCCTTTTTTGGAAATGGTTATATAGGAGCAGAGAAACAGAGTGCTATTATGCATTTGGAAGGTGAGCATCAAGCATTGAAAGATAAATGAAATTTCAGAGATGTCTTGAAAACTAATGTGCATAATCTTTAAAATGTACTAGTCACGAAATTCAAAGAATAGGTTTGCCTATCTTGTTGCATTGTATAAGAGGGTCAAGGGTAAATGTATAAACATCCAAAATGATATGCCCTCCATATCAAATAACCAAAAAATATTGAAAAACAAAATCAACTCTTAGGCCTACAACCTAGATGGGTCAAATAATAACGTCACATGTCATGAATGATAAAAAAGAACATCAAAAGACTAGATTCTAAAAATCTCCAGTAGCCTTCCATCGCTTGAGGATGGTGACTACAGTGTCGGCGAAATAGTTGGATTTACGCGAAGGAGATTGACCATAGAAGCAATATATATAAAGAAATTGGTAGAAAAGTATAGGGAAAAGAAGAGGGATCTCCATATGGTTACATAAATGTAGAAAAGGCTTATGATAGGGTGCCCGGGGATATTATATGGTGGGTTTTGGAGAGAGGAGTGACAAAAGGGTATATCAATGAGATTCGAGACATGTATGAAGGTGCCATCACTACCATTAAATCATCAGCAGGGGAAACGATTGAATTTTCAATCACAGTAGGTTTGCACCAAGGGTCAGCCTTGAGTCAGTACCTCTTTGTTTTAGTTATGGATGAATTGACCAAACATATTCAAGAGGAAATCCCATAGTGTATGTTGTTTGGAGATGAAACTGTCCTCGTAGATGAAACTACTATAGGTGTTAGTACTAAATTAAAATATGGAGAAAAGCACTAGAGTCAGAAGGCTTTGAGTATACGGAGTGTAAGTTTAGTGGTAACAAAAGTGCACATGTAGGAGTGATGATTCAAGAAAAGGTGATACCACAAAGTGATCATTTTTGGTATTTAGGTTCTATTATTAGCAAAGAAGGAGAGATCACAGATGATGTGACTCATAGGATACAAGTGGGGTGGCTCAAGTGGAGAAGCGTCGCTGGTGTATTATGTGACAAGAGGATATCCACAAAATTGAAAGAGAAATTCTATAGAACTGTCATAAGACTACTGATGCTTTACACGACAAAATGCTGGCCTATCAAGAAACAACAAGTGAGCAAGATAAGTGTAGCTGAAATGAGAATGCTGAGATGGATGTGTGGTAAGACTAGAAAACACAGGATTAGAAATGAAACCGTCCGTGAGATGGTGGATGTAGCACCTATAGAGGAAAGTTGAGAGAAAATAGACTAAGGTGGTTTAGCCATATCTATTGTAGACCTGTAGATGAAGTAGTTAATAGAATTGAAAGGATAGTTTTGGGTAGTAACACTGCAGGGAGAGGAAGAACCAAATTGACATTGGATGTTGTAGTCGCAAGGGTATGAGTATACTAAGTCTAAATGCAAATGTAGCCCTTGACAGATCTCAATGGGGAAAAAAAAAAAAAAGATTCAAGGAGCCAACCCCAATTGATTGGGACATAAGGCTTGGTTTGGTTTAGCCTTCTATCGGGGGAAAAATATCCCCGATAGCGAATGTCTTGTACATGCTTAAGAGTGGAGTAATAACAAGTCTTTGAATAGAAATGTTCTACAATCTACAACACTGAAAAGTAGATGAAAAAATTGAAAGTCTCAATTGGGAATATTTCGGTCGTTGGGTTTGAGGTGGCGAATTAGCAATTTTTATCTCAGATACAGAAAGATAATGTAAATGGCCAGTTGACAATTTTGAAAAGGCAAGGAAGAAGAAGCTGGCGATTGTTTTCGACGGCCCACATTTGACTTGGTGGCTGTCGCGGTTATTATGGTTAATTTTTACCTTTTTCTAGTGGGAGGCGAGAGAGAGAAGTACGGAGGAGGGGGGAGTGAGACAGACGGAGAGACATGAGAGAGAGAGAGAGAGAGAGAGAGAGAGAGAGAGAGAGAGATGGAAGCAGGCTAGAGGACAAACAATGTTCTGGGACAAGGCTTAGTTAGTTGTGATTTTTTCCCCTTCGCCCACAATGCAAAGCAAAAAAGCTTTTTTGAGGCTATAAATGGGCAAGTAAACATGGGAAAAAAAATAGTTATTGCCCGTTCGTTTGTAACTGATGCTTGAAGGAACATGGGGAAAAAAATAGTTATTGCCCGTTCGTTTGTAACTGATGCTTGAAGGAAAATACTGTCCAATAAAGGACTGAAAATACTGTTCAATTCAAGGACGAAACACTCTTCATGTGCACTCCCCTCCTTGTACATAGGGAAGATTCTGGTTGAACTATATATGCACTCAGAGATTTGTCGGACAAAATATCTCAACATATTGAGATGTGACTGTTGATTGAAAAGCAGAACAGACTTCTAGGTTTCAAATATTCAGAAACCTTAAACAAGTAAGAACAAGTAAACAGGATGCTACTCCACATCCTCGTTAAATCTTTTCCTTTCCAAAACTATTCTTCTCTTCTTCTCAAGAGCAAGATTACTCCATTTGGCTATAACACAAACACAATATTTTCTCCTCTCGTTGACTGATGCCATAGAATGATAAAAAGTGCAAGAAGGTATCGTACAACACATGGAAGTAAAGTTTGACCTGTGAAAATATGGTACCATAACTAGCAAGTTTATAACTGACAAATACTGAATTCTGACTACAAGATTTTCAATAGTTTAGATGAGTAACTATGTAGAGTGAACTAGATGAGCACCTGGACCAGGAACACATCCAACGCAAGCACAGGGTTGTAACCAGGTGAGGCACCCGCAAAATAAGGATTTGCTGAAGAAGTTAGAGCTTTCGCAACTAATGATCCAACCGTGGCTTGCATGCCAAGGATAGCAGCACCCATTCCCAGAAGATTCAATATTATTCCATTTTTCAAGCTTTTGACAACATTAGCTCGAGGAGGGGCCTAAAAACACAAACCAGTCAGATTTTATCAACAGAATTGATGTTGTCTGATATTATGGATATAATGAAATAAGGACATAATCTGGTTAGAACTTATGGCCAAGAAAATATGCATAGAAGGTAAACAAAGCTACTTTTTGGCAACAAAGCTCAAATATACAAGGTTGGCCACCCCAAAATTAAAGACTGATTTAATGCAAGGTTCTAAAACTCACTAGGCGCTCCCAGGGTGGCCGGGCACCTTCTAGCTTCTAGGGCTGAGTACTCGGCGCCTAGTCGGGCAATTAGTCAGGATAGTCAGTATAGTCGGGCTAGTCAGCGAGGGTCCTTCTAGTGCCTAGGCGGCGAGTACTCGGCCTTCTAGACCTTCTTTTAGAACACTGATTTAATGAAAGGATGTAGACGTATAGCATTAAGCACTGCATAAATGATTGTCTGGCTGATATTTAGCCCAAAGGAATAGTGAGGGGGAGAAGAAGGAAGGGTAAATGTAATCTAGAAAGATATTCACTCCTTTTCAGCAAATGAAGCTCACTATGAGACTTTTTTTCAGAAAATCCTTTGTCGGATGAAATTTTACATATGAAATAGTAATCATATGGAACTTAAAAAGAGAAGAAGTTTGTCCACTGATTGATGTATCTCCACCCATACAAAAACAAATGCATCTCCACATTCTCGAAGTACCAAACCCATATTAGTACTACATATAGTCATATACATATCAAGTGAAATAACCCCTGCCATTATAGACTCCTTTTGTTTAAACATTGCAAGTTCATCTACACTTTCAGTCATGATAAAGTTGCAGGTGTTCCTGAAGAACACACCAGTAACAGCTCAGAAATACATGAGCTGCTCATCTCTTTTTCAATTGCCCAAATTGTTGAACGTTCCTAGCTAAAAAACTAGTGAGTGTACGTGTATTGATACTTGATACATGGAACAACGCATCTAACGAGGAATCACAAACTGCACAGACACTTAAATGAAAGGTTGACAATTGGCATATATTCTCTTGCCGCGAACTCTCTGTACTAGACATGTAATTGTTCCACCGTCACGTAAATCTTTGTTTGCATTATGTCCTAACACCGCCGCCGCCGCCCCCCCCCCCCCCCCCCCCCCCCCCCCCCCCCCCCCCAACACACACAAAGAACAACAACATTGCTTCCAGATACCCCAACCTAGATGAATTTTAGACTTCTCCTTGCCCTTATAAGTACTGGGAGTGATGACTGAGATAGTACCTAGTCTTCGATTGTACATGGCAAAACCAACTAAATCAATTTCACTCAATTTTATCTCCAACGGGTTCTACTTCCAAATCACGAATGTCACATTTCTATGTTTTCTTTTCTTGTCATGCCATCCATCTATCTCAAGAATTGCATGTCAACTCTACTCTACGACTATTGTCAAATACCAAATACTCTATTCGTATTTCAAGTAATTGCAACAGGTACATGAAACCTTTACTTCATCTGAAGAAGCGGAGATATGTCTGCTTCCTTCTGAAAAGCCTATTTCCGTTAGCTTTTAATATTTGAGCTTGTACAATCATGTCCATATCATTCAAATGATGACATCTATATGCCAATAACTCAAGAGATTCTCCACAGCAAATTCCACAAAACTTCCGCATCTGAAGTTGTTTACAATGTCAAACATGCAAACCAAGGGTGGCAAGAGATTAGAAAGCTTGGTAAGATTTTGAAAAAATAGGCCGAGCTACTACTGTAATCCACAAACGTATACCATACAAATCAAATTCCCTCCCTAGAATACGAAACTAGTAACATGATACGTCTACACTTCTGTTTTGTCACATGACGTAGGAAGCAATTACTTAACAAGTGTTGCAATTCTCAAAGTATGATCCAATGAAAGCAGTAAGCTGCCCTCGTGATGATCAAAACAGCAGGAAATACGGATTCTTGCAACTTGATCATGTAACGCTCAATAAACAAAACAAGATGAAGGAACAAGGCTTTTGCAAATCCATTAGACGTGAATAGTTCTTAACTTCTTAACCTTTACAACCATCCAATTAGGCATACCAATGGAAGACTAATACCATTACATGAGAATTGTGGCATAACTTTATACAAATAGGAGGAAAGCTTAGTATAGTGCCATTTTTTTTAAAGAGATTATAGAACCAAATGAAATACTTACCTTTGAAGGGTCGTTAGCAGTTTTCCGGAGCTTTTCGGCTAGGCGGATGTACCCAAATGACCAAAACACAGAAATGAAGCCAGCTGCAATTCCCCCAGCAGTAGCATAAAATGTAGCAGGTGAAGTGATCTTCCCCGTAATAACAACAGAAAACGAGAGGATCACGGCAGCCACAACAGTGCAGACTAACTGTCCCCAAAACCCAAAACTACCCAATCTCTTGATATACCTCGAAGTACTCTCTAACCTCTTCGAAACCTGTGTCAACATCAAAACTTCAATATTCAACTTCAGAGCATAATGCTTTTAAAAAAAAAAATTGTATATCTTCCATGTCTACCTCTAGCTGTGATTCTGTGAATTTGTAAAAATTACAACAGGCATAACCATTCAAACAACAACAGTGTTCACCTTAGGCTCAAATTTGCGTACTAAAACCATCTTTAGCAGAGACTCGTAAATCCTAACAGCATAACAGTGTTCACTATGCACATAAATTTGGCATTCTAAATCGATCAGGTGAAGGCTAGTAAGTCCTAAAACGTCTACAAGTTAACTCACTGAGGTCCCTTGAGTGTCAGCCATCTAGACCAAACTCAAGGAACACTGAGCAATGAAAATTGAAACTCTATCTTTGACCTTGACATTTCAATAGGATGACTCATTGTGACCACTTAATCAGCTCCAGCCTTAACTCAAATCTCAACTCAATCTCTAACTGGAGTAAAACGCCGCCTTAAAACTCCCACCACCACTTTGCTTGAGCCTATATATGATAAAGTTATATTCAAATTGAGGGTGACTCGAATCATGAGTTCCCCACTCAAACTTTTAAAGTGTGTCTTCCAAATTTCCAATTATCCCACTAATGGAACTTTCACCCAAATCCATGCTAAGATTTGAGTTTGCTTCATTTCAAAATTGAAGCTTTTACTTCAACTTTCACTCAATTTGACCAAAAGCTTGACTCAAAGCTGGAGATGATATTCAAACTGATTCGACTTTCAAAGAGATCACACATGCAATGACTGGAAAACCCTAACGAAACATTCCAAATTGTCCATTGAGTTCACAACTAGTGAGTCATTAAACTTTTCGCTGCCTTGAAAACCCTAACAAACAATTCGAATCTACCCACTAACTAATTCACAGAGTTTGATTCATTAAAAGCGCACAAGTCAGCTGTGACAGAGTGCACACACATTGACGCGCATATACGTACATTATCTAGAGAGAGTGAGAGAGAGAGAGAGAGAGAACCTGAGCGAGTTTGGCCTTTTCAGAATCGTCAACTGGGGAAGCATAAGCAGCAGAAATGGGTGAAGAAGCGAGAGCTGTTGCTCTCTTTTTGAGCATAATATGCGATAGGGATAGAAGAGAAGATGAAGAAGAGAGAGATTGAGGAGATTTAAGGGAAGAGAGAGAAGGAAGGAGTCTTGAGGAGTGGGTGAAGGAGGGACATAGCCGAGGGGAGCGGTGGGTGTAAGTTTGTACTCCTAGTGGATTCGCCGCCGCTAGTGACGGCGGTGCGCCGGCGGAATGAATTGCCGGCGACAGGAGAGATTGCATAACTGATACCGACTAAACTGTAGCTGTGGAATGGGTTTTCTGGGCTTGTGAGTTCGGACTTCGTAAATGTCAGGTTGAGTTTGGAATCTATAGAAATCTTTTACGTTTATATCCTCGAACAATACACCATTTTTCTACTTTGTACCCAAATTACCAAAACCGTCTATTTAATCCTCCAACTATGACATTGCAATATATTAAATCCAATTTCTAACTCCCGTCAGAGATCCAAACCGAAAATGTTTCATGTGCACATATCTGTGTGAACAAATTGCGATATGAGACACATTTTGAGGTCTCATATGAACAATCCAATCCGTTTATTAATTTTAAAATATTTTTTGAGTGAGTTAGTAAAATAAATCAAAATTGAATAATTTTAAATGCTTGATCTCACATTTCAATTTTTGATTAAGTGTTTAGAGTTATAAAAAATTGGAAGATTAGATCGAATACTCAAAATTATTTGATTGAGCTAATCTTTTGAAAGGCCAATTAAAAACATATTTTAAAAATAATGAATGGCTTGAATTGCTTGTGTGGAACTCCGAAGTAGGCTCCATAGAACAATCTGTGTACACAGATATTTGCACATGAAACATTTTTCGTTTGGATTTCTAACGGAAGTTAGAAATTGGACTCAATAGATTGCAATGTCATTGTTGGAGGATGAAATAGACGATTTTGATAGTTTGGGGATGAAGTAGAAAAATGATGTATGTTTTGAGGGATATAGACGAAAAAGACTCTACGAAATAGAGAGTGTGTGCGCGAGACAATTTGGGATTAGATGCCTATTACTTCCTTCGTCCCAAAATTTTAGCCCACTCTAACATTTCCGAATATCTTTTCAATTGTCTATATCTTTCAAAATTTATAATATTTTTTAAGATTTCAAAAGATTTGTTTGATAAAACTAATTGAGATTTATCAAATAAGATCCATATTGCATATTGCAAATATAAAGACTTATATATTACAAAATATAAACCTTTTTTTCATCAAGTTAAAATAGTAACGTGGACTAAAATTTTAGGATGGAGAGAGCATATGATTATAAGGTAAATATATATAAACCTCAAACCACCATTTCTCTCTCCTAATTTTCTAAATATTTCTCTCTTCAAATTTTTTTTTGTATTTTATCGCAATCTCTCTCTCTCACCATTTTCAAATCATCTCTTTCCTAATTTTTTAAATTATTTCTCTCTCCTAATCTTCTCTTCCCTAAAACCTAAAAATAAAATTTGAGATAAGATTATGAAAAACTTCTTATGACAAAAAATACATAAAACATGATAAATTAATTGGTTTTCATAGATTATGCAAAAAAAAAAAAAAGGATAAATGACGACAAATACAAAAAATATGCTAGATTTATGACAAATACAAAAAAAAAAAAAAAAAAAAAAAACAGGATACATTTTGACAACACATGATAAAGTTATAACAACTAGAATGGTAATGGGGCAGGGTGGATTTTGCCATACCCGATCCATAAATCTATTCCCGTCCTGAACCCGGCCGAGTAATGGATTGGTACCCCTTACCTAACCCCGTCAGGTTAGTGTTTACCCGGCCCGCCCCTATTTTTTACTTATTAGGAAGATATGTTTAAAACTCCAAAATTAGTGAGAAAAATAACAAAAGCTCAAAAAATAACTATTACAACTCAACCAACATCTACTATCTATAAGGAAAATGAAAAATAATTGATACTCCTATATAAAATGGTATTTTAGTTATAAAATTAAAAATATAAGAATAAAAACTAAATTTTATGCATAAAAATATTTCCGGGCAGATATCGGGGAGGGGTGATGTCTACCCAAGCCCTATCCTAACCCGCTTGGGTTTTTTCAATTATTCCCCTACCCTGACCCTACACCTAATTTTTTTTACAAATACTCGCCTCGATCGGGGCAGGGCGAAGCAGGTTCGGGGGCGGAACGAGTTGAATTGTCATCCCTAATGACAACTATAATGCCCTGAATTTCGGAAGCATTATTTAAATTATTTATTTAAATCTTAATTATATATAAATTATTTATTTTAAAAAGATTTATATAAATTAAGAATTTATCTTAGTGAACAATGGAATGAAGTAACATAACAAGAAATTTAGTTTGGCAAAACAAAAATATATACTTGACGCTGATTTAAATTATAATTACCCAACACAAAAGTAAAAATAGTTAATTGAGCCTTCTACTGTTCTAGATTTAGGTCTTAATCTCCCGATTTCATATTTGCGATTGCTTTCTCACTCTTATATTACGGCTTGCCATCTCTTTCTTCAGTACCTGACATGAAACACCAAGGCACATAGCATTATGAGTTTTGATACTTGGTAGCTAACTCTTACCCACCACCCTTACATTACAAGTAATCACATAACAATTCAACATCAATGAGGAGCAGAATTATAACAAGTCATCCGTTTTCTTACTAGCCATAAACTAAGTGAATTCTAAGAATTCTTTCCACAAAAATCCTCCTCCCACATCCACTAACCCCGATCGTCCTCAGGAGACCTCTCCCTTATTATTTGTCCTATAACAGAGTCTCACACGCATACACCCAAGTGACATACATAGTGTGGATCCGCATGAAACTATAACAAGAAGACGCTGGCACCCATGACGCATTGCTTGTTAGGATCGCATATAATCTATTACAATATCCCTTCAAGTTGAGTTCTGCAATACTCTGGTATGCATGTCGATGAATTATATTGGGTCTCGTAGTCCCCTGGTACTCCTGGCCGATAAATTAAAGTGAAAAAATAGAATAGGCCAATTATCGGGTAAGACTGACAATAATATATGCCATCAAATAAATAAATGACTCTAGCAAAATAAAAAAACAAAACAAATAAGATAGAGGCAACTAACAGAAATACTTGGAGTTCATAAGAAAATTACGAAGATGGAGGAAATTGAATAATATGAAAATGACTATTATGCCCTCAAATATTTAGGGAAGTTTTGGCGAGGAGGACATTGTATAGGGGTGAATACCATAATAAGGACATGTATATTTTTTGTACGCGCATCAGGAAATTTCATTCCCGCTTTTCAAAAATACCCACGACAAACAAAACATGCGGCTTTTATTTTCCTTTTGTATTTTTGCTGTTGCGATGCATACCGCTCCCTGAAAAATAAAACCAGACCCTCCTCCAAGTGAGAAAACACAAAACACTTTAGTTTTATACACAACGATTGCGTTCTGTTCTACTATTCTAAGTTCTATTTCTCACGTCAATCTGGTGGTTTTTGGTTATCTCAAAGGCTCATTGTAGACGCCCCAATTTCGATTATCCGTGAATTCTAAGCAAGAGTCCGGATGTGTCCCCAATGATGAAAAATTATTGACGACGTCGTGAATCTTATTTTATTTAGTTAATGCTTTGATGAACTTGGATTTACCCCGATTAAAATCCAAATAAACCTTTACAAACCCAATAAACATTTCCAAAATCCATATTTCAAGGCCCAATTCTTAGCCCATAAAACCCAACAAACAAGTCCAGAAATCTGACCCAGAAAATACCTTGTAGTTGCAACATAAAAGATCCAACGACATTACAGCCACAAAGGTATGGGCCTCCATACCTTGCTAAAAGAAAGTCAAACCTTGCAACCGTAGCATTTTTTGTTGCAGCCACAATATGTTACCTTGCAGCCACAACATTTGTTGTTGCAGCCGCAAGGTTTGACACAGGATTTCTTGATAGATTCTGCACCTTTGGTGGGAAAACTCTTGGAAGGTTCCTCTAAGCCTATAAATAGGACCTTAAGTCTCTCATTTCATACATAACAAAAATTCTCAAGAAATCCTTACTAGAAAAACCTTTGTTCTCATTGTTTTTCCTTTGTAAACCCCTTTCCCGAACCCAAAATTCCATTCCGAAAATCAACCTAAAAAATTCTAAAAATATTAGTCTTAAGCTTACCTTCCAAAATTAGCTAAAGCCTTGCCTTTAATCCAAGTTTTTTGAAGCATTAGTTAAATAAAGTGCTTTTCGCGGTGAAGGGAGTTCATACTCACCGAATTCGTGATTTTGAGGGGAGCATCCGGACGTTGATCAAAAGAAGTTCAGTCTTCGCACGTCTATTAATTTTTGGTAATATTTCATTTCTCTAAATCTAGCCTCAGGCATCGTTAATTTTATTTATTTTTCCTTGTTCCCTTTCCCGTAATTGCCTAAAACACCTTAAAATCTCTTTTAAAATTCTATAATTATAAGTATAGACTAATCATTTTGATTAGGCGGGATGGGTGCATTTTTCGAATAAAACCTTCCCATCCCGTAACTTAGCTCCCGAACTAAGATCACTCTGGTTACGATGGACCGGTAGTCTCGAATTTTGTATGTTGAAATTGGTTGCTTGGTTATCCTTAAAATCAAGTGGAGACTTTAACGAACGCGTGTTCTAGTACTTTCAAGGTATCTCGCGGAGGTCACGGGTGACCACACTCATGCTAGCCAAAAGTTCTTCTAGCTTCTTGTGGTGAGCTAGTTTCTAAACGTGCATTTTTGGTTCGCTATTGGTTTCAGAGTTGATGGTCAATGGCTAATGAGCAAGACACAAGTGGCAAAGGCTTTGGTTCTTGAATCAATTATGAGTTGAGTGAGTTCTGGGTTGGGAGTACCTGAGTTGCTGTGGGTGATCAGAGACTCGTTAATACACGTCATTGGGTTTGTAGTGCCGCCACTGCTTGTGGACACATGGTTTTTGTTGTTGTGTTTATTTATTTATGCTTTAGTAAATTTTACTAACTTTCTGTAAGCCTTATGGGCAACTTTGATACCTGTAATGAAGTTTTCCTATTTAGCCAAAAAAGTTAATAAGCTGTTAATTTTCTTAATAAAAAACTCTACAAAGAATTAATTAGCACATATACTCTTATTTGTTAATATCTCGCCTTTGTTTCATGCTAATAAAGCTATTACAAAATATGTGTAAATCTCTACTTTGTATCATGCCAGTAAAGCAAACATATATGGTAGTCTATTGCAATATGGCCTTTGTTTCATGCTAATAAAAACAACAGATTATCAAATATCTGTAGATCTATACTCTGTATCATGTCAGTAAAGCAAACATATACGGTAGTCTATTGCAATTTGACCTCTATTTCAGGCCAATAAAAGCAACAAAATACCAAATACATGTAGATCTGTACTACGTATCATGCCAGCAAAACAGACATATATGGTAGTCTGTTGCATTATGACCTTTGTTTCATGCCAATAAAAGCAACAGATTACCAAATACATGTATATCTGTGAAGACACAAAAAAGAATACTGACGCCACATTGACTTTGGCTTTAAAGGTTTTTGACTCACTTTTTTAATTATGCCAAAATGAATTATTTCCACATTCATCCTTGCATGTTCCCCAATGGATGTGGCACCTTCCAACCATGACAATAGACCTTTGAATATCAAAACATACTCACTGATGTCTGAAGGTTATTTCCTGCTCTTATTTTATTGCAACACCTCTACTTACCACCAAACAATGAGAACACCGAGTCCTTCCCTCTCAAGCCTCAACCATCCCCCTCTTCAACTCCTCAGCTGCCTCAAATCCCCTATAGCCTATGAAGCATGGGTACTCCGAAAATGCCGCCGTACGAGTACCGGGTACGGCAAAAACGTACCGGGTACTTTTGCACTGTTCGGGTACGTCATTGGTACTCCTGGGTACTTCGATTGGGTACTTGGCTGGGTACGTTTGGACCATTTTGTAAAATTTTCAAAACTTTAAGGGGCCCAAATGAAAATTATTGAAACTTCAGGGGTTCATGTGTATTTTTGATACCCAATTTAAGTTAACAGACGTGGGTCTTCATCAGTTAGGGCATTTCTCAAACAACAGCAGCAACCATTTTCAGATCTTCATCTTTTACTCTTCGACTTCGAGCAACACTGCAACAGCATACTCTCTCTGGTTAGTCTCTCTCTCTCGCCTCTCTCTCTCTCGTTGTACACTCTCTCTCTCTCTCTCTCTCTCTCTCTCTTTCTCTGGTGCAGCAGCAGCAGCTGCAATCTCCCCCCCCCCCCCCCCCTCTCTCTCTCTCTCTCGGTTGCACACTAAATCAATCTATTAATGCATTTCTTCCCCTCCTCTACAGATCTGAAGTCATAAAGTCAAGGAGAAGGTTTGGAGCAACTCTCATCTCCTGGGTCTTCTACAGTAGATAAAAAAATGTCTTTTTTTTTTTTAAATGTTGTTATTACTAAGTACTACCAGTAGTTTAGTAGACTCAGTACTCACTACTTAGTAGTCAGTAGACTCAATACATACTGCAAATGTGGTCTATATAATTTTTTTAATTTGATTTTACTTTTTAGGAAAATGAGTTCCAGTCACTCTTCATTAGGCAATTTTGGTTCATTTTCTAGTTCAAGTGTGCCTTCTACTGATACTGTTGTGAATGTTGAAGATGATTTTAATGCTCCCCTTTGGAAATATGTCACAAAATTAGTTAGAAGGGCAGGAGGAGGGGGTGGAAACACAAAATGGCAGTGCAACCTTTGCAATGTGGAGTTTCAAGGGTCATACTTTAGGGTAAAAGCCCATTTGTTGCTAGTCAAAAATCAGGGTATAAGATGTTGCTCTTTTGTGAGTGGTAAGCCCGATATTCTTGATGAGATAAGAAAATTAGATAAAGAAGCTGGAAAATCGACAAAAGATGTCATAGGCTAAACCCGTTCCTTTACCACCTTCCGCTTCCCAATTTAATGCTACGACAAGGATGAATAATTTTGGGGCTGTAAATGTTTTGGGATTTCGCTTAGAAGGGTATGAACCATCAAAGAAAAGAAAGCCAGGCAACACTCCCTTAGAGAAAGCAATGAATGTAGGTGCTTGAGAAACTTTGCATGCTATGATTGCTCTTTCAGCTGGCTTGCCTTTTCATTTGGCTAGGAACCCATATTTTGTGGAAGCTTTTCGATTGGCTGCTGAGAATTATATTCCTGGTTATGTGCCTCCTGGTTATAACTTGTTGCGGACTACACTACTTTAAAAAGAAAGGGCAAACATTGAAAGGTTGTTGGAGCATACTAAAAAAACATGG
Source organism: Vaccinium darrowii (assembly GCA_020921065.1). Lineage (NCBI taxonomy): Eukaryota > Viridiplantae > Streptophyta > Magnoliopsida > Ericales > Ericaceae > Vaccinium > Vaccinium darrowii. The sequence continues at coordinate 28,368,989 of CM037159.1, forward strand.
AATAAGAAGGGCTTGAGTATTTGTGCTGATGGATGGAATGATGCACAAAGGAGGCCTCTCATTAATTTTATGGGAGCATCAGATTGTGGAGCTATTTTCATGAGAGCTGTTAATTGCGAGGGTGAGACTAAGGACAAGGCCTTCATTGCCAAATTACTTGGTGAAGCAATTCATGATGTTGGACCTTCAAATGTGGTTCAAGTAATCACTGACAATGCTCTCGTGTGTAGTGCCGCTGGAGCAATCATTGAAGGTATTTATCCGAAAATCTTTTGGACACCATGTGTTGTGCACACACTTAACCTTGCTCTTAAGAACATTTGTGCTCCAAAAGTAACGGGAGTTGCTGTCTATGCATATGATGAACGCATTTGGATTAAACATGTGATTGAAAATGTGATGTTTGTGAAATTTTTTATCACGAACCATTCTATGAGATTAGCTATGTTCAATGAGTTTGTGCCATTGAAGTTGCTTTCTGTCACCGACACACGTTTTGCCTCTTCAGTTATCATGCTGAAAAGGTTTAAACTTATTTCTCGGGGCCTCCAAGCCATGGTGATAAGTGAGAAGTGGTCTTCCTATAGAGAAGATGATGTTGGGAAAGCGGCATCGGTGAAGGAAAAAGTGTTAAGTGACATTTGGTGGGACAAGATTGATTGCATACTCTATTTTACATTGCCAATTTATGAGATGCTTAGATATTGTGACACCAACAAGCCATGTCTACACTTGGTATATGAAATGTGGAATTCAATGATTGAGAAGGTGAAGGCAACCATCTATAGGCATGAAGGCAAGCTAGATAATGAGGAGTCCGATTTCTACAAAGTTGTTCACCAAATTCTAGTTGAGAGGTGGACAAAAAGCACCACACCTCTTCATTGCCTCGCACATTCATTGAACCCAAGGTATTTCTAGCTTTATAGTTATGTAAACTAGCAAATTCATTTGACATGGCTCACAAGTCACAAGAATGACAAATTTACTCTCTTTTGTAGAAAATCGTATTGCTCCTCACATGGATGAAGAAATTTCGGCAATGAGAATGAAATGCTTTCAAAGATACTTTCCAGACCAAGATGAGAGGAGAGCTGCTAACATTGAGTATGCTAAGTTTTCTGGTTGTCTTGAAAGTTTTGGGAATTCGGACTCAATGGTTGATAGAGGGGTGATGGAGCCAATAGTTTGGTGGTTGGTACATGGGGCTTCCGCACCTATGCTCCAATCGTTAGCATTCAAATTGCTTAGCCAACCATGTTCTTCTTCATGTTGCGAAAGGAATTGGAGCACCTACTCTTTCATTCACTCCATGAGAAGGAATAAGATGACACCCCAAAGATGTGAAGATTTAGTCTTTGTACACTACAATATCCATCTTCTTTCAAGGAGGACACCAAATTATACCCAAGGAGAGACTAAGCTGTGGGACATTGCCGGAGATGCATTTGATTCAATTGGGGGGGGGGGGGGGGTGCCGGTATTCTTGAAATCGCCGATCTTTCCCTTGATGAGCCAGAGTTGGAAGCTGTGGTGTTTGGAGATGAAGCTGATGATGTTCAAGTTGTTTAGTTCTTACTTCTTTGGACTATTTTCTTTCTTTCTTTATTTTGTTTTAGAGCTTGCTTTAGATGTTGTTGCTCTAATGCTATGTAACCAACTATTGGATTTTAAGTTTTTATGCTTTGCTTACTAGTTGCTATGGAACTTAATGGTTGAACTACTAAATGCTTCATGTAACCAACTATTGGTTTAATGGTTTTTATCCTTTGCTTTGCTTGCTATGTATCTATTTTGCAGAACTACAATGGCTGAAAATGATCAAGTTCTTTGAAGTTATGTTACTAAAGTTGAAGGTGCACAAAGAGGGGGGGCTTACCACGTTTAGGTGCCATTTTTGTGAACTCGAATTATGGGGTACATACGCTAGAGTGAAGGCACATTTGCTCAAAATTCCTGGAAAAAGGGATAAGATTGTGCCCAATAGTGACTTCAGAAGACATTGTTGAAATGGAAAGGAAGATTGAAGGCTCAATTGTGGAGGTGAAGCCAGAAGAAGTTGAGGAGATGCCAGAAGTGTGAAAAGGGTAACTTAACTATGAAGTATTCAAGTATGTACTCTAAAACAACATTGCACTTGTTTGATCTATGCACTTATAACTTTTATTTATGTTGCTTTTTGTTGGTAAATGGGTTTATTATTCATTTTGTGCAATGGAACATAGTAAAATAGGGGGGAAAAAAATTTACACTTACGTACCCAACCGTACCCGTACCCTACTTTTTTAGGTATTTGTCGTATTTTGCAATGAGACAGATTTGGAAGAAGACTGGAGGCCGATTGGTTGTTTTTCTGATGGTAATGTGGTGTTTGGGTGGGGGTTGGGATGGTACCGGCGGTGGTGTAGCAGCTGCCTTGTAGGACAAGACAACGGAGAAAGAGAGAGACGAGAGTTGTGATTTCTGGAGAAGGAGCTAAATCACATATGGGGTATTTTTGTCCATTGGAAGACCTAGAGCAAGAGATATTTTCGTCCAATGAATTGGGCTCATTTAAAACAAGTAGGTTGGGCCAAGAGCATATTAGGTGACTAAATTTGGCCTCTAGCCCAATTGTCATGATTTTTTAATGTGTTAACCGAAATATCCCTAAGTTGGAAAACTCATTCACACAACAAACATCACACAACTTAGTCGGCGCGCATGCTACTTGATTGCCCAACGCCATCCATATGACCCACAACATGAAATTTGAGAAATAATATTAAATATTAATTGTAAGAAAATGTTGAACCCACAATATTTAATTTGATAGTCACCATGAAGAAATCAAAAGGCATGAGTCTAGGCTTACAAGATATAACGCAAAGAAATATAAATACAAATTGAACATTTTCATAACAGTATTAGAGGTGACCGTCATTAGTTTTGAAAAAATGTATAAAACCTAAAATGTTTATCATATTTCTTATGACAAAAATATTGAATGAGCTAACGTTAATTGAGGAAATTGACCTTGTTAGTCAACATAAATTGTGATATATTTCTAATGAAATTGGAACACGATAGCATGGATTTTTTTTTTTAGATAAGGGTGTAGAAATTTCATTACCAAAGTAGTAGCAATCTACGGCGTGTAACCGATACAACTAGTAAAGATAAAAACACACACAATTAAGATAGATAAACAACCAAAGAAAATGAAGGATATATCCGGCAGTCAGCTGTCGAGAAACTGCATGCTTAATTTCGATAACCAGTTGTCATTGTAGTACATTGCATATACTCGCTATCGGGGCTTGGAAATCGCATGTGGGAGCTCGGGGTGGGTGAAATTCAGGAAAAAAAAAAAAGGGGAGAGCTAGGGTTTTGTTCGGTTCAAAAATTGAGGCTAGCACTTGAGGTAGCGGGAATTTCTACTCTTTCTAAGTAAATAGGAGTGATTTGTTGCTTATCACATTGCATTTGGACTTATATCTCTGATGTTTTTTTTATTCAAACCCATAGAAAATGTTATCTTTAATGATTTTGAGTAATTGGTTGTTTAGATCCTTGCTTTGATTGATTATGTGTTGAAGACAATTGAAATCCCACTTGTTTGAAGTGCAACCCAAAGGCTTAAATTAGCCGTTCGATGTTTTAATTGGAAACCCCTATTTATTTATTTATTTATATTTCCTAGTGCTGCTGCTGCCGGTGCCCTTGTTTGCTGTTTATCCTGTCCAGACGGGTAGACCAACTGTCCGGACAATTTTGGCAAGTCGAGTTCGGGTCTTTGCTTATCAGTCTGGGTTCTTTCTAACACCTGTTCTAATTCCGTTTGTTTGATTTGTCGTAACCTTAATGATTTTTAACTTAAGGAAGTAGTTAAAGCTATTGCAAACCACATTAGATAATTGTTATCAATGTATGGTGTGATATGTCCTGTGGACACCCGTAAACGCTTAGTGATGTTATGCTTGGGACATATAGGTACTTGTGGATTCGTAAAAGAGTAGTTCTCTGGATATCTTGATGTAGTTATAAATGATAAATATGGACACATTGTGAATATAGATGAATGGGGAACCTAACATTAAGTAGTAAGGCAAGCTGCTCATACCTTAAATCGGGGAATGGTTAGGGGACATGAAACTCATTGAATACGGGAAGTAGATTGTAAACACCTTGTCACTAGGAGATTAGCCTAATAAAAGAAAGGAACATGGATTGAAATGAGGGATACTCATGGGACACATGGACATTGGTGGGACATGCTAGTGCTTGAGAGACACTTAAGGGATACAATCGTGGGATACGTGGATATTTGTGGGACTCATGGGTATGTGTAGGACTTGGGGATGTCTAAGTAATGCACAGAATGTATTCGGAACATTGGTTAATATTATACAAGATCTCACATATTCGGAATATTTACAAATCATGGAAATGTACGGGTTATAAGCTACCTGGAATGTGATCATAGTTACATGCGAGGATTTTCTTGAACATTATTGTGGTGCATGATATTTATAATTAAGACCTTATGGTATGGGTGTGGTGACTTTGTGAGTCGTATTGGACTCGACATATTTGGCTTCAAGGAAATATTTAGGGATTTTGGAACTTGAAAATGATAAGGTAAGCGACGTGGTAAGAGGAGAACTTGACAGTTGAAGGTTTTGAGAATTTTATTTTGTTTTATCTGATTATGCGCGAGTATAAAGGTTGTGAGTGTTATTGATAGAGTCTTGTGACTTGGATTCATCTTATGTTTAGAGCTGAACTGTGTTCTCCCTTTAAATTTATCATTTCATGTATTTTGTAAAATCGGCTTTCGGGGAACCCCCACTGGGCAAAGTAAATGCTCACCCCTTTTATTCCAGGTACCGATCAAGGAGTATGTGTTGGAGTGCATGGTGTGCATTGCATCTTTGAAAAACATATAAAAGAATGAGTCATCACACTATCTCATGAGCTCTCATTTTGGGTAGATAAATGTGTAATTTTACATTTTTGTTTTGTTTTGTGAAATTTGGATGATGTAATAACTTGAATTTTTATCATGTTTTTCCCATGGGGCATGAGTGCCCAATTAGATTCTAATTGGTGAATGAATAGGGAGCGATTGTAGTGAGACAAGTGGAAGTAAATTTCATGGAAGACATATGCCTGTTTTATTTAAAAATGTCTACTATTATCTCTGAAAAATTGAGGACGTGACAAAAAGTCTAAAGAACTTAAGGCGAGAGCTGTAACGCCCCATGTAGACCACTAGCCCAGTACCTTGATTTGATCCACAAGCCACACTATATGGCCTAAAGTGCTTAAGTCCAAGGTAATAGTAGCACCCCACATGGTTTGTTATATACCCAAGATCACCCATGTAAACAACCAATGTGGGGCTAAACACCGTCCACCCCCAAACCTGGGGTATTACAAGAGCTTTGCGGCACTGGTAGACATCATGCAACTAGATGGCCGAAGCCAACTATAGAGCTTTTAAAATCCGTAGAGAATCTGCCGAAAAGGGATGCAACTGTGGTTATTGGAAAAACTGTTGACGAGAATACCTTAAACGGTAGAGAATCTACCAGAAAAAGACGCAACCATGGTTAGTGGAAAAACTGCCGACGAGAATACCTTATTCATCTGTGAGGTGTATCCCTTGGCTTATTGCCTATAACAGTAGCTAAAAAAAACCCCTTCTCAAACCCATCCTTGCCCAAACAGCTAAATCTGAATTCTATCAACCAGAGGCACGCAAAACAACTTCAATCAACCTCGTAAGACAACTGTCGGGGCAACTTGAAAGTCCAACAAACAATTCTTAGCAAACCACCGCCATCTGTTCATCAACACACCCAGGGTACCCAAAGTCAAGCCATGATAAACCCACCAATATACTACGAATCAACCAATGACGATCAGCCCCATAAAGGACAAGGTGAACACAAATCGATAAAAAGACCAAAACACGCTTAAAACAAGCAAGAATGCATTCCCAAAACAAACCCAAAGTCAAAGACAAAAAAGCAAGCTCCTGAGACAAAACAGGCATAACAAAAAGCCCTAAACGTGAGATGATCGAAACAGACAGGGAAGGGGAAACCAGGGGGGAGGCCGTTCCGATCAGCGAGGAAAATAGAAAACAATTGAAGTACTATGAAAGGGTATACGGAAATGCAGAGACACACATTACCTCAACCACAATCGTCAAACGAAAGGAATGAAAAGGAAGGGGGCATTTCAATCGGGGAAGGAAGGATCTGGTTGAATGAAGAAAGGATACTAAATAAAGAAGTACTACAAAAGAGCATACAAAAATGTACTGACAAACATTACCTCAACCACAATCATGAAACGATTGGAACGGATGGGGAAAGGGATGCTAGAGAGAGGGGTCTGTGTGAACACCCCGCGGAGCGCGATATGTCCGCGAAAACAGTTTTGACTTGGAAAATGATTTGATTGGTTAAACTAGAGTCGCCACCCGGATTTGAGGACCTTATCCGAGAAACCATTTGAAAAATGACTCTTTTGCCCTTGGAATAGAAAATGTTTTACCGGTCTTTTTGAAATGAGATTTCTCGGATCCGGAAGCTAGGTTACGTGAGAGGAAGGAATTTAAAGCACCCCTCACGCCCGGTGACATTACCGGTCTCTACTAAATGTTTGGGAAGATTTTGAAAGCATTGTTTAAACGGACTAATAATACAGGTTTATGCAAAAACATAGCAAATACATCAATAACATCAATGTGACATGAGTGGATGCTTGTACAAATGTTATGCATGGATGATTTATATACAAGAGATGCTGAATTACACTAAAATACCCCTAAAATGCCTTAGAATATCTCAGAAACTGATCATAAAATGAGCACCTGGATAGGATCTAGGCGCCTGGAAGGGGTCAGTCCAGGCGCCTGAATGCCGTCCAGACAGAAACTCTAAAATCCCATTTTTGGCAGAAATCAGCAAATGAAAAGTTCTGATCAACTCTCATGCATTCTGAGAAGTATTTGACAACTCAGCAACAAGTTTGACATCTCAAGTTTTAATCCAAATATGATGAGATAATACTAAAATGCAACATTAGAGTAATAATAATCCTCATCAAAGACACATAACATAGAGAGATGCTCATGTAACATGGAAAACCTTATCTTGACACTCTCAAAACTAAATGATCAGAATCCATAGATGACATATAAGCTTATTTAACCCACTCTCTCATATGTAATTCCTCTTCTAAAGCATGATTATAAACTTAAAACACTTCAAATGAACTTTTAAATGAGGATTAGAACATGAAATGTAAGTAAATATGGATCATAGCATGCAAATGGTGTACCAAGGTTGATCAGAATGTGAAAGAAAACAGAAAACATGATGGGGGAAAAGGGGATCCAGGCGCCTGCATGGGATGAATCCAGGAACTGGACCCAATGCAGGCGCTTGGAAGGTGATGATCCAGGCGCCTGGACTGGGCTCTGAAACACAAACTGATTTTTTTTGCTTTTGATGATTTCCAAATCTCTCTCAAACCCTCTACTGGTATAGAAGACCAACGAGAGCCTGATTGAGTCCCCCTCAGGGCCTATTTGAACAAATTGGTAGAATGGCTACCCTTTTTGACTTGATCAAGAACTTGAAATGGTTTTTGGAATGAGTCATGTGAGAATGTGGCTTGTGGTTCTTTGAGTTTACTGAACTAAAGGATAGTTTATGGAAACTTTGATGGAATTCAGTTGATGGAGGTGAGTAGATGATGGATTATTGAAGCAAAGAGATGATTTTTGGAGTGGAAATGGGTTTTGAGGTGTGATGAAGAGAGAGTTGAAGTTTCTAGAGGAGTTTTGACAGAGTAACAGTAGAGTAAGAGAGTGGTTTTTCAGCCCCTTGAAATAAAGGAGAAGAGGTGCTTAAATAAGCAATCAAGGGTTCATAAAGAGCCACTTGAACCTTTCAAAAAGGTAAGGGGTCGTCTAGGGGGTATGGGATAGGTGCAATGATCTCCCCCACACTCCCTCTAACTGAACTCCGCAAGAAAATCCTCCAAGATATCGTTCCCGCCCACTAGCAACTTAAAACACACTCAACTTGGACTGATATCCAGGCGCCTGGATTGTGCAATTCCAGGCGCCTAGACTGAATCCAGGCGCCTGGACTCCTTCCAGGCGCCTGGGTTTGGCCAATCTAAGTGCCTAAAAAACCAGTCCAAGTGCATATATTTCAAGGTTTTGGGCCATTCCAGGGTTTCACGGGATGTTTTGGTGATTTAATGGGAGATTATTGGTGAGGTTTTTCAAGTTTTTGATCAAACCTTGTGTGTCCTCATTAGGCATTTTCATCATAGGGGAAGTTCCGGAATTCTGAGGGTCCGGATTGGGGTGTCTACAGTCTGTTCCAATTGGTGAGGGGGAGACTTGACCAAAATGGGGAGACTAAGGAAAGCCGAACGGACCCATAGCCCAGTTAAGGGGCTAATCAAATAAAAATAATTAAAAAAGAAAAGGGTACTGATCGGACCCAAAGGCTTCAAATCCAAAGAAAGCAGATGGATGACTATTCAACGACTGAAAATCGACAGGTCAATCGGCTAGAAACTCAAGACAGACAGCGGTACAACCTGAGGTTGGGGTTGCATGGGTTGACGATGGGGGGTGAGAGCAATGGCAGAGTACGAGGAGGCTGCTGTTTGGCGGCAAGAGATGCGAGGACAGGGTTGATCAAAGATGGGAAGGCCAGAGCCCTTATTCAAAGAAAGGAGAAGCATAAGGGGGGAAGGAGGAGGGGAGGTCGACCATGGAGTTCGGCGCCCTGCCCCCCTTCCCCGCGCGGCGGCTTTGGTTAAAACCTAAAGTGGTGTGTTTTTTTAGAGAGAGAGAGAGAGAGAGAGAGAGAGAAAAGAAGGGTTTGTTAATGGTTTTGCGATAGCATGGAAATTGAAATCTGGAAAGTCTATCATTACAACATTTTGTACAACAAAATGAACATGTGATGTGGCATTGTCTCATTGGTTGTTGTGTCTCATAGAATTATCAATTAAACAAACAGTACTGCATAGGAATATTGTTCACACTCTGCGCAAAATTTTGTGTTAATAGCATAACTTATTAAACTTTTTAGGCATTGAAAAAATCTTAAATTTTATCAAACCTCTTTCTCACTTGATAAAATCAAGTGTTGATTTCATCAAATCGATTTTATCCTGATTTTATCGTTTGGGGAATAAGGCCTAGGCCTCCTTCGGCAAAAAAGAAGTAAATTGGTTTTTTTGTTTATTCATTGTCTTTATTCAAAAACTATTGCATTTGTTAGTTTTGCGTCAAGGTTTCATAAATTATTAATTTGTCTCGACGAGAGGAATCCAAAAAGTATAAAATTATGGTCAAAACTATTTTTTTTGTGAATAAAGCCGAAAATAAACTAGTTTATTGAATTAATATTAGCTTTATTAAAAAAATAATTTTGACCATAATTGTATACTTGTTAGATTTCTCGCGTTGAGATAAATCAATAATTTAGGAAAAACTTGACGCAAAACTAACAAGTGTATTTTTTTTTCAAAAAAGACAACAAATAAATAAAAAAATCGATTTAAACTTTTTTGCCAAAGTAGACCTTAAGGGCTGGTTTGGATGAAGGGATGATGTGATGTTCAGTCCATGGTTTGAGAGCAAAAAACACACCCGCACTAAATAGCCGTGGGCTAAACAGTCAGGGAGAAGCATCACTAAATAAAAACAGGGGGACGGGGTGCTTATATTTAGTCGGGGGATATACCACCCCATTTTACTTTCCTACCCCCATGCAATTCCTTCGGATAAAAAAATAAAGTACTTCCGCGCATAATTTTTATTTTTTTGCACCAAATTAAACTACTAACAGAGATCTTTAATTCGATACAATATTTTTTTAAAATTATACACTTTAGAATTTTACATTGGTCGCTTATTGGCTAGTTGAGTTGCTTTGCAATTTTCTTTGGATAAAAAAATAAAGTACTTCCGCATATAATTTTTTATTTATTTTTGCACCAAATTAAACTACTACTAGAGATCTTTAATTTAATACAAAAAAATAAAAGAAAAGCATAAAAAATACTTAATATGATTTATAAAGTTCGGTTACAAAAAATAAATGAAAAGCATAAAAAATTACTCACTCACTGAATTTAACGTTGGGTTTGTACAAAATATGATTTATAAAAAATTACTTAATATGATTTAATAAAAAAATTACAAGATAATTTTTTATTTTTTATTCTAAAAATTGATGAAGAGATGATTCTTAATATAGACTACAAAAGAATATTGAAATGAATTACTTAATAATTTATAACAAAATAATTAATTTTGGTATTTATATAATTATATAAATACACAGTGAGCTTCCTATCCACACGCTAAACTGCGGGCCTTTCGTCCACACCCTACTTTCTCGATTAAATTTTCATGATCCAAACTGTCCAATGTATTGAAACGTGTTTTTAAGGATCCCCGTGAGAAATCAACAAAAAAAAAAATAAGGGAAGGGCTTGATCCAAGCAAATTTTCATGAAACTGTACATATATTGGTGTTCATGTATAGTTTCATGAAAAATTGCTCAGATCAAGTCCTTTCCGTTATTATTATTATTTTTTTTTTGCTGATTTCTCCGGGAAACCCTTAAAAACACATTTTAAACACATTGAGCAGTTCGGATCGTCGAGATTTGGTCCGAAACGATAAAGTGTGGACAAAATCCACATTTTAAGGGTATGATGAGAAGGGAACTGTATAAATACGTAAGCTAATATATACATTACCAAGGGCAATAAAGTCTATTAATATGATTTTACATCATCCACCCTCTTTATTCTTTTTTTTTATTCCTCATCAAAACCATGACTATTTAATCACATATTTTTAACTGTCACATCAATATGGGTCCAACCTTCTTATTTAATCCCCCGACTATTTTATCCCCTAAAATTTAATCTCTCCAAAATCAATATGCCATCTAAACGGGCCGTAATAGCTTAGTAGACCATGTAGTGACCGATATTCACCAAGCACGTATTTGCCCATCAATAATGATACGTACACAACGGAAGGGCCACAACAACCAAAATGACATCGTTTTGGCATCTACTCATCTTCCAGATCTCTCCAAAAAAAAAAAAAAAAGACGGAAAGGCGATCAAAAAATTCCAGATCTCCCAGCTTCTTCTTCTTCAGTCGAGAGAGAGAGAGAGAGAGAGAGAAGATGGGAGGGAGGGCAACGACCACTCCACCGCCCTCCATCGCCGACCACCACCCACCTGCGACAACCCAGCTTTGGGCACCACTTATTTCTCTTTAACTCTTATTTCAGATTTGCATAATCCAAAAACATGTCTCCTTGAATGCGTTGTGCAGGTGAATCTGGGTTGCCAGAGAAAAATCTTCGAGGTTGTGTATGCTAATCAAGAAAATCCAGCTATCTAACTCCATGACCCCAATTTTTTGGTTTGATAGTGTATTAATGAGAGTTCAATCTAGTTGTGGAGTGGTGATGTTCATAGATCGAAGGTGTAGAGGGAGGCGATTACGGTTGCAGTCGTCGCCGGTTGATGGTGGTTGGCGATGGAGTGGTCGTTGCCGAAGAAGAAGGGGAGATCTGAAATTTTTTTGATCGGTTTTTTTGTTGTTGTTGGGTATGAATACTAAAACAACGTCGTTTTTGTCGTTGTGACCTTTTGTAGTGGCCCTCCAATAACCTTTTTGTAGTGGCCCTCCAATGGGTACGTATCATTATTGTTTGTCCATTGCTAGTGTAAAGACCAGGAATAATTACAAGTACCAAAAAATATCAGTAGCGAAGAATAAAAAATTAAACGAGCACGGGGGAGCACACCAAAATGGTGTACCCATACAGCCCGTTTGGATGCAGTTTTAGCACCCTGACTAAATAACCCCCGTTCCTCTTATCCCTCCTCCACGCCATATCCACCGTTTGGCAAGGTTTTTCTCCCCCTGCTTCGCTCATCCGCCTTCTCTGATAGTCAGGCTTGGCCCCGACTAAATACAAACAGGGGGGGGGGGGGGGTACCTATGTTTAATCTGGGCTGTTGGGAACTCATGGAATGACTTCTCTACCCTTCGATTCCCTCTTTTGCGTTGTTTCTGGAGCCGTAATCTGAGAAACGAAGAGAGAGAGAAAGGCCGAAAAGGGTTGTGGCGATTTGGGCGATTGTCACCAGTTGTGGGTTCAACCGATTAACACCTACCACTCCGGCGACGTCGCGACCTAAATCCGGCGACGCGGCGACCTAACTCTGGCAGGTATGGGTCGGATCTGACTGCTCAATGGGTTTTCTGTGTTGTTAGTTGATTTTTACCCCAAACCCTAATTATTTTTCCCTAATTTTTTGTATGATTCTTTCTGTTTCTTTGTTTGTTTCTATGGGAGAGGCATGAATAGGCGCATTTGACGATCAATAGGTGCATTTCATGAGTATTGTTCTTGTTTTCCATTCTCATGATCAATGGTGGTCTTGTTTTGTTGCTGCTCTTGCATTTCATGAATAGGCATGAATACAGTACCTGTTTTTTGTGGTATCAGGGCCTTCATACCCTTCTGTATCTTGTGTCTCCACTAAACCACACAGAAAAGATATCAACTTGAAAAGTACTGCTTGGTTGATTGTTGTTTCATTGTTTGAGAACTTATTTTGCGGAACATTGTTTCTGAAATTGTTTGTTTAAAAAAAAATCATGGATTTGTCCCACATTTTCATGTAAATGATTTAAGAGGAAGTTAAAACACATTGAAAATGGTTGATAGCTTAAAAAGAATTTGCTTTACAAAAGCTTCACCCATCAAGGTTTGAAAAATATCCATAGCTACCGATTAAGTTTCTAACCGTATTAAAGTAAGGAGGAAGGTTATGTGTATATAATATAAGTAAATTATGTCGTGGACTTCGTTTGTTAAAAACAATAAAGAGTTTGGTCCAAATGCACTTGTGATGGAAGTATGAAACGTCGGTGAAAATATTTTTGTCAAATGAAGCCACCTATCTAATCAATTAAATTAATTATAGGATGGCACGATTAAACAACACACAGCTGACAAGAAGACAACAGGAAGAGGCATTTGTGGCATTACAGAGTTTTATTACCACTGCATTAGGTGTGTTTCGCCTATACTTCTTCGTCACAAGTTTTTATAAGGAGGCTCGGCCGCACTTGTCTCCGAATCCGAACTTTTACCAGAGTCAGATAAATAGAATCAACAGTTTGACAAGGGGTAATGAGGCTGATTGTCATGATCAGTTGAGAGTCAATAGGCATACTTTCTTAAGGTTGTGATGCTTAGTCCGAGGTGTTGGCTTAGGAGACTCAAGGTTCGTATGTCTTGAGGAGAGGGTAGCCATATTCCTATGGATCCTCTCGCACCACACAAAGCAGAGGCGCACAAGGTTTGAGTTTTTTCGATCCACCGAGACTGTTAGCAGGCATTTCCATGCAGTTCTTCAAGCTGTGTTGCGCCTACACCCCATGCTTGTAGTAAGGCCTGAGCCGGTACCTGCGAACGACCCTGACAGTAGGTGGAGTTGGTTTCAGGTACAAATGCATGGTTTGAATGCCAATTCTTCCCTTTCCTGTAGGTTAATGGACATGCCTTATCTAACTTTCAATGTTGTATTCAATTCTTCATAGAATTGTCTGGGAGCGTTGGATGGAACGCACGTGCCAGTTATGCCCCCGGCAATTCTCAAGCCTCGCTATAGGAACAGGAAGGGTGAGATTTCGACAAACGTTTTAGGTGTTTGTACTAGGGATTTGAAGTTTGTGTACGTTTTGTCTGGCTGGGAAGGGTCGGCGACTATCCTTCGAGATGCTATTCAAAGACCACATGGGTTAAGAGTCCCCCATGGTATGTTTGTAATCGATGCCAATTTTGTTTTGTACAATACTTACCCTCATCTTTACATGCCTGATATCCGTAGTGAATGTCGTTCCAGGACATTACTACCTTGTCGATGCAGGTTACCCAAATGGGGAGGGGTTTCTAGCACCTTACCGAGGCCAACGGTATCACATTAACATATGGAGACAAGGTCACATTCCTACTACCAAAGAGGAGTACTTCAACATGAAGCACTCCGGTGCTAGGAATTGTGTTGAGAGAGTATTTGGTGTACTCAAGATGCGGTGGGCAATATTGAGGTGTGCCTCTTACTACCCCATACGGACTCAAAATCGCATCGTGACAGCATGTTGTCTCCTCCACAACCTTATTAAAAGAGAGATGCCTGACGATCCTATTGAGTTAGAGTACACGTTGTGGGAGCAACAAAACGTACACAACGTACCTGTAGATGACCACATTGGCCACTTGGAGACGTCCGATGAATGGACCCAGGGGAGGGATGCCCTCGCAACCGCCATGTACGACCATTGGCTTGCCAACGGTGGTGGAAATGTGGACGAAGTTTAAACTATTTGTAATTCCCATTTGCAACTATTGTGTAACTCTAAGATTACGTTTGTACTAAGTTTAAACAATTTGTACTCTAACTTTAATTCCGGAGGTTTGTGAGTGTATGACACTTGTTAGGTGTGTAAAATTTCATGTATGAGTTTATTAAGTCCTGATTTTTATGGTATGGATAATCTTTATGTATGGACTTATCATGAGCTGCATATATATGTTTGCACTACTCTATTTGCGGTAAATAACATATGTATATGCAGCCATGGACACCGAAGAATCACAACCACCCACCAATTCTTCCAAGGGCCGTTACGTATGGAAGAAATATGAAGAGGATCACCTAATCCGATGCATGACAAATGAGTACTCCGACCAATGGAGCACTGACAATGGGTTTAGGTCAAGTTTCTTCACCTTACTTGCCCGTGAGATGAAGAAGGTCATGCCCGACACGGCCATTAAAGCCCACCCTCACATTGTGTCTAAAGTGCGGAATTGGAGAACAACCTACCACCGCATAAATGACATAGTGTCTAAGAGTGGGTTTGGTTGGAATGACGTTATCAAATGTATTGTCGTGGATGAGTCGTCGGTGTGGGAGGAGTATGAAAAGGTAATTGACATTGCTTTAATTTGAAATTAAAGCATTGAATTGCCTATTCTTACTTATAATCCTATCCCGTTCGTGTAGGCCAATCCAAAGTGCAAAGGCTATAATGGGAAGCCATTCCCGTACTTTGATGAATGGCAAGTCCTCTTCGGGAAAGATAGGGCAACCGGAGAGTTTGCGGAAGATTTTTCACAGATGGCCAATGCAGACCCACCAATTGTAGTGGAGGAAGAGTTGCTTGTTGATGAGGAACCAATTCATATGTTCTTCACGCAAGATGGAGAGCTCGGGAGTCAACCATTCACACCTATGGCCTCCACACCTTCAGCCTCGACCCCTCGAGGCTCCACTCCCCGCACCTCCACACCTCGCAGCTCGACACCTCCGACGGCCTCGCCTCATCCATCAATGCCCATCAATGCACCCTCGGCTAATGCCGAAGGTAAGAAGGTGAAAAAAAGGTCTCGGATGGGTATGGAGGATGACAAATTCCAGGAGGGTATGAACAATTGGATGAATTCAACAGCGACACATATGGCGGATATGGCCAAGTCAATGGCTTTTCCAAGAGAAGTTGAAGCTCGCCGTGAAAGGATTCCGGATGAGCTTGGAAAACTTGACCTTACTATTGTTCAACAGTTTAAGTTGACTGCTATAATTTGTGAGACCGACCTGAGGGTCACTCAATTCTATGGCATCAAAGACGAGAACAAGCAACAATGGGTGGAGGCTATCCTTGATGGACAAATCTATCCTCGCACAACCTAGATAGGAGTACGAAGTTCTAAGATGATGACTTTTTTGTGTAATTACTAACTAAGTATGCACTGCCTTTTTGTATAAACTTGGGTAAGTGGTACCTTGCACGGTGTAAATTGGTTGTACCCTTAGGAAATTAACAAGGAAACATTTGTATATTTTTGATGGTTCGGCAGTCACCATGTATCTAATTCTTCAAACAGTTGTACTAAACATTGAAGTGATGTAATATCGTATCACTTTTTTGGAAATATGTAATATTTATGGGAATTATGTTCTTCCCTTTGCAGGTTGTGTGAATTGAGCCACTGCTGTTGGCATGAGTTACTTGTTAATTTGAGTTGGGCAGTGATGTGTGAACTGAGCCACTGCTGTTGCACTTTGGTTGTTGCTGCTGCATGCATTTTGGTTGTTACTGGTACTTTGAATCTGTTAAACTGAGCCTTTTACTTTGTGTTTATGATATGCTCATGTGATGTTCAACTGACCCTTTACTTTGAAGCTCTGAAACTGGTGAGTCTCTGTCTGCATTTGGACTCTGAATCTGTCATGTGTTGCACTCTGAATCTCTGTCTAAACTTTGTTCTCTGAATCTGTCATGAGCCCAATCTTGGCTTTGGTTGTTATCTTGGCGGGGCAACCTTGTTGCAGCCAAGAGTAGCACATATACTATGCAGCATTTTTTCTGGGCAATGATGCACCAAGTTATTTCCAATTGAACTTCAAATCTGAGCCCAATGTTGTGTTGGTCAAACACTGGTTACTGCTGCTACCTATTGTGTTAATCTGTGAACTCTGAACCAGTTTTGTGAATTCTGAACCTGAGATTTTGTGATCTCTGAAACTGTTACTGTGTCAATTCTGAACCTGAATATGAATTGGATGTTACTATGGAATTCTGAGTGTGGAGAGTGGTCATTTAAAGGTCTGGGCAATGATGTGTTCACTGAGCCACTAATGAAAGCTCTGGGCAATGATGTAAACTGAGCCACTAATGAAAAACTTGGGTGTGCAGGTCATACTTGGGCATTCAAATTAATTGATGCTTTTGTTATTACTTCCTGCAGTTTTTATTAGTTACTTGGGTGTCCATACGGGCAATGATGTTAAACTGAGCCTTCCTTTTAATCTCTGAAACTGGGCCTCAGTCCGCCTTTGGACTCTGAATTTGAATATGAATTTGGATCTATTGAGTTGCTCCATATGCACTTTTGTTTTGGATCTCTGAAACTGAGGCTATGTGTGCTTTTGGATTGAATGAAATCTGGTACTTAGCTGCACTGCAGTTTTCTTGCTGTCAAGGTGAGCTTCTCTCTCTTCTACAGTCAAATTTTCACCTGTTGGGCAGTTGGTGCACCTGTTGGTGCTAACCTACTACTGCATTAGCCCATTTTTGAGTTGGTTGACTCTGTTTATGTGTGTGTGTGTGTGTGTTTCAAACTTGTGTGACTTTGAAATTCTGTGTGTGTGTGCAGTTCTGTTGTTATTATTTGGGCACTTTGGTTGTTTCTGCTGCACTCTAGTTGTTGACCCCATGTCTGTGTTATGGTTCTGGGCTGCACTCTACTTAGTGAATGTGTTTCATGGGCAGCTAGCTACATCATAGGTTTGGATCTTTTCTGGGCTTTGGTTGCTGCTGAAATTAGTGGGCAATGATGGTAAACTGAGCCTTGTTTTGGGGATTCTACACCTGAAATTAGTGTGTGAGTGTGTGTGTGTGTGTGTGTGTGTGTGTGTGTGTGTGTGTGTGTGTGTGAATAATGAAAGAATCAGTGTTAGATAAATCTGTGTTTCTGGGCAGTTTCAGAATCTGAGTTATAACATTTTCAATCTGTGTTTCTGGGCAGTTGGTGCACCTGTTGGTGCTAACCTGCTACTGCATTAGCCCATTTTGAGTTGGTTTGACTCTGTTTCTGTGTCTGTGTGTGTGTTATTATTAGCTACTGCAGTTTATTAGCTATGGCAATGATGTGAATTTTGTAAACCTGAAATTTGTGGGAGAAATTGGCACTCTGTTTCTGTGTCTATGTGAATTTTGTAAACCTGAAATTATTAGCTACTACTGGTTGGTTGTTATCTTGGCGGGGCAATCTTGTTGCAGCCAAGAGTAGCACATATACTATGCACCAAGTTATTGTTATTGAACTTCAAAGCTGAGCCCAATGTTGTGTTGGTCAAACACTTGTTACACTTGAAATCTGAGCTCTTTTCTTGGCTTTACTTGTTGGTGCAGTTTGGTTCTGAAATCTTATTCTATTACCTCTTATTATTAGCTGCTGCAGTTTGTTGTTAATGTTTCTGGATTTGTGGATAGTTTGGTTGCTGCTACATGCAGTTTTCTTGCTGCTGCTACTGCAGTTTGGTTGCTGCTGCTACTGCAGTTTGGTTGCTGCTGCTGCTGCAGGTGCCTTTTCTTGCTGCTGCTACATGCAATTTTCTTGCTGCTGGACAGTGAGGATTCAATCTGTCTCTGTTTCTGGGCAGTTTGTCCTTGTTCTCCTGGGCAGTTTCTGTCTCTGTGTGTATGTGTGTGTGTCTGTGTGTGTGTGTGTTGTTCATGGATTCTAGATATGCAAATGAGCCATGTTTTTGGGAACTCTATAACTGAATTTGCTTGCATTAGGCAATGATGTTCAACTGAGCCATGTTTTTGGGAACTATGTAACTGAAATTGCTTGGGCTAGGCAATGATGTTCATGGATTCTGTGTGCTTTTGGATTGAATGACATCTGGTACTTCAAATTAGTGGGCAATGATGGTGAAACTGAGCCTTTACTTTGAAACTGAGCCTTGTGAAGGAAACTTTGAAACTGAATTTGGTTGGGATAGTTGGTACTTGATCCTCATGAAAGCTTTTTTTCTGGGCTGTGGTAATTGAGTTTAGCATTCTGAAACTAATGAACATGGGCTGTGGTTATTTGTTCAATTTTCATGCAATTAGTTGTGAAACCTGGTGCATTAGCTGGTAGCTGCTGCTGGTGCCTTTGCATGGGTAATGCAGGTTTTTGAACTCGTTGCTGATGGTATATTTTAATGGGTTGGTAGTCATCTGTGTGATATGTGACAACATGTGTACTCTGAGCCAATTCTGGGCAAGCGTTTCTGGGCAATGATGTTTTTCTGAGCCATTTTAAACGAAGGCATTGCACCTGTGATGCTTTTATGGATCTGTTACCAAGTTAGCTCTGTTTATTTTCATTGCAATGCATTTGTTTACACCAAGTTGACCCTATGTCATTTGTCACTTTCCTAATACAATGGGCTCTTGCATTGAAATTCTTGTGGCGATGATGATATATATTTTTTTCATAGAAGCAAGAATGCATCTTTTTGAGGCGAGGCAACATTAGTTGGTCAATTACCCACTAATGATGCAGCCTATTGGTGCCAATGTAAATGGGGTCTTCTAAAGACAATAATATCTGAGCCAAAATAACTGCCATATATTCTCAAAATTTAATAATACTTTTGTCTAAATTTGTTCGTGGTTTCTTTCCTCTGCAATTTTTTCCACGTACGTACATAATTCATTTCCATTACTGTCCCTAAATGGTTCTTGTGATGGAATGCCTTGACATCATTTTCTATAGAGCAAAGTTCTGCAGGGCTGTCACAGAGCTCCAGATGATTGGTGCGATGTTCGGTTGAACCTGCAAAAATAGGAAAGGATCAAGAAAACTGCATGAAATACCAAATCACGAAGTTTTCTACAATTACCTGAGCAATTGAGCAAAGCTCGATAAATTCTACTTGTGATTACTTTTGAATTTACCGAACGAGGCAATTGTGTATTGTGTAAATAATTTCCAGTTTCGTGCGTGTAAGTAGAACCGATTTGTAGCATTGTCTGAAAGAACATAATTTCACATGCCATGCTTTTATTAGCTACATAATAATTCTAATTGGATTTCGTTATCATTTTTTTGAACTTACTGGAGCTCATGTGTATCATCGTTTGTTTCATTTTGTCAAGAACACAAGAACTGCAGTGCATTGTGCACATGACTTGATAGAATTCAAAGGCTTTTAGTTAATTTGTTTTAGTATAATTCTTGTACAATATGGGTATAGGGAAAAGGGTAAGAAATGGTGCGTTGATCAAATGGTGCATTGATCCAAAAAAAAAAAAAGAGGGAAAAAATTAATCATTGTTTGTATAAGATCACAGTTCTATAACAAAGCAAGATTGTTTAGAAATAATGATCACGGTTCTAATTAGAAACCCAAGATCTCACAATATTATGGGGTAAAAACACGCGGTTTGACTTTTTAATTTTAATTTTATGTCGTTTCTAGTCACGGGTAAAAATCGTGATTGAAAATAAGGACTTTTACAAGCATGATTAAAGGAAACGATCACGGCTTTTAACTGTGATCTTTCACTATTTCTGTAGTAGTGAACTTATAATTTGGGTATTATAACTTAAATAATAAAATTATAAGTAAAAAATAATTTTAAAAAATTCGTTTTTTTAATATAATAAATATTACAATTAAGTATAATAACTTAAATGTTGAATATTATATGAAATTATGTAATTTTGGTATTTATATAATTACATAAATACATAATCTAATATATGCATTACCAAGGGCAAAAAAGTCTATTTACATGATTTTACATCATCCACCCTCCTTATCCCTCCATTTAATCCTCCATCCAAACCATGGACTATTTTATCCACCCTTTTTAATCCTTCATCCAAACCATGGGCTATTTAATCACCCCTTATTAAATGTCACATCAATGTGGGTCCACCCTTCTTATTTAATCACCCCTACTATTTTATCCCCCTGACTATTTAATTCCTCTCAAACTAATACGCCATCCAAACGAGCCGATAGGTTTTTCCGGGAGGAAAATTATCAGCCCTCCGAACGGGAAAATAGCCAAAAGTCCAATCTCACCCCAATCAGGTAAGCCCCACGCGCTTCCCCCCTAGCCGAGTTTTGCTGTATGTAGGAGTAAAAAGTTGCCCGCGCGTAAGTTCAGCATTCATATTTTCATCACCAATATCCATTCCACCCACTCACTTATACAGCGTACTAGTACCAGATCAAAACTAAAAATAAAAAAGTATGAGTGGACCGGGGAATTAAGGGTTGTTTTGCTAAAAAAAAAAAATTTTTTTTTTAAAAAATTAAGGTAAATTATTCTTTTGTAATACGTCACATTAAAAATTGTGAAAAATTAATTAATTAATTTTAAAAATCACCTTAATCTCTTAAAATTAATTGAGATATTCGCGAAAACTAACTCGAACAGCTTAGAGGTGTTTCACTAACTTGGTTTTTTTGATTTTTTGGTTTTTTGGTTTTTTTGGATGTTTTAGTTTTGCAAAAAAACTAACTTGTTCCACTAACTAGTTTTTTGGTTTTTAGTTTTGCAAAAAAACTAACTTGTTCTATTAAACTAGTTTTTGTATGTTTAGTTTTACAAAAAAACTAACTAGTTTCACTAATTAGTTTTTTTTGGCTTTTTTGGTTTTTAGTTTTGCAAAAAAACTAAGTGGTTTTTTGTTGTAACCAGGGGGGTACTGTGCAGCCCCGTGGCGCCGCCGCGCAGGCATTTTTTCGACGATTGGAGACGTTCACAGCGTAGACCTCGTCGGGTACTACAAGTGTGCAAAAAATTAACTTGATTGGATATCTTTAAGTAGGTTATCGGAACACAAATACTTTGAAAACAAATGGACACAAACACTAGATAAAAACCATTTTTCATGATATTAGTGTTCCGATGAGGCACTAAAAAATATCCGATCAAGTTGATTTTTGGCACACTTATAGTATTCGATGAGGTTTACGCGGTGAACGTCTCCGATCGTTGAAAAAATGCCCGCGGGCCGCCGCAACGGGGCTGCACAGCACGGTGCTGTGCATGGGGATGCACAGCACCCCAGGTTTGTTTTTTGTTAGTGGAATGAGATAGTTTTTGAGTTAAAACAAAACTGTTTTTTTTAGCGGAACGGGGCCTTACTATTTAAAAAAAAAAAACAACAACTAGTGAATAATAATACTTCACACTCACCCACCCCAAACACCCACCAACTACAAATTAGGTTAATAGGATATATACAAGACAACAGTCGCTTCCAACCAAAATATAGATATATAGAGAGAGAAGAAAAGAAGAGAGAGAGAGTAGCAGAGATTCGAAAACAGAGGATACACACAATGTCGGCTTCTTCAGCTCCATCGACCTTCGCTCTCAAAAAACCCTCGCTCCCTTCCCTCTCATGGACCAATCTCCCTTCCTCCTCCACCTTCAACATCGCTGCTGTCTCCTTCCCCCGCCGCCGAAACCGAGCGTCGGCGCCGGTATTCGTCGTGGCTGTCTCTTCTTCAAACGCGAAACCGACAGTCCTCGTGGCCGAAAAACTCGGCGAGGCAGGGATCAGCCTCTTGAAGGAATTCGCCAACGTGGATTGCTCGTACAACCTGAGTCCAGAGGAGCTGTGCACCAAGATCTCGCTCTGCGACGCGCTGATCGTGCGCAGCGGCACGAAGGTCACGCGCGACGTGTTCGAGGCGTCGTCCGGGAGGTTGAAGGTGGTTGGACGCGCCGGCGTTGGGATCGATAACGTGGATCTGGCCGCGGCGACGGAGCATGGGTGTCTTGTGGTGAATGCGCCCACGGCGAATACTGTGGCCGCTGCGGAGCACGGGATCGCGCTCTTGGCTGCTATGGCTAGGAATATTGCTCAGGCTGATGCGTCTGTCAAAGCTGGTCTCTCTCTCTCTCTCTCTCTCTCTCTCTCTCTCTCTCTCTCTCTATATATATATATATATATATATGTATGTATGTAAATGAATTTGTTGAGAAAATTATGGTCGGGTTTGTTTTTGATACGCTGTTGAGAACTTGAAATTGTTAGATGTTGTGCAGTTTCTGTGTTGCGCATTTCTTCGTACAGGTTGTGTGGTAAAGCTTTTATCCTTTTGCTTTAGTAAAGTTTGCTTTCAGATCTTTTTAGTGAACTTCTAATTTTGGAGAGGGGACGTGCAATCAATGCATGTATCTCTAGGCTTTTAATTATTTATGAGTTGTAGTTTCTGGAAATTTTTACATTTTCATTTTGATTTTTATAAAAGAACAAACAATTTGGAATATCCCAAAATAAACACCAAGAAAGTAAATAGGATGAAAAGAGGAGTAGTTTCCTTGTTTGTAAGTATATTCCTTTCCTTTTCTGCCCAGAAAAGTAGTGGGGCTCTCTCTCTCTCTCTCTCTCTCTCTCTCTCTCTCTCTTCTCTCTCTCATTTGTTTGTGATTCGCTGTTGTGAACTTGGAGTTATTTTCTGTTTTGCAGTTTCCATGTTGCATTTTTTTTTTCTTCGAACAGTTTGTGGGGTAAAGATTTTTATCCTTTTGGTTTAGTAAAGTTTGTTTCAGATCTAGTTTACTCGTTTGCAAGTATATTCCTTTCCTTTTCTGGTCATGCCTAACCTTTTCCGTTTATTCCTTTTTTATTTTTATTTTTTTACTTTTGTCTTTGGGAAAGCTGAAACGGGAAGTATTGAAACTTGCTAGATCTGATTGTTTCTTGGTCATTAAGATTTTGGAGATTTGGCTTGCTTTTGCGCTTACTTGTTTAATAAATGGGAATGTCGAAAATTAGTACCGAAAAAAGCATGGCTTGCCTATGTGCATTAGCTGATGGCATCTAAATTGAGTACACAGTTGCTTGCAGTACATTTTTAACACGCCAATCAGTATGTTGTTTATTTTTAGTATAGGAAGCAAACAAAAGGCATTATGGTAGGGAAATGAGAATGAAAGGGGAAAATGGTGTGAGAAGTTGTTTCAGGATGAAATTTAGGGACAGATGACTTGGAATAGTACACTTGTTGCTAATTTTTTTACTACCATTTTGCCATTGTCACAATGCTTATGAACTCTACCACCGATAGCAGCATAGTTTTACCAATCACTAATGATGATTCACAAGAATCAATTAGTAGGCTGCTAGTTGCAGACAGGTTAGGAACTGCTTTCCTTAGCATTTGATGGTTTTTGTCTGTCTCTAGGTCGAATTTGTCTAATCCATGTCAGTACCATACCGTCATTGTGTATGTAGCTGCTGGAGCAACTTCCGGTGATGCACTTGTTGCAGCATGCATGTTTAAATCCCCTGTTTTAGCTGCTAGTGACTTGGTTGCCCCCTTCGCTAACATTGTTACTGCCATCCCATTCTTAACATATCTTCTCATGTCAGTTACTGCTTCTCTGATCCACTCAGCTCTGTCTTCAGCACATGTGTAGACTTGCTTTTGTTAACTGAATGCTGCCTAAAATGTACATCCAGTTCAGTCTCCCCTAATAGGGGCTCTGGGAGGGGAAGAGTTACGTGCCTATTGCTTGGCTTTATTTTCACGAAGTGGCTGCCGTCATATCTGCAGACACAATATAAAGATTAACAGGCCAAGTGTTAACCACACCGGTGGCACCTGTAAATTATTTACAAACAGCTTCCACTTTTGTCATTCATTTGAGTAGGGGGGAGAAAAAGAGAGGCTATTGCCTATTTTTAAAAAGATCTTGGAAAGACTTAGGAAAGTAAAATGAGTTGGTGAATCTTACTTTTTTTTTGTCACTTCTCTGTAAACTGAGTTCAAGAAAGTCTCCCCAGCGAAATTCTCTTTTTGCATATTGACAAACACTTGCCAGATGGCATGGTTAGGAAAGCAAAACTAAATGCCGTTTCCATTGATTCATTGATGCTTCAGGGGCTCAATTCTAATTTTTAGATGTTAGATGATAACATTTGCTTTTACTAAACTCTAGAAATATTGAATTCTCTTAATTTGTCACATTTTTTGTCCGCTTCAGGGAAGTGGCAGCGGAGCAAATATGTGGGAGTATCCCTCGTAGGCAAAACACTTGCTGTGATGGGTTTTGGAAAAGTTGGATCAGAAGTTGCAAGGCGGGCCAAGGGGCTTGGTATGCATGTGATTGCCCATGATCCTTATGCCCCAGCAGACCGTGCCCGTGCTATAGGTGTGGAGCTTGTGAGCTTTGATGAAGCCATAGCAACTGCTGATTTCATCTCACTACACATGCCTCTCACTGCTGCCACATCAAAGGTTCTCAACGACGAAACTTTTGCAAAGATGAAGAAAGGAGTTCGAATTATCAATGTTGCTCGTGGGGGAGTTATCGATGAAGAAGCTTTGGTGAAGGCATTGGATGCTGGCATTGTTGCTCAGGTTCTTGCTTCCTCTTTTTTGAAGCATTTAGCAATTGGTTATTTATCGAAGCAGTTTGATAACCTTTTTCCATATTCAGGCTGCACTTGATGTTTTCACTGTAGAGCCACCACCAACAGACAGCAAATTGGTGCTTCATGAACAAGTGACTGTAACACCGCATCTTGGTGCCAGTACTATGGAAGCTCAGGTGTGTTGAATGATGAGCCTTGACGTATACTCCTTCCTTCTTCTCTTTCCACCTGTTTTTGGTAGCATTTCTTTAACCTTATCATTACTTAATGTCGGTGTCGATGTGCAGGAAGGAGTGGCCATTGAAATTGCAGAAGCTGTTGTCGGAGCCTTGAGAGGGGAGCTCGCGGCTACAGCAGTCAATGCACCCATGGTTCCTGCTGAGGTATCTTTACGGAATTTTTCTTTTATGAACATTGTGGGTACATCGTACCAAGCATCAAGGTCTGAAGGAAACAAGGCGCTTCAGGAGGTAGAGGTTAGCCCACCTGACGAAGAATAACCCACTCCTAAAGTCGAAGGCTTATACTTGGGCTAAAGGCCGGGCCCAAGTTGCTCGGGATGGATGATTGTGGAATGGAGGCTTGAGCTCAAGGGACCGTCTAAAGGCCCAAGCTCCCTTCAGGAGTTTGGACTTCAAGCCAGACTTGGAGAGACGCAAAGACTTGTTGACGAAAGGACAATTCCTCGGTCTTCGGCTCTTCGCATATTTGACACCCTTGTCACGGACTTCTGATCAATAGACCCTCAAGCCTATGGCTAGACATCACATGACTACCACCCACCTTTTGCAAAGTTCAGCCCCTATATATGACACATCTCTATCAGTCTGACTTCATAGGTCTAACCTCTGGCCTCAGAGGCCTACGACCTTCAGACGACCCGCCATTGAGGACGTTCCACGCGTCCTTCAGCTAGGCATCCTCCAGGGGAATCTCTCACCTATATAAAGATCCTTGCCTTTGTCCAACACATAACACAACGTTGCTCTTGGTCTCTCTACTGTCACTCTTTCTCTCTCTAGGATTTGCCTTGGGCTCTGTCCTCCTCTGCCTTAGGCACTCCAAGCCTTCAGGTTCTCGTCGGTATCTCGGATCACCTTCAGGGTTACAATAACCCATCAATCATACACACAAACAATATTATTCGTGGTATTTTTTGGACCAAATATATTATGACCTACCTAATGCGAATGGTGTACAATTACACCACTATTACTCCCCTAGGATTTGCCTTGGGCTAGTGCTGCTTCGACTACCAGCACCACTACCACCACTATTACTCCCCCTACTACCATCGGTAAATTGGGCATGAAAGCTTCCTTTCCCTCATTGGTTAATTATAACCTTCAAAGCTAGTATATGAGCCTGGGTGGCCTCTTCAGTCATTCCCAATTAGTTTTGAATAGGATGCTTTCGGAGGCTTTTGGACAAATCTATATGTTGGTTCTCCTTAGTTTGTCGTTGATGGTTGTCGTATGTGTTGAATTGTTGTTTATTTCTCCACGTGCGGGTCAGGGGTCTCACGTGCGGGGAGTGTTAGAGCTTGTCCCACATTAGTTAATTATAATCTCTAAAAGCTAGTATATGAGCTTGGACGGCCTCTCCACTCATTCCCAATTGGTTTTGAGTTGGATGCTTTAGCATACCACTTGGAAGTATATTACATACATCTCGCACCTTGGGCGGTGTCTCCCACTCAACTGCACAGAGGAATGCTCATTCGTTATGATAACGAGGTACATAAAATCAGTTAAAAAAAAAAAAAGGTACATAAAATAGATTGATATGATAAAAAACAGTTCATAAATGTACAACCACTTGGTATACAATTTTCCACTCGATCAATATTTGTGTGATGACACTAGTTAATGATTCCACTTTTTTTTTTTTTTTTTGCTTGTCAGTTTATGATTCCACTTTCGTGCCAAGTTAAATGGATGGGCTAGGATCACCAGTCTTCGACGCAATCTGATAGAATTCAATTGAGTGTAGTTAAAACATCCAACTCAAAATCAATTGGCAATGAGTGGCTTGCCCAAGCTCATTCACTAGTTTTCGAGATGATAATTAACCGATGTGGGACAAATTCCAACAGAAATTACTTCCATGTTACCTTTGTGCATGTAACTTAGATTTGTCTATGTATTTGGTAAATGACTGAATTGGATTATCTTCCTTGTAGTTAATTAGTGAACTAGTTTTTTCTTCAAGGTTGCTTTTGTATTTTCGCATTTACTTAAAACTTTCAGGATTGTGGTTTTAGTCATATTCTCTCTTGATAACTGCAGGTTCTAACAGAGCTGAAACCATTTGTTGAACTTGCTGAGAAGTTGGGTCGACTAGCTGTCCAACTAATAGCTGGCGGCAGTGGTGTAAAATCAGTAAAAGTGACGTATGCTTCCGCCCGAGCTCCCGATGACCTTGATACCAGACTTCTCCGAGCCATGATCACCAAAGGTCTAATTGAGCCCATATCCAGCGTTTTTGTAAACTTGGTAAATGCAGATTTCACTGCCAAACAAAGAGGTCTCCGGATTTCTGAAGAAAGAATCCTCTTAGACGGATCCCCAGAAAGTCCTCTCGAGTTCATCCAGGTCAGTGGAGACTCCAAAATTTGTCTAGTGGGGCTGAATTTTTTTCCTACGTGGCAGAAAAAGTCAAGCCATCCCCTACTAATAAGATTGGACTATGAAAATGTTTATTCTGAATTAATTATAATTTTCCAAGTTAAAACACAAACTGGTTCCTAGCTTGATTATTTTTTTTATTTGTTTTATTAGATTGAGTCTAAATTAGGAAACAAAGTTGCTGTTCTCAACTCGAAAAGATAAACAGAATGATGAACAAAGTCCTGACTGGCCCGTATCGTATTTTTATCCTTAGGTTAATGGGATCAAATGGGAAACTCTTGCGAAAATTTGTGAACAGATCATATACTTGTTCATAGTTTTTAGAAATTGATGGGGTCAATTGACGCCCTTAAACTAACACGTGGAGTCTCCTCCTGTTCCAGGTCCAAATTGCGAACGTGGAATCTAAATTCGCGAGTGCAATTTCGGAATCGGGGGAAGTCAAAGTGGAGGGAAAGGTGAAAGATGGGGTCCCCCATTTGACGAAGGTTGGGTCGTTTGAAGTCGATGTGAGCTTGGAAGGGAGTCTCATATTGTGTAGACAGGTGGATCAGCCAGGGATGATTGGGAAGGTGGGCAGTGTATTGGGGGAGGAGAATGTCAATGTGAGCTTTATGAGCGTCGGAAGGATTGCTCCGCGGAAGCAGGCAGTGATGGCAATCGGAGTGGATGAGCCGCCAAGCAAGGACGCTTTGAAAAAGATTGGGGAGATTCCGGCCATTGAAGAGTTTGTTTACCTCAAGTTGTAGTGTGTCTTGTCCATTGCACCTCTACTGCATGATGTTTGTTTGGTGCCCTTTTTTGGTGATTGTTGTTTGTGTTTTTGTGGCTTTAGGCGAGGCAGAGAATAATGCGGCTGTGCTATTATGATTTTGTAGTTGTGATTGTTTTCTTATAGCTGATGAAATAAAAGGGGAAGACATTGATATGTAGGTTTTATCTATTCTGTATGTAAACGTTACATTTTTATTGGGTTCAACGTTGGATTAGCTCACGCGTATCTCGACTAGTAGCTTGTTCAAGCATCGTTTATAAGCTTGACGAGCTTGGCAAAAGTTTTTTCCAATGCCTCGGGAAACTGATTGGTACGGGGTCCCAGTAGTGAGGGCTCATTACGGGGTTATAATGAGCCTCATCTGGTCATCCATTTTGGTAATGAACACTCATTTTAATCCAAACAATGAATGATTCGGATCATTTGGAGTTTAGATTAAATCTGAGTCGTCGGTGCCGAGATGAACGGCTAGATGGGGCTTACTACAACCCTGTAATGAGTTACCTCACTACGGGCTCCCGTTTCCTGACATTGGTCACTTCTTCCATATCATTTTCATGACCGTCAACATTTCTTCTAGATAATCTACGTATGAACAGAGCAATAAAAGAAACTCTCCTTATGTTCTTGCCGAGTTGTCGGACTTATCCACCAAGGGCAGCGGAATGTCATCTGGGCCTCTGTTCCTTTTTACCGGTGCTGTTTCAATGGCTTGGGGCGGGCTAAGGGTCCAAAGGACAACTAGCTGGGAGTGAGGCCACAAGCACTTTATTGGCTTCTTCCGATTGAAATTCAATGGAATCAAGAGAGATCCTGTAAGCTTGGTTAATTTATGTCACAAACTAATGTTGAATGAGCTTAACGAGTGAACACTGACCACCCACGCCACACCCCAGTGAAGAATAATGGCACCAGAATATTCGATATCTTTTGGATGGATTTCATAAGTAGTATGAAATGGATGACCGAGACAGGGACCACCCTAGATATTGTGTCCATCTCCACCACCCTAGATATAGTGTCCATCTCCATCAGTAGGACTCAGATGATTGCCGGTACTACACTTTGACTAAAGTCATTGCAGACCACCAGTTGTCTATGTACTTTGTCTACTAGTTTGGAGTGTTGTAATAAGTGTGATTCTGCTTGTCTAGAATGGAGATGAAAGTAAAGTAAAGATAACATTATTGTTATTTTATTTGAAGGGAATTGATATTGACACTTCCTATTCTGATATTGACACTCTCCATTTTGTCTCTATTAGGTGAAATTACTAAATGACCATTGTACTTTATAATTACATTTTTCTCTTGCTTTCAAAATACAAGGGTGGTTTAGTAACTTAACCTAATAGAGACAAAAAGGGGAGTGCCAATATCAAAATGGGGAGTGCCAATATCAATACTCTATGCATGTTCCTCTGTTTTCCATTAGAAGTAGTGAAATATGTTTGTCCAGTTGTGTAAAATAAGATATATTTGTCCTTGTCTTAGCTGTAAAGCAATGCATATGCCTATAAAATGAGCAGTCATCCGGTGTTTGTAATCAGATTGTTCTAGCAATAAAATTCATTTTTGTGTTATTCTATGTAAAAGATCTTATTCATATTTTGTGTTTGTACCTACTTTGTGGTTGCCTTCTAAGCTTGTTATGTATGTAAACTGGATTTGATGAACTCAAATTCTGCCAACTCTTAAATAATTGCACTTCACATTTACAAGAACATGAGCTATGAATCGGAATTTTATTGAACTAAATCATAATAACATTTCTTGTACAAGTCGTAAGCATCAAGATACACCATTTGCAACCAGGATTATACGCTACTTCTGTTTTAAAAAAAAAAAATTCACATGAACTGACGAATCTTATTTCCTCTAAATATTACTTTCCACGAATACTTCATGCAATTTCAAATGATCGGCAACAACAATATTACATGTAGGGGTGAGCACGGGTTGGGTTGGTCGAGTTATCGTCGGGCTCGGATCGGGCCATATTTGATCGGATTGGAGATAACACAACCCGGAACCGAACCGAACTACACTAGAAACCGATCAGATCGGATCGATCGGGTTTCGGTCTGGTTGGTCGGGTTGCATCTTCCAAACAATTTCAGTTTTCCAGATCCAAGAAAAAAAAAAAGCACACAACAAAAAGAGAGAGGACTGAGGAGTATCCATATCCAATAAGTTCTTCTTCAACCAAACTTTACAAATATACAAATACACAGATCCAAATGGTAAAAAGTTCACAGATCCAAATGGTAAACAGGTTGAACTTTTTATACACAGATCGAACTTACAAATATCTTCAACCAAACTTTTTATGCGAACGGCGACCTCGTCGTCATCTATATCGTCTCTGCCTTGTCATCCTCGCCGTCATCCAATTGTGAGAGAGAGAGAGAGAGCGAGAGAGGCAGAGAGATCTGAGATTTTTGAAAGGGCTTCGGACTTTGGTAGTGGAGGTATTGGATGCCGTACGACGTGGTGGACGGCGGTGGAAGGTGCGGTGGTCGGATGGAGGGGAGAGCGAGAGGGAGAGAGAGAGAGAGAGAGAGAGAGAAGGCTGAGAATAATTGCCTTATAAACCAGATAGGAAAGGGACCTCAGCTACGGTTGTAGGGGGAGAGAGATGGAGATTATGAACCACTAAATATGCAGCAATTCCAGCAGCATAGCTAGCGAAAGCAACTGCAGTTACCTGCACAAAATGAAATTACTACGCTCATTATAACCGAAGATACAAATCCACAAGCATCCAACAAAGCAGTGAAATAAATCAGGGACAACATTTTTCTACAAATAAGATGGGCTTAATACCTTCCGCAAGTACCAAAAGAAATCCACCTTTTCCATTCCCATAAATGCAACTCCCGCAGCAGAGCCAATAACCAACATGGATCCTCCTGTACTGGCACAATACACAACCAGTTGCCAGAATTCAGAATCCTGGGGGAACGAAGTGAGATCGTACATTCCAATTGTTGCAGCAACTAATGGAACATTGTCTATGATTGCTGATACGACCCCTATTGCAACAGCAATCAGTTCAATGCTAGGAATGTGGGCATCAAGGTAATTTGCCAGTTCTCGAAGTATCCCTGCCGCCTCCAGGCTATATTATAGGATTCAGATGTCAAAATCAAGTGGTGAAGTATTACTTGAGCTAAACTGTGCTGAGTTACTGATGTGATGATGAGCAAAACAAGCAATCAAGATGCCAAATCTGTGAAACTAATATTCTAGGCACAGGAATTAGGATCAGTTAATGGAAATAAATAAAATAGCTTAACAATGTAACGATGAAAACACTCAATGCCTTGATACGACTATGACTTTATTTATTCGTTTGGGATGTGTAAATGATCAAAAAACGAATGAAGCAACCAAAATCAAAGCTTTCCATAGCAATGAGACGATACTTTTGTTCCCTAGAGCAAGGTTATTTGATAAGTACAACTCAACTGCATTTACCAAGGATTCAATGGTCAAACCACATATCCTAAACCATCACTTATGCAAACAAAATACTTTTAGAATGTAGAGAGTTCACCCTTTTCTGCTTTCTTAAGTATTATCTACAAGAGCGCAATTTATTGTAGCAGTAAGGATGGCAAATGCAGTAATGGTGATAAAAGCACTTACAAATAAGTAAATTAAAACTTTGCTGTCACTAGCTCAGAGATCATGCAAAGAAAAAGCATTAAAGGCAACAACATATAGAAAGGACAAATTGAAGTGTGGTTTCTCTACCTTGATTGCATAACATGCTAACTTGATATGCTAAAGTGTAACTAAATAGGTATAAGATTTGTTATACATTCTTGAGGAAGATTAAACCCGCACTGCAAAGCAATGGCAAATTCACGTGATGAATAATGAATACCTGCTAACGGACAAAAGGATCCCCAGGTAGAAAAGGGCTCCTTGGGTGTCAATTTGCGATAATGCCTGGGGTACCTTCAACTTTTGCCTATCGGATTCTCCGTAATGAATGACATCTGTCAAAATCCAAAGAACTCCAAGTCCAAGCAACATACCCATGAAAGGCGGTAAACCTGTTAAAGCCTTGAACACAGGGACAAACACCAGTGCTCCAATCCCAGCAGAGAGAACAAGCAGTCCTCGAGGGGCCATTTTTTCGGATGACACAACATTGGGAGAGTCTTGTCTAGTTCCATTAACTTCTCTGGATGATAAATTTAATCACTTAATATCATTAACAGAAAACTTAATATCATTAACAGTAAACTATATTGCGTTTCATCTTGATTACTAAAAATCCTACAACATCAGTTTGACTATATTAGAACTGTACCTAGTAAGTGATAGAAGAGCCAGTGGGACAGCCAAGGAAACTGCACATGGTATAATTAAGTCCTGCAGAAAGTGAGAAATGAACAGTTACAAAAACTTCTCTCCTGGATTACCACACAAGTATATATTTCCCAAAGGCGATTAGTGTGATGTTATCCCCACGAGTTGTTGAGAATATGAATAATAAATTTGCCCCTCTCTAAGCTTTTAGGTGAGTTGGTGGTTAAAAATTTAATGGTATTAGAGCTGTCAATAGATCCTGTGTTCAAACCTCACTGCCTACAGTTAAAATTTACTCGTGTTTAGCTTGCTTATGGAGGAGAGCAGGTTTCATGTGAGGTGGCATGTTGGGAATATTAAGCTTTTAGATGAGTTGGTGGTTAACAATTTAATACAAGTGTTCTCTAAGCCCCCAGCCTCAAGCAAGGACTCTAGCTTTAAAACTGGAAACGTGGCACACTTCAATTAGCAAATCCCAGTTAAGAATTTGCATAGGCCAGATTTCAGCAGCACTCAATGATTTGGCACAGTCCAGTCTGTAAAATTTCTCACTTGCTCAAAACATGATTGTAAAGTTTCCATCTTTCCATAAGCTTCATTGTTAATTGTTATGTGATCTTGTTCTAATAGAAGTTCAAAATGTTTTCTTCCAATAAGTTGGCATAAGTCAAAACAGTGTTGAATGTAGTGAAATGGTTGAATTGCTGAATCTTATGTCAAGCCAAACTTCTGAATGTTCGAAAAAGAAGTCTTACACCACTCTATTGGTTCTGACATAAATTAAAGTACTTCTTCCAAACTAAGTGTTTGTGGTATGATCAGTTCATTGTAGGATCTGATAATTCACTTTTTCTTCAACTTCCTTTTAGCTCGATCTCCCTCTCGCCAACAACAGCCAACAGGCATAGAGACTTCATGTGAACTCAACTTTGATGGTGGTTGGTGACAGGAGTTCCTCCTTGCCATTCACCTCTATATGGTCATCCCCTCCGCCAAATCTTGCCACAAATCTTTTCCTGCCTCAACCCACGTTCTATACTTGTTGGTGTCGTTATAAATAAACCATTGACCATCTTGCTAGATTTTACCAGATTCTATAACAACCTTATAGCATATTTGCATAAAGGTCGTTTACATTATTCTTTTAGTTGATCATAGCCATTACCACTGCAACCCATTTGACAGGAATGTGTAATCCTAAAATGCTCGATGTCTATGCCCTACTCGGGTCCATTTGGGTAAGACAGCATATCAGAGAAGACAACACTTATCCAGGTGTTCCTTTTAAGCCTTCATATATTTATCCCTGCATCTACTATGTTTGGGAAAAGGAAATTCCAGTATGCCAAAAAAAAAATAAAATAAAAAAAATAATGACATTGCTTCCTAGCAAATTGTAGCAGTACAAGAGATCCCTTGGTCCACAAGCTGTAAACGTGTAATAGACAACTCCATAGAATAGTAGAAATGAAACATGAACGCAGCAAAGCAAATTAACAAGAAGGATCAAAATGCTACCTTCATCGTTGTTTGTGTAGATATTTGACCATGTATCCACAACATAGTGGTTGTTAAATCACCAATAGGAGTCCATGCCCCACCAGCATTTGCTGCTATCACAACAACAGCCCCTAGAAGCCTGTGAATCACATAGACAAATACTATCACTTTGAAGTAGCTTTACCGCCTGAATTGGAAATAAAGATGAACATGGAAAGTGTTGGAACCGTGTTATTTGATGGAAACTTAAAATGCTGAAACATTAGTTACCGATTACAAGAACTGAAATTCAAACAATTATAGTCAGCTGCGAAGTATATATTCAAAACTACCCTGCATAGAGAATATAAAGCATTTTAGTGATGAACAAGTCAATTCTTGGTGACATAAACTTAGACTACTTATAAATGTTTACTATATTTCCGTGGTAACCAGCCAATGCAGTTATGTATACTCAAACTCACCAAATAGACAATCCACTGAAAAATTCAAAATAAAATAGCTTAACAGAATTTTGAAACCACCTCTTAGCAAGTAACTGCCAGTTTGCTAGACAATGTTCCACAAGATACAAGGCGATATGAAACCACAATAAAAATTAGATTGACCGTGAAAAATTGTGAATCACTCAAGTCAGTGAATCACGCCACCAATAGAAATAAAGGTGAATAAAGAACTGGTAATGCCTTCTTACATAATCCTTTAAAATAGCCCTTCAACCCAAATGTTGGTCAGCCAAAATGAACATGAAACTCAAGTGCAATTTACTTTTTCAAGGTTTTGAACACCCCCCATGTACCTGAGCTGTCATAACCACCA
The DNA here is from genome assembly GCA_020921065.1 of Vaccinium darrowii. Lineage (NCBI taxonomy): Eukaryota > Viridiplantae > Streptophyta > Magnoliopsida > Ericales > Ericaceae > Vaccinium > Vaccinium darrowii. Next base: position 28,404,079 of record CM037159.1, read on the forward strand.
AAGTGGCATCATATTGGAGGCTAATTATGCACTTACTACTCATTAACAACATAGTAGAAGTATATCAGCATTCAGTGGTTTCAACATGGGAAAACATTGTTCAATGGTGGATACCTACTTGCGGTATTCTGATGGAGGTACGAGTTTCCTCAACAAGGAAACCATGACAATAGTGGAGGTCATGCTGTCAAGGATTGAACTGAGGAAAAAAGTCACTAAGCCAACCTGCATTAATAATAAAAAACTACAACTTAATGTAATAATTTAAAAAATCAAAAGCAACAGATGAGAACTGTTATGTTCTCATACTCCAGATACAAAAAAAAGTGGACCTTGAAGTTGTTTACAAAAGAGTAAATAACAAGACCCAATCTACTATAGTAGATTAGCAAGATCTTTTTAAATTCTTGTTCACCACCCCCATATTGCCAAATTGCATGCAAGGCTATGCATAGAGATCGACCCATACGAGTCCAGAAAGATAATCATTACTCTTCTGAGGGCTAACAGGTGCCATCAGCAAACCCTAGCAAAAACTTACCAAAAAAATAAAGTATTCCGGAAATTGGGAAAACTTCCAAAATTGAAAACTAGAAAGAAAAATAAGAAATTCCCAACTAGAAACAACGAAAACGGAATTGCACACTAAGAGTAATTCGTAATCTAATTATTACCTAAAATAGCAAAATTACTAAATTGAAGGCCTAAACGAATGAATTTGGCCGAAATCCGCCATTAGTCACGATTACGGTGGTGAGTATTGATCGCAGCGCAATTCTGCTTCAGCCCACCAAGTTTGAGCCTATTCCGGACTCGTCAATAAATTGCCGAAATTGGCAATTTTCAATTAGAAGTTGTTTGAGCCTCTTAGGCTTTGACCGGTCCAATTGATCATAGAATTGGGCCGATGCTTGTTCTGCATCAATCCCTTCTTCTTCGAAAAAACTCGACCTCGAGTTCAAATCTGGATAAAGCGGCTCGTCTTCATGTACTAAAACATGTCAGCAACATTGAAGATATTGGAGATCTTCATGGACTCGGGAAGATCAATCACATATGCATTATCCCCAATCTTCTTCAAGACCTTGTATGGACCATACTTCCTGGGCTTCAGCTTGTTGTAGGTTCCTTCAGGAAACCTTTTCTTCTTCAGAAAGATCATTACATCATCGCCTTCATTGAACAACTTGACACGCCTACCCTTGTCAGCAACTGCCTTGTTCTTTGCATTAGTCTCAACCAACTTCTGCCTCACATAATCGACCACCTCTTGGGACTGCTTAACTATTGCCTCAGCCGCAACACTAACTCCAAGACCCTGCGGAAGACGAACTAAATCCACTACATGCTTGGGAGGTGTCACATAAACCAAGGAAAAATGTGATTTTCACGTGGCACTATGAACTGCACTGTTGAAAGCAAACTCAGCTTGTGGTAATGCATTATCCCATTGCCTTGGCTTGTCCCCACATATGCTTCGAATCAAATTACCCAAGCTTCTATTAGTCACCTCCATTTGGCCATTAGTTTGTGGATGCGCAGTCGAGCTCCGGTTTAGTGAAGTCCCAAACATCTTCCACAAAGTGACCCAATAATGGCTAAGGAACTTCACATCTCAGTCAGAAGTAATAGGCTGTGGAACCCCATGCAAGCGCATCATCGCTTTAAAGAATAAACGAGCTATTTTGGGTGTCTTTCGACACGCAATAAAATGCAGCATTTTGGAAAACCTGTCTACCATCACAAAAATAGAATCCATACCACGCTGGGTACGAGGCGGTCCCAACACAAAATCCATAGACAAATCTTCCCAAATATTTGTAGACACCCCAATTTGAACTCATGAAAATCCTTAGCATTCCCGATGATGAGGAGATACGAATGACATCGCGATAAGGCTTGAACAAAGTCCCGAAAGGCTCACAATCCCTCAAATCCTTCCAAACCCTCCCAAAAGACCAAAATGACCCCCAAAACCTTCATGGAGATAAAAAAAAAGGCTCAGAAACATTTGAGCACTCAAGTAGCAACCTGACTCAAGTCATCACTTGAGCACTCAAGTAGCAACCTGAGCACTCAAGTAGTCGACCTGAGCACTCAAGTAGCCTGGGCGGGAAAATTTCCAACAAGCATTTTAAAACTTGGGTAATCATTCCACTTTGATCCTCCGGCGATTTAGCCTCTCACACACTCAACCTCACATGCCTATTTCATCTATCACACCTAAATTACACCTAATTGTACGGGGAAAATCCCACGTAACTCTGGATCACATGCTTCCTTGAATCAACCCTCAGTCTGCAAGACAGAAAAAGGGTTAGAGCACCTTTCCTCTCGTCGGCAAAGGCCCTCCGATGCCTAAGTTAGTATCACGTACTTTGAACACTCAAATCACAATGCGTATGAAAATAGGCTTCACCGCGTACCTTTTGTCATGGTTATGGTCTTGTACTTATAGGGGTGGATGTTCTTCACTTTAGGCATCTCATGCCCCTGTTTCCTATTTCTTTTAGGAATCCTTTTCCGAATGGACTTTCCTATATGGGGCGTACTCCTAATCACATTAGGACTTCCCATATCTGTCCCTTATCTCACGGGATTGCTTCCTTATCACATAAGAAATTGTTTTTAGAATATTCTGGAATGTCTCACCGCCTTACTCGTGGCGGTGCCGTGCTTCCACGTAGCTCGGAATAACTCGTACATAGTTTAGTGTATTACGCCGAGCTGAACTATATCCCTACCCACGTTACAAACCCATTTTTCACCCCAAATTCCCTTTTTAAAAGGAACCCATTCCTTCATTTTACTCTCTCTGAAAATTCTCACTCTCTCTCTACAATCAGACCTCTCCCTTACTCATCAAACCCAGAAAACTTTGGTTATCTTCTCCAATTTACTTCAAAAACCCATTTTTCCTCCATAAAAACCACCAAACACCTCCAAATCTTGCATCTTCAGCCATGGATTAGTTCATTCAGCCCATATCCAGTACTTTTTCATCCCCAAAACTCATATTCAAAGCCATTCCTTCCATTGATCACCTTAAATCTACCCTAAACTCACCAAAACTCTTCAAAAATCCTGTTTTTCCCTTAAAAAAACCAAAAAACACCATCAAAACTCATCATCCAGCCATGTCTTAGCCCATCCAGTCCATATCTAGTCTCATATCATCACCCAAACTTCTATCCAAGGTCATACTCTTCATTGATCATTCAAAAACCACTCAAAACCCTAGGTTTCTCCCCATAAAGCCCAACAAAAGTGTCAAAAACCCACTTTCAAGTCAAGAACCCACTCATACAGTCTTAAATCAGTCCCTAAATCCCAACTCAAGCCTAATCCTCCAAACATCAAGCTTAAAGCCCTTGTTTCAAGCTTTAAAGGTAGAAATACCTTGAAATCATGTCATTTTTGCACTCCTGAGGGAGTTAATAGACTCATACTGGTCCTTTATACTAGTTGTGGGTCTATTTTGGTGTTGAATAACAAAGAAACAGGTTTTGAGCATCAAGCTTAGTTAGTGACTTGAGTGCTCAAGTAAGTTACTTGAGTGCTCAAGTCAGTAACTTGAGTACTCAAGTGCTTTTAGCACATCTCTTCATTTATCTTATTTTCATGTTATCATCGTGTTTGTTCTCCTTCTTAATGGCTATACTCATCATAGTGCACATGTCCATGGTCTGATAAGTCCAAATAGAGGGGTTTATGGTGCTTTTAAAGCATTAAAACACTAAAAGATGCATCTAAACCTCTTTATTAGTCTTGATATTTGTTGATCTTACTCAAAACATGATAAAAGGATGTCATCAAACCTATTTTCAACAAAATAAGGCAAAAGGAAAGTCATTGAGGGAAAAATGAAGCATGGTCTGGAAAACAACTTGAGTGCTCAAGTTCACTACTTGAGTGCTCAAGTAGCTACTTGAGCACTCAAGTACCCGACTTGAGTGCTCAGGTCCTTTCACTTATAATCAGCCTTTTTAGCGTTTAATTAGTATGATCTCATTTATAATCACATATATCAGTTGTTCACGTCAAAGGTTATCTGTTCGCATTCTGATTAACTCATGTCTTGAGCTAAAATGCATTTTTGTGACTTATTTACCATTCAAATAGAGTTTTTGGCATTCATTGACCTTCTTAAAAAGGTTTCTTAGATCTGAAAGTATGATGAAAAGGAAGGAAAAGAAGTGTTTTTGGGAAGAGGCAGCAAGAACAAGAGCAAAAAGGGGTAATGGCATGAGGGCTTAAGTTTCTAACTTCAGCACTTAAGTACCTGACTTGAGCACTCAACTAAATACTTGAGCACTCAAGTCCCTTACCTGAGTGCTCAAGTCCAGAACAGTGAGCAAATTCCTTTGATGAAAATAGCTTCCATTTGTCTATCCTTATCTAGTATAACTCCTGTTCAAAGTCTTTTCATTGTATTTTAGTTTGTTTTTGTATAGATCATCACATGAATCCATCCATTGGTTATGCACCTCACGAAATAGTTTATATTCATTGTTAGTTTAAAACTAATAATTTTATGTTTTTGCACATTTCACGCATTTCATGCCACCTATTGTATCTCATGCATCATAAACTTATCACTTTGTATATGTTGCACAAGCATCCACCTTTTCATGTGCATTGTCATTTGTGATCTCTTCTACTTGTTTCCCATTCCCGGTCCCCCTTTTTATGTGAATAAAATTGAACAATAAACATTTTCCAAATCCCACAAATGCTAAGTAGAGACCGACTCTCGGGTCGGGCAAGAGGGGTGCCATAAAACCCTTCCCTTCTCGTAACCAAGCTCCCGAACCTAAGATATTATGGTGAAGACGGACTGGTTTTAAACCTTATCCAAAAACAAGGCACAAGTCATTCGAGTTCGGTTCCTCGGGGACAATCCGCTAAAACCCGGGTGGCGACTCCGACTCGAATTCCTCAGAGGGGCATCCACAATATTATTAGGAACAAGTAAAGGTGTATAAAGACCAGTATTTTGAGACTGACCCTTAGATATCTGACATGTATAGCACCTGTGCACAAAATTTCCAGCATCCCTCTTCAATTGTGGCTAGAAATACCTCTCCTCCAAGCTTGCAACTGTCTTGTCTCTTCCCAAATGACCATTCAATCCTCCACCATGAAGGTCTTGGATTAAGCTCTCCCTCAACGAAGACCTTGGTATACAAAGCCAATTGCCACGAAATAAATACCCATCAGTAACATGAAAGTCACTAACAGGTCGATTCTGAATGCACACTTCCCAAATCTCTTTGAAATCCTTATCCCCTGAATACAACTCCTTCAAGAACTCAAAACCCACAATCTCTTGGGTTAAAGTAACCAACAACTTGGCTCGCCGACTCAATGCATCAACCACTCGATTTGTCACCCCAGACTCATGTCGAATGGTAAAAGAAATTTTTTGAATAAAATTGGACCACAACACATGCATACTATCCAACTTTTTTTGACTATTGATGAACTTCAACGCTTGATGGTCAGTGTAGAGCACAAACTCCCTTTGAACCAAGTAATGCTCCCAATGTTTGAGAGCACGAACCACTGCATAGAACTCTTGGTCATAAGTGCTCCACTTCTGCCTTGCTTCACTTAACTTCTTGCTGAAAAAGGCCACTGGTCGCTTCTCTTGGGAAAGAACAACCCCAATACCAACCCCTCTAGCGTCACATTCAACCTCGAAAACTTTCTCGAAGTTAGGTAGAGCTAAAACTGGAGCAGTGCACAACTTCTCTTTAATCACCATGAAACTGTTGTTTGCTAGTTCTTCCCAAAAGAATTTCCCTTTCTTCAAACACTAGGTGATTGGCGCCGCAATGGTGCTGAAATTTTGAATGAATCGCCTATAGAAAGTGGCCAACCCATGGAAACTCCGCACCTCTGTAATTATTTTGGGAATTGGCCAATCACGAATGGTGCAAACCTTCTCTTCATCCACATGAATACCTGCAGCACTCACCACATAGCCCAAGAACAATAAGCCGCTTGTCAAGAAACTGCACTTCTTGAGTTGTATGTACAACTTATTTTCTTGCAGCACCATCAGCATTTGGTGCACGTGCCCCACGTGCTCATCCTCTGATTTGCTGTAGATAAGTATGTTGTCGAAATAAATGATGACAAACTTGTGGACGGCCCACGGAAATCGGTGCGGTTTGACGTTCGAAAAAAATTGTGATTGTTAGAGTCGCCACCCGGATTTGAGGTCCGAACCCGAGAAACCGATTAAAAGTGTGACTCGTTTGCCCATTGAGAAAGATTTTACTAGTCATGGCGGAACCAAAGATTTCTCGGATTCGGGGGTTTGGTTACGAGAGGGGAAGGGTTTTACGGCACCCCTCTCGCCCGGTCCGTGAACCGGTCTCTACTCAACATTTTGTGGGATTTTGGAAATATTTGAAATTTAATTCTAACCATAAAAATGGGAACCGGGGGTGGGAATCACATAACGACAATATATACAAGAGATACGATTCTATGGTGTATGCTCGTGCACATGATCTACATGGGTGATGATGACAACGATAAAGGAAATCGCTACAGATATTTACAGAATAAAGAAATCACAGAAACTGTACAACAATTGCAAGAGATTATGAACATAGAACATAAGAGATCACAACCTGGATTCCAGAATAGGGGTTGAGCGCTCAAGGGTGACGGTTTGGCGCTCAATCCTCAAGAACAGCTTGAGCGCTCAAAGACATAACATTGAGCGCTCAAGCCATAATGTGGCTTTCTGGTTTTTGACCTTCAGGCTAGCTTTTGATACCTCCTCAGGATCATAAATACATAAAATAAAGATTTCAGAGGTTGGACAGCCACTGTTTTGCACTTAAATATAAGATTTTCAAAGGTTTTGATGTTTGATCATCATAAAATGGTTAACTTACACTCATGTATGTAGAAATAAGCTGTTTTAAGAGTGACATGAACATAATTAACTATTTAATGACGATCAAAACCCAGAGAAAGCACAAAAATTAGCAGAACAGTGACTGACCCAGAGCTGGGTTTGAGCGCTCAAGGCCTGAGGCTTGAGCGCTCAACCCCTGCTGAAACTGCAGATTTTGAAAATGTTTTGATTATGTATTTTGGACCTTGTAAGCCCAATGCAAGTATAAAGAACTTGCTTGGACCTACTGGTCTCCCTCAGAAGGACCAAAGTAGTGATTTTCACATGGTTTTAACTACCTTTTGGCTTGATTAAGACTTGAACTTGGGTGTTTGATGAAGGGGTGGATTGTGGCTGTGTTTATGGGTTATAGATGAAGTATTTTGGATAGAGGAGTGTGAGTGTAGGACTGATTGGATGATTGATTGGATGGATGAAGTGTATTTGAGCTTAAAATGGTGATTTTGGCTTGGATGAGAGGGTTTTGTTGGAAGAGCTGGGTTTGGATGAAATGGATGGAATGTATGGGCTGTAAATGGCTTATTAGAGTGAGAGAGGGGCTGTTGTAGTTGGTTTCTCAAAGACCCATGTGTATTTGGGCTTAGAGATGAAGTTTTAAGGTGTTTTTGAGCTTGAAGATGATGGAGGATGGTGGCTATGGAGGAGAGAGAGGCTAAAACGTGATTGAAGTGATGAGAGAGAGTGGAGAGGGCTGTAGAAGTGTGTGAGAGAGAGATAATCAGCCAAGGGGGCTAAACAATGGGTGGAGGGTGGTTTATAAAGAGAGAGAAATGGGAGGGAAATGAGTTTAATTTTTGGATTGGGTTTGGGGGGTGATTGAGGAGATGTTCAAGGGTCTAGGAAGTGTATTTAGGCAGTAGAAAACATAGGTACACGCTCCTCTTGCAGTAGAATATCATGATTAGATGCTCTGCAGAAAACTGATCTGGATCAGAGTTGAGCGCTCAAAGCCATAGGATTGAGCGCTCAAGGTGTTTTTTTAGGGCTTGAGCGCTCAATGTTGGGGCCTTGAGCGCTCAAGGCTGTTGCTCAAAAAGGTAAAACTTTGCGGGGCTGCCCCGGGTGCTACCGAACTCCGATTTTGACGCGGTTTGAAGCGTTGGAAAGCTTGTTGAGTCTACTTTCTAACCCAAGTGGTTTGGAATCCAGAAAATTTATACATCCAAATGTATGACCATTTTACCCTCAAACGGCCGGGAAAACAAGTCGTTTTAGCAACATTCATGCATCTCTCTCATTTCAAAACGGATTGGGATGAATTATATATCAATAAAGAGGGTTTGAATGTACTAGAAGATGGTGTAGGCTTGGGTTTGTTTTGGAGAGGTTTTGGGTGGTTTTGCCAAGTTCCAAGCATTGTTCAAGCCTCGGGTAGCCACGATTGGTCCATTTCATCATCGGGAATGCTCGAGCACATCCCGGGTTCAAAATCGGGGTGTCTACAAAACTTTCTCGTGAAAGGTCTCAACACTTGGTTCATCACCTGCATGAAAGTACTTGGAGCGTTAGATAGGCCAAATGGCATATCCAACCATTCATAGAGGCCATCCTTGGTTTTGAACGCCGTCTTCCACTCATTTCCAGGCCAGATGCGAATCTGATGGTACCTGCTTCGTAGATTCTGCTTCAGCCCACCAAGTATGGGCCTATTCCGGACTCGTCCATAAATTGTCGAAATTGGCAATTTTCAATTAGAAGTTATTTGGGCCTCTTAGGCTTTGACCGGTCCAATTGATCATAGAATTGGGCCGCTACTTGTTCTGCATCACATCTCCACGTGGGCAACAATCTCATATGCTAATAGATCCCACCCTCTACTGAAAGAGCTTAGAGCCATACGGGGGATCTATATCATGTGCAAACTTATAGTTCTAAACAATTGTTGTTCAACCCCGAGAAAAGGAGAAGTCGTTCAACAAATGAGTCTTATCTACCTCATTGTGCAACTAAATTGGTTTCTTGCATTTGTTGCGATCATTACTTGCTCAATTGCATGTTTCGATATGATCCCTACGGCATACTTCTATTTAATCTCTGCAAGACTACAATGAGGTCTTTAGATCACAATTGGTTTCAAAATATTACGCTAGCCTCAGGGCCGGCCCAAGGGTTTGGAGTGCCTTAGGCCTGGCTTAAAAAATGTGTCCTAAAAGTACAACACTTAAATTTTTTTGTTCGAGTAACAATCACAATACGACAAAACCAAGACATTATAAAGTTTTACTAATCATTATATAATATTATAATAATAAAAAAGTCAAAACACAAAGTCTCCAAATACATATATAACGCATGATTATCACTTAAATATTAATCATGTTGAGTTTTTAGAAGCAAAAGTATCGATTACACTTGTGTAATCCACCTCATCTACCAAGTCATTTTATCATGGCATTGAAAAATGAATTCATCGGCAAAGAAAATTCCATTATTATGGCATCAAAAAATGAAGCTATTACACTTAAAAAATAGAATCCATTGAGACAAGTTCAAAGAGTATAAAACTATTCAACATATGACATATCCATAAGTCAAATTAGTAAGAGACCGTAAACCCACAACTATGAAGATGAATTTTTTTTCCTCTTTCCGGATTTTGAGAGAAATTGAAGCATTCTTTGGAATTCATTTGATTTTTTTTTTATCAGGTTTAGCCTTTAGGCCCTTTTATAACTTATCTTTGGGCCTTTTTTTTTTAGATTGGGCTACAATGGTTTGGGCTATTTTGTAACTCATAATGAGTTTTTTTTTTCTTTATTTGGGTAAAAAAAGAGTTCGAGTCTAGCCCATTTGTAAAAAATGTTAGAGTGTCCAAAAAATTAGTCCTTTTTGGTGTGTCCTAGGCCCAGGCCTTGGCCTTGGGCCTAGGCCGGCTTTGGCTAGCCTACACAACAATATATATAGAATTCAATACGGATTTGTCAACAGAATTTAGGTGTCAGTAATCTTTAACCCATTAAGCATTTTCAGCATGATTATTAGTTAATCCTGTTAAAAGAGTGTATAATCTGGTATTGCGATTTATGCATTGGGAGATAGCTTTGATTGGTGTTCTGTCAAATGTAAGCTATGGTAGCATATTAAGAGCTTCTTTAACTATTGTGCCTCCATTTTGGTTGTCGATGGAAGTGATGGTGGTTGTGTTGGGAAATGAATCCCAGAACCCAGTAATTATGCATACAGATTAAACAACAAAAATAAACACAAACCCTACAAGGCGGAATTAGGGTTTACCTCTCATCCGTAGACACGAACACTGGTTGACTTGTTTATTTTAGAACTTGACAGACCTAATTACTGTATGCAACAAGCTTTGCTCGACAATACCTCATGATCTTCTGCCATATTCCCTTATATCTCGATCATGTAGCCAAGTGTGGACTTTTACATGATCTCTTTGTTCTCTCTCTCACAGCCTCTATTCTAATTTTCTGAATGATTGTTGTGTGACCTAGTGAACATAGCGATATATTTATAGGGCTAGAGCAGGGACCTGAGGAGAAATAAATCTGGGCTCCTTGTGTAAATAAGAAAACCTAATCCCACCCGGATTCTATTCTTATTTCACAAATTATAATTCACACCACTAAAGAATTATAATTGCACTCCCATCTTTATCTCGATTATATTTCGAGCTCCACGTTATTAAATACTTATTAATCTCCCCACGTTAAGATTACAGATACCCGTTAATTAAATGTCGATTACTAACAATCTCCCACTAATCAACATCTTATAAAACAGCTTGAGACTAACCACTTAACTTATTCGATATGTCGGATACAAATATCCACCTGTAGGGTTTGACATAACCGAAACTTATAAGTTTACTCAAGGGGGTATCATCAATCTCTAATGAGACGTGGATTCTATCAATAATTAATATCCATATATTTCATGCATATAATGTTGTGACCCAACTCACAAAGACTATTGACCATGAAAAAAGATCTCACTTTATAATGAATCAAAGTCAACAACATTAAATGTATATATGTATTAATTATATCCAGATTAAGAGCATAAGTATTCTTAATAACTATAAGGTTCTAAATGTCTTAAAATGTTAGTACTAAGACAATTACCTTAAAGCGATCCTAGTTCAATACACACAAAATGTACTAACACAATGTGTCGGAACTAGAACCGTTCCCTGTAGTCAAGACAAACCTACTAAAATATTGTACTACAATCCCACTGATGGTGTGTCAAATTCCATCTAAGATTGTGAACCAAAACTTATATTCCACAAGAACCGATGATCCAATCTTCTGTGTGTAAGCCGTACTCTACACACTGGATCATCTACTATGTAGAATAAAAGACACATGCACAATATACAATTATATCATGCAAACATTGCCCATAATAGATTCTCATAAAAAAGGGATAAAACTGATTAACAATCAACTAATTAAATATTAATCCATTACATAAAAGCATGGCTTTTAGTATAAGTTTCAAACAGGTTGTTCATCTTGTCTGACTACAGGAAATGTAGTTGATTGGAGAGAGAGGGAGGGAGAGAGAGAGAGAGAGAGAGAGATGATTTACCGTGAATAAAATTGGAGATAGTCAGATGCTTGGGCGGGTCTTTGTAGGTTCTAAAATGCATTTTAGAAACCGCTTTGTTTGTCACCAGATGGTGAACATAATAAAAAAAGACACTAAGAAGTTGTGATTCGTAGCTCTTGTAAAGGGGTATGTATTGTCGGTGGAGGTTCAGTAAACTATTGCCCGATCATACAAGCTGAGAGAGGGAAGGAACTGTGAGAAAAAGAGAGATAATTCGAAAAGCGGTTATGGTAAATTGAGCAAGGCATTGATGTATGTTTTGGTCATCAAAGTCATTTTATTCTTTTTGTTTCCAGAATAATGATTTTCACTACAAAAAAATATATAAAACATAAATGAGTTAACATGATCACTTCACTCTCTCTATCAAAGGTTAATCTGTTAGCAGACAACTTTTGACATCGAGATCTCCTTGAACCTGGTATTTTCCCAAACACAAGGAGGGGATAACAGTCAGAAAACTCAAATTACCCCAGAAAAGAGAGAAAAAATAAAAAGACAAGGAGAAAACAGAGACAAATGTGGATAAAAAATATTTGGAGCACGAGCCAAATTGGCATAATGACGATGTTAAGAAGGCTTTGTGGATGAACAACACTGAATAAAAACAAAATAGGTGCAACTGAGAGATTTCTTTTCTTTTCACCAAGAAATGATGTCTATGCTCTTGAACTGACAATTCATTGTTGCAGGAGAATTCAGCTTTCAGAGGGGAAAAAAGACGGTATCCTTCGCTCGCAATCCCACACCCCTACCCCCATACCCAGAAAAAAGAAAATAAGAATTTTCTTGTTCGGAACCTACAACCGAGTAAAATCTCAGATTCATCGTGGAGTGCTTCAAGAGAGAGAAGAAGAAGGAAAATAGACGCTGCTATTTAGAATCACATTTTATTTTTACTTGCCCAAGAGTAAGTCTAAATCCATATGCCAATAAGAAGATCAATGACTTGAGTATACAGACGAATAGAGCACTAACCACCCAAAGCAGAGTCCTGGGCTTTCGAGTAGTTATGCTGTCGGTAACCAACTTAAACCCTTGATGGGCATCAACTATCTCCACAATGGTCATTGCACCCAGCAAGAAAAATACTATTTCACTGGCTTCAGCAGATGCACGTGACAACTCTGAAACAGCAATCTCAATTGAGGGAGCCTGCACAAAATAGTGAGAGAAAAACAGGTCAGCTTGTACAACACTAACTCGCATATCGTTTTTCCACAATTTTGAGTCCCTAAACTCAATATCAAGAATGGTTGTACGGCGACAATACCACAACACTAACTCGCATATCGTTTTCCATTTCATCAATGCTTTTGTTAACCTATTATCCCTTCTTTATGATCCAAGAATTGTAACTTCGGCTTGCTGGTTTTTTGACTCTTTGGACTTTTTGGGTTGATGTTTGTTAGGAAATAACATATCTCGTGAGACGTGAAAAGCCAAAAAAAACCCAAGAAAGCACTATAGTGGAACGGGGCCATCTATTCAAGACAGGTGATGAGTTATGCTACGAACTTATTGCATGACATCACTGACAACAATTTTTGGAGTCGCCATTGGATGCAACCTATCAACAAGCGGCTAAGGAAAGAGTCGAAATCTTACCCCAATGCTCCGTACTACCCACAAACTCACTGCCGTTAATAATCCTACTCCGCTTTTATTAAAAGCCAGAGATTCTTCAAAAATGATGCCTGCATATCCTATTCCGAACAGCAGTGCCATAGCAACATCCTGTAACATTGAAAACCAGTTGAGCTGTTAGCCTACTCCATCCATATACATCTGTGATCGTATTCTCCTTAGCTTATGAAAGTCATCACGAAAACTTGGAAGCCACGAGACGAAAAATGACCTGATTAGCAGCAACCCAGGGTTCATTAATAGCCATTGTCCCTGTTGCAGCTGCTCCAAGAATAGCAAGAGCTTTCAACGGATCAGTTTTGGAGGAAGAACATTCTGACAATTTGGGTGAATAATTAAGAGGATGTGAAAATATCACTGCCCTTTCAACTTGGCTTTTCAGTGGAAAAATCATGAATGTCATGACGAAAATGTACTCCACTGGAAAGTCCTTCCTGTCGTGCAAGAAGAAAGCTAAAGGCATCGTTTGCCTGGCCGTGAAAAAATTGCCAAAAAAGGGGGGAAAAGAAGAAAGAAAGAAAAACTTACTTGTCCAACTTGTTTAAGTCATTTTCATCGCAGCGCCGGTGGCCGGTGAACGAGGCCGCCGCCCGCGTTGATGGGTCTAGTATAGAGCTATTAGAGCAAAAAAATTAAACCAATTTCCCTAGCACAAAAAAGCAAAAGGAAAAAAGGAAAACAAAAGATTTACTCTCCTTTGACAAATAATCCATAATCCGGATTATTGGATTATTCATTGTCTTTATTCAAAAAAAAAATTTTATTTGCATTTGTTAGTTTTGTGTCAAGATTTTGTGGTTTCTGGATTCTTTTCGACAAGACGAATCTAACAAGTATAAAATTATGGTCAAAACTCAAATTTTTTTAATAAAGCCAAAATTAATCCAATAATCCAAGTATTTTCGGTTTTATTCAAAAAAATATTTTGTTTGACCATAAATTTATACTTGTTAGATTCATCTCGTCGAGAGGAATTCAGAAACCACAAAATCTTGACGCAAAACTAACAAATGCAAAAAAATTTTGAATAAAGACAACCAAAAAACCGGATTAAGTTTTTTTTGCCAAAGGTTAACCTCTAATGGTGAGTTTCTCACATTTTCTAAAAAGGGAATGGCTATGATAACAACCATTATAGGTGTGTACTATATGCATATATTGTATAGTCCATACTGTGTCACCTCATTAGTAATCGTAATATTTTTTAGTGTTTCGTAATTTTTAGCAATGTGATTCGTAACATTTTCCTTTTAAAACTCCTAAAACTCTTAAACACGAATTTCGAGACGGACCATTTTTCTCACATACATTAACTATTTTGAGCAGTTTTAGAAATTTTATAAATTTTAGCTGAAAACGGGAATCTCACCTAAACAAAACAAAATAAAAAGTGGGAATAGGATTCCCTTCACTTTTGATGCAGCGCAGCCTGTGGAAACGAAATTGATCGTGCAAGAGGAACACGAACAATAAGATCGACCCGGAGGTACTCCCTCCTTAAACGACCAAGATATGAGTATAAACTCGTTTTCTTTAATTCATCAACAACCAAAGTCTGCCGTAGGGCTTACAAGCATATAAATAAGGTGAAAGAAACCCTAATTAACTTAGGAAACCTTTAAGGCCGCTAATCAACCCTAAATCAGAATAAATATGAAAATTACTAAAAAAGGAAAGTTCTGATTTGACTAATAAATCATAAACTAGAAAGAATTATAAGGTTGCCAAAACAAACGGCAAATAAAACAGAGTTTCCTAACAAAAGTTATTAGCGATCTAAATATTACTATAAACGGCAAAATTGGCCTTTTCGGGGCCTAAACAGCGACGAACGCCCGAAATCCATCGTGCATCATCTTGCATAGCAAGATGATTACTGATTCTTGGGCCGATTCCGATGGACCGTGCGAAATTAGCCCATTCTGACAACATCGATTCTTAGGCCTTTTTAGGCCTACATAGACGCAACCGGTCCATCCACGTTGACGCAACCCGGTCTGCATCAACTTTGGTTAAATTATTTTTTTGTGAATTTAACTTTTAGAATCTAGGTTATAAATTGATGAATTATAATCAAAATCTGTAAAAGCATTTGAATAATACACATGTACAGAAGAGTTTGTGCATTTTGCACAAGAATAAATGTGTGAAAGTAGGCCAGAGATTCTTCAAAAATGATGCCTGCATATCCTATTCCAAACAGCAGTGCCATAGCAACATCCTGTAACATTGAAAACCAGTTGAGCTGTTTGCCTACTCCATCCATATACATATGTGATCGTATTCTCCTTAGCTTATGAAAGTCATCATGAAAACTTGGAAGCGATGGGATAATGCCACGAGACGAAAAATCACTGCCCCTTTCAACTTGGCTTTTATGTACATCTGTGATCGTATTCTCCTTGGCTTATGAAAGTCATCATGAAAACTTGGAAGCGATAGGATAATGCCAGGAGACAAAAAATGACCTGATTAGCAGCAACCCAGGATTGATTAATAGACATTGTCCCTGTTGCAGCTGCTCCAAGAATGGCAAGAGCTTTCAACCGATCAGTTTTCGGCTGATAAGTGGCCTCAAAATCTTGTGAGCTTGTTTGGCCCACAGAACACAAGGGATCACATTCTGATGGCGTCAGCTCCTAGTGATGAGTTGAAAATTATGCTGAAGTACTGGTATTAGCTAAAAGGACACAACGTCGGCAAAGTAGCATGCATAGGATCACCATATGATTAAGACAGCATGTTGACAAAGTTGGAGCGTTGGACAAGTGTCCAATGGAAATTGCTCAAATAAATTAAAGACAGTATGTTGATGAAGTTGCTTGGAAGTTTCTCCCACCTATCTTAAACTATTCAAAATTATTCTCAATCAGATTGTGGTAAACATATGGGTATAAAGAGATTTGTCTAGAAAATGTACCGATCGTGTTCGGAGACCCACTTTCGAGTCCTACACGAGTGATCCGAACCGTTTATTATTCTTAAAACATTATTTTGAGGGGCCCCCACAAAATTTCAGCTCAATTGGACGATTAGAAGTGCTCGAACCAAAGTCCCACCGTTTCAATCAAAATTCTGCTCATTATTCTTATAACATTTTTCCGAGGGGCCTCACAAAATTTCAGCTCAATCGAACGGTTAGACGTGCTCGAATCAAAGTCCCACCGTTTCAATAAAAAAATTTAAGAATAATGAACGGTTCGGATCACTCGTGTGGGACCCAAAAGTGGGTCCCCGAACACGATTGGTACATTTTCTGGACAAATCCCTCTATACCCGTAGCATCGTCCATTGTAGCAAGTTTTTTCAACTATTCCATTCATCTTCCTTCTTGTCTCACAAGAAAGCTTAGATCTTCATTCAAAAACTAGGGAACTTTGAAGAACACTTAGTTGAAGTGTTCGAAAGTTGACCCAGACACTTAGTTATTAAAAGAAAAATGTTGAGCATAGGCATACTTTCGAAAGAAACAAAACAAGACCAATAATGATGTAAAGTACTTTGCTATGATGTAAAGTGCATCAGGTTAGCTAAATGAGTATATTAGCTATTTAAGCTAACCAAAGTGGGAGAATGTCTGCCACAGCGGTCTCCGTAAATGCTTTGCTATCCTTCCCCCATGTACAGTAGTTTGCTATATCTACCGAAGTACTGTTCACCAGCAAACCATTTTTTTATTCCTAAACCAGCTGTACTTTTTCTCTCTCTCCTCTCTTTCCCTCAACCACGCCCTATTATCTCTCTCTCTCTCTCTCTCTATTATATTAATATTTTATAATGAGAGTAGAGAAGATGAGTAATATTTTATAATATTTAATAAGAGTAGAGAAGATGATAGAGAAGATTGTTGGAGTGTTGAAAAAGATGAGTTAGTTAAATGAACTGTTCATCAACAATTTTACCCAAATTTATACTTAACTTGATGCACTTGCTCTAAGCTGGATAAAAACCACTTGAAGTTGCTTAAATAAAATGAATACAGTATGTTAAAGGAAGTTGAAATATTACTATCAATTGGGTCATTCAAGCAGGTAAGCACGTAAGGAATGATGGTGTCAGCTCCTGGAGATATGAAAATTATCATTAAGTGCAACTACTAGCTGAAAGAGCAGAAGTTGGTGAAGGAGCTCATGCATGGCATTACCATATGAAATATGATATCTCATGAGTTGAATAAGTTGGAGCGTTGGACAAGTGTCCAGTGGAAATTGCTCAAATAAAATAAAGACAGTATGTTGAAGAAGTTTCTGCTTGGAAGTTTCTCCTACCTACCTTAAACTACTCAAAATTATTCTCAATCAAATTTAGCAAGTTTTTTCAACTATTCCATTCATCTTCCTTCTTGTCTCACAAGAAAGCTTAGATCTTCATTCAAAAAGCTATGGAACTTTGAAGAACACTTAGTTGAAGTGCGCAAAAGTTGGCCCGAACACTTAGTTATTAAAAGAAAAATGTTGAGCGTAGACATACTTTGGAAAGAGACCAACAATTTTGTAAAATTTATTGCTTTTTTTGAATCGAACAAATGGATTTTCATAATGACCATGTATTTGGCAGTAAAATAGAAATATTGGCCAAAGCTTTTCCCCAATGTTTTGTCTTTGTCCAAAAGAACATAGGCTGACGCGTGTCTACGTGCGAAAAATGATTTTGGTAACACTGGCAGGGAGATTACCGGCTTCAACAGGTAGCAGGAGAGAGAGGGTGGGAATGATGAAGGGCTGAGATTAAATTGGGAGATCCAATGGTCCAAAACAATTGGGGGCACCAGTGTCCCAATACCACTTTGGGACACCACAGCCGGATCCGGAACTAAAGTAAAAAAGAACATTGACGTAGTACTGTCAATTGGATCATTCAAACATAACTGATCATTCATTTTACATGAATAGCTCGTTGTTCATAGTTGTTTTTCCTCAAGTGACAACTCGGTAAGTCTGCTACCCAATGGCAGAAGCTAATAATAAGCGCAGCCAAATCCACTAACATGACCGTGTTTCTTTTTTCGAGTTTCATTCTGATCTAAAAGAATCAGCCAAAAATGAATTTATGTTCACACCCCAAAAATATACTCAGGTGCCGATACCATGGAAGCTCATGTGTACGTTGAATGACGAGCCTTGACATATACTGTTGGAAATTATCAAAATAAATGGGTTTTTATTTGGGGTTTTATCAAAGTATTCCTTGTGCCTTTTAGAAAGCTTTTATGTTGTGTTTTGGTTTTGTCTCACATTGGCTAGTGAGGAAAAGGTTGAGTAGTATATATATGGGAACATTTCTATGATGTTCACATAGTGTTAAGTGGCAAGGCACCTATGGTGCTACGCACATTACCGGCGTAGCCGGTGATGGAACACACTCATACACACCCGCGCGCGTGAGCGTGGCAGTGGGCTGTGTGGCGCTTTGATGGTGCACTTTGCACTTGGCGCGAGGCGCCTTGTAGGTGCCCTTTCTTATTGCCATTTGGCGGTAAGGTGTTGCTGACGTGGCGCACGATTCGAAACGGATAGGTATTATACCAGTGAAACGGGGTATCAATACCAGCGGATTATCTCGCGAACAGAGTGTTAGGTATCGATACCCCTGGTAGGTGTATCGATACCCGGTTGGTTCGTGAGCGGTTATTTCACGAACAGAATGTTAGGTATCGATACCTCTTCCAGGTGTATCGATACCGGTTCGTTTGCATGCAAATTTCAGACACTAGTTCGTGAACGCATGCAACTCTAAGCGGAGGGTTATGACCCAAACTCAAGTCTATTCACTAAGGGGCGTGTCCTAAAATGAAAGGGTACATTTGTGTCTATATATAACACCCAAATTACTTTCATCTTACACCGATTACTAGCGTTGTTACTCTGCCAAAATTACTACAGATTGCTTTCTAGTTTTTGTTGTACCGTTACTCTGCAGAAACGGTACCAGCAATTCCTTGGTTCATTTGATCACAAATTCGACTCGGTATTCTGTATGCCCTTCGTTTGTGCGGACACAGGCAGAAGATCATTGAATTGATCGGGCTTCGTTGTATCCTCGGACAAATTCGCTATCAACCCGGTGCACACCTAACGGTGGGGGCGAATACTGTTTTCGGAAAGCGACATAGTAACGTGCCTCGAAGCAAGTTCCATCATCAACAAGTTCAGTTTCCCGAAGACTCCCGGATTTTTGCACCAACATATACTCCTTCTTTCTTCTTGTCTTTCCACCCGTTTTTCGTAGCATTTTTTAAACCTTAAAATTACTTAATATCGGTGTCGATGTGCAGGAAGAAGTGGCAATTGAAATTACGGAAGCTGTTGTCGGAGCCTTGAGAGGGGAGCTTACTGCTACAGCAGTCAATGCACCCATGGTTCCTGCTGAGATATCTTTATGGAATTTTGCTTTTATGAACATTGTGGGTACATGGTACCAAGCATCAAGGTCTGAAGGAAACGAGGCGCTTCAGGAGGTAGAGGTTAGCCCACCTGAAGGAAGAATAACCCACTCCTAAAGTCGAAGGCTTATACTTGGGCTGAAGGCTGGGCCCAAGTTGCTCGGGATGGATGATCGTGGAATAGAGGCTTGAGCTTAAGGGATCATCTAAAGGCCCAAGCTCCCTTAAGGAGTTTGGACTTCAGGCCAGACTTAGAGAGACACAGAGACTTGTTGACCGAAGGACAATTCCTTGGTCTTCGCATGTCTGACACCCTTATCACGGACTTCTGATCAATAGACCCTCAAGCCTATGTCTAGACATCACATGACTACCACCTACCTTTTGCAAACCTCAGCCCCTATGTATGACACATCTCGATCAGTCTGGCTTCATAGGTCTGAACTCTGGCCTCAGGGCATACAATCTTTAGACGACCAACCGTTGAGGACCTTCCACGTGTCCTTCAGCTAGGCATCCTCGAGGGGAATCTCTCACTTATATAAAGACCCTTGCCTTTGTCCAATACATTATTCAACATTGCTCTTGGTCTCTCTACTCCTCTGCCTTCGGCACCCTCGAGCCTTCCAGGATCTCGTTGGTATCCCAGATCACCAGCAGGGGTACAATAACCCATCAATCATACACACAAATAATATTATTCGTGTTATTTTCTGGATCAAATATAGTATGACCTACCTAATGCGAAGGGTATACAATTTCCTTGCTTTAATTTTCTTAAGATGTTATTTTCAATGGGTGGTGTATTGTTGTCTTCTTTTTCTTCTATTGTTGCTAGTGCTGCTTCGACTACCAGCACCACTACCACCTCTATTACTCCCCCTACTACCATCGATAAATTGGGCATGAAAGCTTCGTTTCCCTCATTGAATTGGAATTAACCTCATACTTGGATGAATCGTGTTAGAGCTTGTCCAACATTGGTTAATTATAATCTTCAAAACTAGTGTATGAGCTTGAGCGGTCTCTTCATTCATTGCCAATTGGTTTTGAGTCGGATGCTTTAACATGTATTAGAGCTAGGCTTTTGGACAAGACTATATATTGTTGAAGGTTGGTTCTCCTTAGTTTGTCGTTGATGGTCGATACTTGGCATGTGTGTTGAATTGTTGTTTATCTCTCCACGTGCGCGTCAGGGGTCGCACATGCGGGGGAGTGTTATAGCTTGTCCCGCATTGGTTAGTTATAACCTCTAACGCTAATATATGACCCTAGGCAGCCTCTCCACTCATTACCAATTTATTTTGAATTGGATGCTTTAGCAAACCACTTGAAGTATAGTACACACTTCTCGCACCTTTGGCAGTGTCTCCCACTTAACTGCACAGAGGAATGCTCATTCTATATGATAATGAGGTACATAAATAGATTGATATGATAAAAACAATCCATAAATGTACAACCACTTGGTATACAAGGTTCCACTAGATCGATATTTGTGTGATTACACAAGTTAATGATTCCACTTTTTTTTTGCTCGGCAGTTTATTCGTGCCTTAAGTTAAATGGATGGACTAGGATCAGCAGCCTTCGATGCAATCTGATAGAATTCAATTGAGTGTAGTTAAAACATCGAACTCAAAATCAATTGGTAATGAGTGGAGAGACCGTCCATACTCATATACTAGTTTTCGAGGTGATAATTAATAGATGTGGGACAAATTCCAATACTCCCCTGCACATGCAATCCTTGACTCGCACGTAAAGAGGTCAATAAAAGATCCGGAACATACGGCCCACAACTAAACAAAGTGCAACCATGGTATAAACAAAGGGGAAAAACCTTTGAAAACCTAATTTTGATACCATGTTAAAGCATCCAACTCTCTAACTCAAAACCAATAGGCAATGAGTGGAAAGGCCACCCAGCTATGTAGCACAGACATTGCCACAGATACGGACACGAGACACGGGAATTCTAAAAAATGGACACGGACAAGGCGGGGGACACGGCAAAAATAAATAAATAAATAAATATATATATATATATATATATATATATATATATATATATATATATATATATATATATATATATAGGATAACGATCTCCTAAGGGATCCCTTAACCAAATTTGGTGCGGACCTCACCTTTCCGAGCCAAATTTTGACGATCCGAACCGCTCAATGTTTTTAAAATGCATTTTAAGGGCCTATGTACAGTTTTACCGAAAACTGTATGGATCAAGCCCTTCCGGGTATTTTTTTTTTTGCCGAATCTCCGCGGAGGCTCTTAAAAATGCATTTTAAAAACATTGAGCGGTTCGGATCGTCAAAATTTGGCTCAAAAAGGTGAAAAAATGGGTGGTCCGCACCAAATTTTGGTTAAGGGATCCCTTATTAGATCATTATCTTATATATATATATATATAACGGATCATGCTAACGGGTGCCATAGTGCACCAGTTAAGGGTACACAAAGTACACTTTTGTGGGTCCCACATGTACAAAAAGGTACGCTTTAAAAGTACACTTGTACGTTAAAGTAAACTTAAAGATGTACTTTTAAAATTTATTTTTTTGTACTCTTTATGGGTGCACCATGACACCTGTTAGCATTTCCCATAAATAAATCATAGATGTATGCAGTAGCAATATATATACACTTTTCTTTTTATATGTAAGATATCTACACTTTTATATACTAGTATATATACTGGTACACACATATATATGAGATATACACCCACAACGGAAATATATATACCAGTACATACATTTATATATGCATATATATACATATACACAGCAAGAGAGAGTGTATGTGGGACACGCATGTCCATGCCGTCTTCTTGAGTGTCCCCCTCCCAAAAATAATTTAATTTAAGAGATACTCCATGTGGCGTGCCCAATACGTGTCCCTGCGTGGGACATGTGTGTTCCCATGTTCCCGTGTCCCCATGTCTGATACGTGTGAACATGTCAACCTCTAGAAGTGTCGGTGCTTCATAGTAGCTCAGGCTCATATACTTAGTTTTGGAGGTGATAATTAATTGATGTGGGACGAATTCCAATAGAAATTACTTCCATGTTACCTTTGTGCGTGTAACTTAGATTTGTCTACGTATTTGGTAAATGACTGAATTTGATTATCTTCCTTTTAGCTACTTAGTGAACTACTAGTTTTTTCTTCAAGGTTGATTTTTGTATTTTTACATTTTCTTAAAACTTTCAATATTGTGGTTTTAATCATATTCTCTCTTGATAACTGCAGGTTCTAACAGAGCTGAAACCAATTGTTGGACTTTGCTGAGAAGTTGGGTCGACTAGCTGTCCAACTAATAGCCGGCGGCAGTGGTGTAAAATCAGTCAAAGTGACGTATGCTTCCGCTGGAGCTCCGGACAACCTTGATACCAGACTCCTCCGAGCCATGATCACCAAAGGCCTAGCGGGTCGTTTGGATGACGTATTAGTTTGAGAGGGATTAAATAGTAAGGGGGGATAAAACTTGCAGCGGCATGAATAGTGAACCAAGCTCCCCGATCGGCGACGCAACAAACATTAGAACTCTCCGACCGGCCAGTTTTCATCGAAACTCTTCTCTCTTCTTCGTTCTACTTTCTCTCCCTTTTTTCGTCCTTCCTTTAGTATTTGTTTTTGTCGCCGGATTACTCACTGGAGTAGGCCGGAACTTGTTGGATCCGACCGGTATTGCAGAGCTGTGGGGGTAGGGATGTCATATCTAGTCCGGCCCGGCAGCTATTTAGTCGGGGTGTGCATTTTGCATCCAAAGCATGGACTAAACATCAAATCACCCCCTTATCCCCCTGATTGCTTCATCCCTCCCCCATAAACGGCATCCAAACGACGCCTAATTGAGCCCATATCCAGCGTTTTTGTAAACTTGGTAAATGCAGATTTCACTGCCAAACAAAGAGGTCTCCGGATTTCTGAAGAAAGAATCCTCTTAGACGGATCCCCGGAAAGCCTCTCGAGTTCATCCAGGTCAGTGGAGACTCTGAAATTTGTCTAGTGGGGATGAATTTTTTTCCTACGAGGCAGAAAAAAGGTCAAGCCAGCCTCTACTAATAAAGATTGGACTATGAAAATGTTTATGTTGGGATTCCACCCCGTGTGGCCATTGAGCTTAGGCCCGGTTGGGAGGGGCTAGGGTTTATGTGTACTCTATTTATACTCATTGTAGCGGTGTGTTTTGTGTGTGACAAAAGACAGAGAAAAAAGGCAGAGAGTTTGAGAGAGATACACGAGAGACTTGGTGAGATTTCATTATTGTGAGACAGAGTGTGAGTGTGTAACACATTATTCACGGATTATTCTCCGGATCATAGTGAAATCCCCCTCCCCGTGGATGTAGGTCCGATTTGGCCGAACCACGTAAATCGGTGTGTTTGCTTTCTCTTGATTTTCCAAGTTAAAAACAACAGATATGCTACCAACCCTAATTATTATACAAACTAATACACTAAATGTGCATGTGACACTCTTTTATTGGATGAGTCTATCCATGTGTTTAATAATGTATTGATGTGATAGTGTCATGCGTGCATTTATTGTAAGAATTTGTATATTAGTTAGTGTTTAATAATGCATTGATGTGATAGTGCCATGCGTGCATTTATTGTAATAATTTGTATATTAGTTAGTGCCCGTAGCATTCCTCTATAAACAAATTTGTTCCTAAATTGATTATTATTGTTTTTTGTTTAATTGGATTGAGTCTAAATTAGTAAACAAAGTTGTTGTTTCTCCACTCGAAAAGACAAACAGAATGATGAACAGAGTCCTAACTGGCCCATATTGTATTTTTAGTTTTCTCCTTAGGTTAATGGGATCAAATGGGAAACTCCTGTGAAAATTTGTGAACAGATCATATACTTGTTCGTAGTTTAAGGGTGTCAATTGATGGGGTCAATTGACACCCTTAAACTAACACCTAGAGTCGCCTCCTGTTCCAGGTCCAGATTGCGAACGTGGAATCTAAATTCGCGAGCGCAATTTCAGAATCAGGGGAAGTCAAAGTGGAGGGAAAGGTGAAAGACGGGGTCCCCCATTTGACAAAGGTCGGGTCGTTTGAAGTCGATGTGAGCTTGGAAGGGAGTCTTATATTGTGTAGACAGGTGGATCAGCCAGGGATGATTGGAAAGGTGGGCTGTGTATCGGGGGAGGAGAATGTGAATGTCAGCTTTATGAGCGTCGGAAGGATCGCTCGGCGGAAGCAGGCGGTGATGGCAATCGGAGTGGATGAGTCACCGAGCAAGGACGCTTTGTAAAAGACTCGGGAGATTCCGGCTGTTGGAAGAGTTTGTTTACCTCAATGCCCTGGGAGACTGGTTGAGATGGATGAAATTTGTCACTTCTTCCATTTCATTTTCATGATTCTCTATCTTTCTAACATCTAAATAATCTGAAATTCGCCTTCAGTTCTTGCCGAGTCGTTGGACTCATTCACCAACGGCACTGGGCTTATCCACCAACGGCAGTGGAATGTCATCTACGAATGAAGGGGCCGCTGTTCCTTTTTACCAATGCTGTTTCAAGTAGCCGTTGATGAGGCCACAAGCACTTTATTGGCTTTTTCGATTGAAATTCAAGATCAAGAGAGACCCTGTAAGCTTGGTAAATTTATTTCACAAACTGATTTTTTTTTTTTTTTTTTGAACCATAAACATATAAATATATTAAACTAGATAGAAAGTTACAAAGACGACTCCGCGCAAGATTATGAGCATTCCTCACATCTTGACGAGTGGCCTTGACGACATTTACAAAACAAAAGGAAGAAGAAATAAGCTCCAGAATATCCTTGATAGTATTCCTAAGTATTACATTAGCATCAGAGACCTCGCATAAAGCCTTGATCACCTCCAAGCTGTCCGTCAAGATCTGCACGCATCCAAACCCAGCCGATTTTGCCCATCTAAGAGCCTCCAAAACTGCCAAGGCTTCCACTTGCCTTGATGATAACGCAGGAAAACAAGAGCATGTGTGAGCATACTGATCAAAACACCAAGCAGCTGCACCTACACAAGCATCTTTCTTCCATGCACCATCAACCACCAAACTCTCTACACGCCCAGACTCCAACACAGCGCCCATGCAAAAAGAAAGGTGACCCCCTATGCAAACATTAGCTTTGATCCCATTCTTTGACACAGCTCCCTTAGTTTTCAACAGCAAAGACAAGTTAAGCTCCATATTAGCAACACACATTAAAACTGGGAACAAAAAGATTAAAGTTAGCTCCATTTCGCGACCGCCAAATCTCCCATTAAACACACACAACTTTGCATAACCTCTCAACCTGACCCATACCCTTGAGATAGCCAGAAAACCACTCCGGAAAACCCCCTTCCACCTCTTCTAAATCTGTCCCCATTTCTAAAGCTACCCATAACCTCCTCGCAAACTCACAATGGATAAATAAATGGTCAACCGTTTCCTCAGCTGAGCCACACAAAGCACAAGTATTCTCACTTATAATTTTCCTCCTCTTCAGCCCATCCTTAGCTGCTATAATCCGATGGAGCACCTTCCATAAAAATAAGGCATACTTAGGTGGCAAATTACAAGCCCATAACCTTTTCCAAAGCTCTACAGGCACCCTCCCTACCGCTCCTGGATATTTATTGTAAACAGCCACAAAATAAGCCGATTTTACCGTAAAAACTCCATTTTTTGAATGAGCCCAGTAATGGCTATCCTTCCTCCCCTTATCTGAAATGTACATGGCTAAGATTCTAGTAGCAACGTTGGAAGGAAACGCCTTAACCAAAGGTTCATGCCACTGAAACGATCTCCAATCAATTAAGGAGCCCACTCTCATGTTACTAAGAGAGCTTGCGACCTCATGCTCACTAAACGGATTTTCAACTCCATTAATCCACTCATCTTTAAATACCTTGATCTCTTGACCATTACCTACCACCCATTTTAGACCCTTTGCCATCAAATCCCCTTTCCCATAATGTACTTCGCCACCCCCAAGAACAACCCGACCTAGCCTTAACCTCCAAAAATCCAACCTTATTGCAGTATTTGCCCAACAGCACCTTAGCCAAAAGACTATCAGGATTACTAAACAGTCTCCACGCCACCTTAGCCAACAAGGTTTGATTAAAACAACCCAAGTCACGCATACCCAACCCACCTTGACCCATAGGCTTACACAAATTAGTCCATTTCATCCACGGGATTCCACCGCCATCGCCCTTCCCCCATAAAAAATTATAACTATAATGCTACGGACCTTCGAAATGAAATAATTGGGAGCCCTAAAAACCGAGAATAAATAGATGGGGATTGTAGAAAGAACATGCTTTACAAGCGTCACCCTCCCAGCAAAGGCTAGAAAAATTTTCTTCCAATTAGCTAACCGACATCCAATCCGGTCTAAAACCCTGTGAAAAATATCTCCTTTTTTCCTAGAAAAGCCCAAATCTGCTCCTAAATAGAGCCCCGGTTTATCAACCACCTTAATACCCAGCAGTATTGAAAAGAAAACCCCTCATCTCCAAACTCGAATTAGGACTCACAAAAATCTCCGACTTATCAAAGTTAATCTTTTGGCCCGCCAAACGACAGTACTCTTCCAGTAACCACTTGAAGAAAATCACATGGGAGGCATCAAACTCCACAAAGAAGAAACTATCATCCGCAAAAAATAAATGCGATACTCTAGGAGACCTCGAACTCTCCGCCACCCCCTTACAAATTTGATTCGTATTAAGTTTCAAAAGGGCAGATGAAAGAACCTGACTGACTAGAATAAAAAGATACGGAGACAAAGGATCCCCTTGTCGTAAGCCACACTTCGGAAATAACATCTCCGATCTGCCCCCATTAACACTCATTACACCTAAGGCAAGCCATCCAAGCCACTTCCCAATGTAGAAGAATGGCGCCAGAATATTCGATATCTTTTGGATGGATTTCATAAGCAGTATGAAATGGAATCCGGGGATCCTGTAGTGCACGGCACACAAGCCATTGATCTCTAAAATCAACGGACTGGATTTCATCTCGGCAATAGACGGTTTGGATCGTGCAAGTGCCAAGATGAAATCCGAGCCGTTGATTGCGAGATCAACGGCTCGGATCCCCAAATCCTATGAAATGAATGACCGAGGCACACAAGGACCACCCTAGATATCGTGTCGATCTCTACCGGTATGACTCTGATGATTCCCAGTACTACCCTGACTAAAGTCATTGCATACTGCCAGCTGTCTATCGACTTTATGTTTATAAGTTTGGAGTGTTGGAATAAGTGTGATTCTGGTTGTCTGGAAAGGAGGTGAAAGTAAAGTAAACATTATTGTTACTTTATCTTTAGTTTATGCATATTCCTTTGTTTCCCATTAGTGGTGGTAAAATATGTTTGTCTGGTTGTTACTTTATTAGTCTATGCTTGTTCCTTCGTTTCACATTAGTAGTAGTGAAATATGTTTGTCCAGTCGTGTAAAATAAGATATGTGTAGACACCCCGATTTTGAACCCGGGATGCGCTCAAGCATTCCCGATGATGAAATAGACCAATCGTGCATACCTCGAGGCTAAGAACAAGGCTTGAACTCACCGAACCACCGTAAACCATTCTAAACCCTCCTAAAACAACCTTAAACCAACCAAAATGACCAAAATACCCTTCAAACCATCCATAAACCATTTCAAAACAAACCCAAGCCTACACCATCTTCTAGTATATTCAAAACCCTCTTTATTGATATATAATATGTCCCAATCCATTGTGAAATGAGGGAGATGTGCCCGTTTTACCAAAATCACTTGCTTTCCCGACCTTCTGAGGGTAAAATGGTCACACATTTTGATGTACAAATTTTCTGGATTCCAAACCACTTGGGTTAGAAAGTACACTCGACAAGCTTTCCAACGCTTCAAACCACGCACGAAACGGAGTTTGGTAGCACCCGGGGCGGCCCCGCAAAGTTTCACCTTTTTTAGCAACAACCTTAGCGCTCAAGGTCCCAACCTTGAGCGCTCAAGCCCATGGCTTTGAGCGCTCAACTCTGATCCAGATCAGTTTTCTGCAGAGCATCTAATCATGATATTCTACTGCAAGAGGAGCGTCTACCTATGTTTTCTACTGCCTAAATACACTTCCTAGACCCTTGAACATTTCCTAATCACCCCCCAAACCCAATTCAAAAATTAAACTCATTTCCCTTCCATTTCTCTCTCTATATAAACCCCCTCCACCCCTTTGGCTGAACTCTTACACACTCTCACACCCTTCATCAGCCCTCTCCACTCTCTCTCATCACTTCAATCACGTTTTAGCCTTTCTCTCCTCCATAGCCACCACCCTCCATCATCTTCAACCTCCAAAACACCCAAAAATCTCATCTTTAAGGCCTACAACACATGGGTCTTTGAGAAACCAACTTCAACAGCCCCTCTCTCACTCTAATAAGCCATTTACAGTCCATACACTCCATCAATTTCGTCAAAACCTAGCTCTTCCATCAAAACCCACCTCATCCAAGCCAAAATCACCATTTTAAGCTCAAATACTCCATCATCCACTCAATCAATCACTCAATCAGCCCTACACTCACACTCCTTTGTCCAAAATACTTCATCTATAGCCTATAAACACAGCCACTACCCATCCATTCATCAAACCACAAGTTCAAGCCTTGATCAAGCCAAAAGGTAGTTAAAATCATGTGAAAAACAATGTTTTGGTCTTGCTGAAGGAGACCAGTGGGCTCATTCAAGTTCCTCATACTTGAAATGAGCCTACAAGGTCTGAAAAGTATCAAGAAAAGCATTTTTAAAACCTGTTATTTTGGTAGGATTGAGCGCTCAAGCCCAAGGCCTTGAGCGCTCAATCTGTTTTCTAAGTTCATGTTTCTGTCCAGTTTTGGTAAGCAAACCATAATCATTGAGTTGGGGTTGTATGAATGTTCAAAGTCATAAAATAGCAGAATTTGGCGATCTGGGAAGGGCTTGACCGCTCAAACCCCAACAGAAAGTCAGTCACAGTGTTTCAGCCATAACTTTTTACTCCAAACTCCGTTTTGGGCGTATTATATATCAAAACGTAGATAATTTGAAGGGCTACAACTTTGTAGTTTTATGCTCTTCTCATTTCTATATCAAAACCCTCCAAAACATGCAAATAGTGTCGGAAAGACAAATAATTTTGTTCAAAATGATGTTTTAAGTTCTATTTTTCTCCTTCATTGTCATTTTCTTTGTTATACCATTCTTTCATCGCATTGTGAACTTCGCACAAGCATCCACCATCACTTAGTTTGTGTTTTAATATTCATTTACGTGTATTTGCCATTCCCGTATTCCCCATTTCGTGTTTAAAGTTGAACTTCAAACATTTCCAAAATCCCACAAAATGTTGAGTAGAGACCGGTTCACGGACCGGGCGAGAGGGCTGACGTAAAACCCTTCCCCTCTCGTAACCAAACCCCCGAATCCGAGAAATCTTTGGTTCCGCCATGATCAGTGAAATCTTTTTCAAATGGGCAAATGAGTCATATTTTTTATCGGTTTCTCGGGTTCGGACCTCAAATCCGGGTGGCGACTCTAACAATCTTCAATCTTTTCAAACGCAAAATCGCACCGATCTCGGTGGGCCGTCCAGAATATGCTTGTCCAAGTCTGTAAGATTTGTTTGTCCTTGTCTTAACTGTAAAGCAATGCATATGTTTGCTCTATCATCTCTATCATTAGGTTATGCTTTTCCTTATGCTTATAAAAGGAGAAGCCATCCGGTGTTTGTAATCAGATTGTTCTAGCAATAAAATTCCTTGTGTGTTATTCTATCTAAAAGATCCTATTCCTACTTTGTGTTTGTACTTAATTTGAAACACCTTCTAAGCTTGTTCCGTATGTAACCTGGATTTGATGAACTCAAATTCTGCCACTTCTTAAATAATAGCACTTCACATTTACAAGAACATGAGCTATGAATCAGAAATTTTATTGAACTATGTCAAAATAACATTTCTTGTACAAGTCGTAAGCATCAAGATACACCTTTTGCATCCAGGATTATACGCTACTTCTGTTTAAAAAAAAAAACCTTGTCAGTACTTACATGAACTAACAAATCTTTCTTCCAATTGTGTTCTTATTTCCTCTGAATATTACTTTCCACGAATACTTCATGCACCGCCAATTGGTGCAATTTCGCTTGATCGACAACAGCAGTATTACAGGAGATGTGTAGCCTTTACTAGTCACAAAAGGACTAAAGGCTGAGAATAATTACCTTATAAACCAGATAGGAAAGGGACCTCAGCTACAGTTGTTGGGAGAGAGAGATGGAGATTATGAACCGCTAAATACGCAGCAATTCCAGCAACATAGCCAGCGAAAGCAACTCCAGTTACCTGCACAAAATAAAATTACCGTACATATAGATTTTGAATAAAAGAATATCAATAACATCAGCTGCTACATATTTATATCACCAACATTTTTTTCAGTCTTAATGCCCCATATACAGGATAATATGATTCGTCGTGATCTTTTACTCTTAAATCTTTGGAACCAACCACAAGCATCGAATGAAGCAGCGAAATAAATCAGGGACAGCATTTTTCTACAATAAGATGGGCTAATACCTTCCGCAAGTACCAAAAGAAATCCACCTTTTCCATTCCCATAAATGCAACTCCCGCAGCGGAGCCAATAACCAACATGGATCCTCCTGTACCGGCACAATACGCAACCAGTTGCCAGAATTCAGAATCCTGGGGGAACGAAGTGAGATCGTACATTCCCATTGTTGCAGCAACTAATGGAACATTGTCTATGATTGCTGATACGACCCCTATTGCACTAGCAATCAGTTCAATATTAGGAATGTGGGCATCAAGGTAATTTGCCAGTTCTCGAAGTATCCCTGCTGCCTCCAGGCTATATTATAAGATTCAGATGTCAAAATCAAGCGATGAAGTATTACTTGAGCTAAACTGTACTGAGTTACTGATGTAATGAGCAAAACAAGTAATCAAGATGCCAAATCTGTGAAACTAATATTCTAGGCACAGGAATTGGAAATAAATAAAATAGCTTAACAATGTAACGATGAAAACACTCAATGCCTTGATACGACTATGACTTTATTTATTCGTTTGGGATGTGTAAATGATCAAAAAACGAATGAAGCAACCAAAATCAAAGCTTTCCATAGCAATGAGACGATACTTTTGTTCCCTAGAGCTAGGTTATTTGATAAGTACTGTTAAAGCATCCACCTCAAAACCAATTGGCAATGAGTGGAGAGGCTGCCCAGGCTCATATACTAGACTCGGAGGTTATAATTAACCAATGTGGGACAAGCTCTAACACTCCCCCGCACGTGCGACCCCTGATCCGCACGTGGAGAGTTAAACAATGGATCCACAACATTGGGATCACAACGAAACAAGATGCACTTATGGCACAAACAACGGGGCAATAACCAAGAGAGTCTTGTCCAAAATCCTCCAAGGCCTAGCTTTGATACCATGTTAAAGCATCCAACTCAAAACCAATTGGCAATGAGTGGAGAGGCTGCCCAGGCTCATATACTAGACTCGGAGGTTATAATTAACCAATGTGGGACAAGCTCTAACAAGTACAACTCAACTGCATTTACCAAGGATTCAATGGTCAAACCACATATCCTAAACCATCACTTATGCAAACAAAATACTTTTAGAATGTAGAGAGTTCACCCTTTTCTGCTTTCTTAAGTATTATCTACAAGAGCGCAATTTATTGTAGCAGTAAGGATGGCAAATGCAGTAATGGTGATAAAAGCACTTACAAATAAGTAAATTAAAACTTTGTTGTCACTAGCTCAGAGATCATGCGAAGAAAAAGCATTAAAGGCAACAACATATAGAAAGGACAAATTGAAGTGTGGTTTCTCTACCTTGATTGCATGACATGCTAACTTGATAAGCTAAAGTGTTACTAAAGAGGTATAAGATTTGTTAAACATTCTTGAGCAAGATTAGACCCACACTACAAAGCAATAGCAAATTCACGTGATGAATAATGAATACCTGCTGACAGACAAAAGGATCCCCAGGAAGAAAAGGGCTCCTTGGGTGTCAATTCGCGATAATGCCTGGGGCACCTTCAACTTTC
The DNA here is from genome assembly GCA_020921065.1 of Vaccinium darrowii. NCBI lineage: Eukaryota > Viridiplantae > Streptophyta > Magnoliopsida > Ericales > Ericaceae > Vaccinium > Vaccinium darrowii. The sequence goes on from CM037159.1 coordinate 28,436,763, forward strand.
GCCTATCGGATTCTCCGTAATGAATGGCATCTGTCAAAATCCAAAGAACGCCAAGTCCAAGCAACATACCCATGAAAGGTGGTAAACCTGTTAAAGCCTTGAACACAGGGACAAACACCAGTGCTCCAATCCCAACAGAGAAAACAAGCAGTCCTCGAGGGGCCATTTGTTCGGATGACAAAACATTGGGACAGTCTTGTCCAGTTGCATTAACTTCACTGGATGAAAAATTTAATCACTTAATATCATTAACAGTAAACTTAATATCATAAACACTAAACTATATTGGATTTCATCTTCATTACTCAAAATTCTACATCAGTTTGACTATATTAGAACTGTACCTAGTAAGTGACAGAAGAGCCAGCGGGACAGCCAAGGAAACTGCAGAAGGTATAAATAAGTCCTGCAGAAAGTGAGAAATGAACAGTTACAAAAACTTCTCTCCTGGATTACCACACAAGTATATATTCCCAAAGGCGATTAGTATGATGTTATCCCCACGAGTTGTTAAGAATATGAATAATAATTTGCCCCTCTAAGCTTTTAGGTGAGTTGGTGGTTAAAAATTTAATATGGTATCAGAGTAGGCAATAGATCCTGTGTTCAAACCTCATTGCCTACCTAATGGTTAAAATTTACTCGTGCGTAGCCCGCTTATGGAGGAGAGTAGGTTTCACCCGAGGTGGCGTGTTGGGAATATTAAGCTTTTAGATGAGTTGATGGTTAACAATTTAATACGAGTGTTCTCTAAGCCTCCCGCCTCAAACAAGGACTCCGGCTTTATAACTGGAAACGTGGCATACTTCAATTAGTAAATCCCAGTGAAGAATTTGTGTAGGCCAGATTCCAACAGTACTCAATGATTTGGCACAGTCCAGTGTGTAAAATTTCTCAATTGCTCAAAACATGATTGTAAAGTTTCCAATTTCCATCTTTCCATAAGCTTCATTGTTAATTGTTATGTGATCTTGTTCGAATTGAAGTTCAAAACGTTTTCTTCCAATAACTTGGCATAAGCCAAAACAGTGTTGAATGTAGTGAAATGGTTGAACTGCTGAATCTTACGTCAAGTCAAACTTCTGAAAGTTCGAAAAAGAAGTCCTACACCACTCTACAGGTTCTGACATAAATTAAAGTACTTCATGTAGTCATGCAACTGCAACTTCTTCCAACCTGAGTGTTTGTGGTATGATCAGTTCATTATAGGATAGGATAAGTCACATTTTCTTCAACTTCCTTTTACCTTGATCTCCCTCTCGCTAACAAGAAGCATAGAGACTTCATGTGAACTCAACTTTGATGGTGGTTCGTGACCGGAGTTCCTCCTTGACATTCACCTCTATATGTTCATACCCTCCACGGCTCCACCAAATCCTTGACACAAATCTTTTCCTGCCTCAACCCACATTCTATACTTGTTGGTGTCGTTACAAATAACTCATTGACCATCTTACTAGATTCTACCAGATTCTATAACAACCTTATTGCATATTTGCATAAAGGTCGTTTACATTATTCTTTCAGTTGATCGTAGCCATTACCGCTGCAACCCAGTTGACAGGAATGTGTGATCCTAAAATGCTTGATGTCTATGTCCTACTCGGGTCCATTTGGGTAAGACAGCATATCAGAGAAGACAACACTTATCCAGGTGTTGCTTTTAAGCCTTCATATATTTATCCCTGCATCTACTTTGTTTGGGAAAAGGCAATTCAAGTACGCAAACCAAACCAAACCAAACCGAGCCTTATGTCCCAATTAATTGGGGTCGGCTACATGAATCCTTTTTCTCCATTGAGCTCTGTCAAGTGCTGCTTCATCGCTTAAACCTAGTATACTCAAATCTTTGTGTACTACCGCATCTAATGTCAATTTGGGTCTTCCCCTCCCTTGTGCGTTTCTACCCAAAGCTATCCTATCCACTCTCTTAACTACTGCATCCACTGGTCTACAGTAGACATGCCCAAACCACCTTAGCCTATTTTCCCTTAACTTCTCTATAGGTGCTACACCTACCATCTCGCAATTCAAGTACGCAAAAAATAAAAAAAAATAATGACATTGCTTCCTAGCAAATTGTAGCAGTACAAGAGATCCCTTGGTCCACAAGCTGTAAATGTGTAATAGACAACTCCATAGAATACTGGGAATGAAACATGAACGCAGCAAAGCAAATTAACAAGAAGGATCAAAATGCTACCTTCATTGTTGTCAATGTAGATATTTGACCATGTATCCACAGCATAGTGGTGGTTACATCACCAATAGGAGTCCATGCCCCACCAGCGTTTGCTGCTATCACAACAACAGCCCCTAAAACCCTGTGAATCACATAGACAAATACTATCACTTTGAAGTAGCTTTACCGCCTGAATTGGAAATAAATATGAACATAGAAAATTTTGGACTCGCGTTATTTGATGGAAACTTAAAATGCAGAAACATTAGTTACTGATTTCAAGAACTGAAATTCAAACAGTTATTGTTATCTGTGAAGTATATATTCAAAACTACCTTGCATAGAGAATATAAAGCATTTTAGTGATAGACAAGTCAATTCTTGATGACATACACTTAGACTACTTATAAATGTTTACTATATTTCCGTGGTAACCAGCCAATGCAGTTATGTGTACTCAAACTCACCAAATAGACAATCCACTGAAAAATTCAAAATAAAATAGCTGAACAAAATTTTGAAACCACCTCTTAGCAAGTAACTGCTAGTCTGCTTGACAATGTACCACAGGATACAAGGCAATATGAAACCATAATAAAAATTAGATTGACCATGAACAATTGTGAATCACTCAAGTCAGTGAATCATGCCACCAGTAGATATAAAGGTGAATAAAGAACTGGTAATGCCTTCTTACATAATCCTTTAAAATAGCCCTTCAACACAAATGTTGGTCAGCCAAAATGAACATGAAACTCAAGTGCAATTTACTTTTTTAAGGTTTTGAAAACCTCCCATGTACCTGAACTGTCATAACCACCAAAGTGGCATCATATTGGAGGCTAATTGTGCACTTACTACTCATTAACAACATAATAGAATTATATTAGCAACATTCAGTGGTTTCAACATGGGAAAACATTATTCAATGGTGGATACCTACTTGCGGTATTCTGACGGAGGTACGAGTTTCCTCAACAAGGAAACCATGACAATAGTGGAGGTCAGGTTGTCAAGGATTGAACTGAGGAAAAAAGTCACCAAGCCAACCTGCATTAATTATCAAAAGCTACAACTTAATGTAATAATATAAAAACTCAAAAGCAACAGATGGGAACTATTATGTTCTCATACTCTAGATCACAACAATAACATAACCCATTAAGTCCCCAATAATTGGGGGTATGGGCGAGGGATGGATAGGAGACAGACCTAACCTTTGGCAATAAATGCACAAAGTGGCTGCTCCCAGAATACCACTGAAACAGATGGATTGGAGACAGACCTAACCTTTGACAATGAATGCACAAAGTGGCTGCTCACAAAATACCATTGAAACAGTGGTCCCCCTATACCGTCGCGTTTGCTGCGGAATCATGCCCTCAAATCAAAGCCAAAAGGCATCAAAGAGGGCAGACCCAAGAATCATTTCTCATACTCTAGATGCAAAAAAAAAAAGTTGACCTTGAAGTTGTTTACAAAAGAGTAAATAACAAGACCAATCTTCTATAGCAAGATCTTTTTAAATTCTTGTTCACCACCCCCATATTGCCAAATTGCATGCAAGGCTATGTATAGAGATTGACCCATACAAGTCCAAATAGATAACCATTACTCTTCTGAGGGCTAACAGGTGCCATCTCCACGTGGGCAACAATCTCATATGCTAATAGATCCCACCCTATATTGAAAGAGCTTAGAGCCGTACGGGGGATCTAAATCATGTGCAAAAACTTATAGTTCTAAACAATGATTGTTCAACCCCGAGAAAAGGAGAAGTCGTTCAACAAATGAGTCTCATCTACCTCCTTGTGCAACTAAATTGGTTTCCTGCATTCGTTGCGATCATGACTTGCTCAATTGCGTACTTCTGTTTTAATCTCTGCAAGACTACAATGAGGTCTTTAGGTCACAATTGGTTTCAAAATATTACGCTAACCTACACAAGAATATAGAATTCAGTAAGGATTTGTCAACAATTTAGGTGTCAGGAATCTTTAGCCCATTAAGCATTTTCAGCATGATTATTAGTTAATCCTGTTAGAAGAGTGTATAATCTGGTATTGTGATTGATGCCTTGAGAGATAGGTTAGATTGGTGTTTGTCAAATGCAAGCTATGGTAGCATATTAAGAGCTTCTTAACTATTGTGCCTTCGTTTTGGTTGTCGATGGAAGTGATGGTGGTTGTTCATCTTGTCTGACTACAGGAAATGTAGTTGATTGGAGAGAGAGAGATGATTTATCGTGAATATAAGTGGAGATAATCAGATGCTTGGGCGGGTCTTTGTAGGTTCTAAAATGCATTTTAGAAACCGCTTTGTTTGTCACAGGTGAACATAATAAAAAAAGACGCTAAGAAGTTGTGATTCGCAGCTCTTGTAAAGGGGGAAGTATTGTCGGTGGAGGTTCAGTAAACTATTGCCGGATCATACAAGCCGAGAGAGGAAAGGAACTGTGAGAAAAAGAGAGATAATTCGAAAAGCAGTTATGGTAAATTGAGCAAGGCATTGATGTATTTTTTGGTCATCAAATTCATTTTTTTCTTTTTGTTTCCAGAAAATGATTTTCACTACAAAAATATATATATATATATACAAAACATAAATAAGTTAACATGATCACTTCACTCTCTCTATCAAAGGTTAATCTGTTAGCAGACAACTTTTGACATCGAGATCTCCTTGAACCTGGTATTTTCCCAACCACAGGGAGGGGATAACAGTCAGAAAACTCAAATTACCACAGAAAAGAGAAAAAATAAAAAGACAAGGAGAAAACAGAGACAAATGTGGATAAAAAATATTAGGAGCACGAGCCAAATTGGCATAATGACGATATTAAGAAGGCTTTGTGGATGCACAACACTGAATAAAAACAAAATAGGTGCAACTGAGAGATTTCTTTTCTTTTCACCAAGAAATGATGTCTATACTCTTGAACTGGCAATTCCTTATTTCAGACTTCATAGGAATATCTTTGCAGGAGAATTCAGCTTTCAGAGGGGAAAAAAGACGGTATCCTTCGTTCACAATCCCACACCCCTACCCCCATACCCAGAAAAAAGAAAATAAGAATTTTCTTGTTCAGAACCTACAACTGAGTAAAATCACAGATTCATTGTGGAGCGCTTCAAGAGAGAGAAGAAGAAGGAAAAAAGCCGCTGCAATTTAGAATTACATTCTTTTTACTTGCCCAAGAGTAAGTCTAAATCCATATGCCAATAAGAAGATCAATGACTTGAGTATTCAGACGAATAGAGCACTAACCACCCAAAGCAGAGTCCTTGGCTTTCGAGTAGTTATGTTGTCGGTAACCAACTTAAACCCTTGATGGGCATCAACTATCTCCACAATGGTCATTGCACCCAGCAAGAAAAATACTATTTCACTGACTTCAGCAGATGCACGTGACAACTCTGAAACAGCAATCTCAGTTGAGGGAGCCTGCACCAAATAGTGAGAGAAAAACAGGTCAGCTTGTACAACACTAACTCGTATATCGTTTTCCACAATTTTGAGTCCCTAATCTCAATATCAAGAATGGTTGTACGGTGACAATACCACAACAATAATGACACGTTTAAATTAGGAACAAATTAACCGGAGTTCAGCACACCTTGAATACTACTACTTGCATTCAATCATAAAGGCGAGATGATAAAGGGAAAAAGAGGTTGAACTTTCATAGATATGTTAATTTTGAAAAACAGTAGTTATTTGCTTTGCAATAGGCCAACACGAGTAATTAAAAAAAAAAAAAGTACTAAGTTCTGTCCCAATTGAATATACGAAGCCATTAGTTCGCCATCTTAAGAAATAAATAGATAAATAGTATCAGAATGAACCAGCCAAAATCAGAGCTGATCAATTATCAACAAGCGGGTAAGGAAAGAGTCTAAATCTTACCCCAATACTCCGTACTACCCACAAGCTCACTGCCATTAATAATCCTACACCGCTTTTATTAAAAGCCAGAGATTCTTCAAAAATGATGCCTGCATATCCTATTCCAAACAGCAGTGCCATAGCAACATCCTGTAACATTGAAAACCAGTTGAGCTGTCTGCCTACTCCATCCATATACATCTGTGACCGTATTCTCCTTAGCTTATGAAAGTCATCACGAAAACTTGGAAGCGATAGGATAATGCCACGAGACGAAAAAGGACCTGATTAGCAGCAACCCAGGATTGATTAATAGCCACTGTCCCTGTTGCAGCTGCTCCAAGAATAGCGAGAGCTTTCAACAGATCAGTTTTTGGCTGATAAGTGGCCTCAAAATCTTGTGAGCTTGTTTCGTCGACAGAACACAAGGGATCACATTCTGATGGCGTCAGCTCCTAGTGGTGTGTTGAAAATTAGCATGAAGTGCTGGTATTAGCTAAAAGGACAGAAGATGGTAAAGGAGCATGCACAGGATCACCATATGATATCACAGGAGTTGAATAAGTAGAACAAAAACCACTTGAAGTTGCTTAAATAAAATGAAGACAGTATGTTAAAGGAAGTTTCTGTTTGTAACTAAAGTCAAAAGAACATTGAAATAGTACTATCAATTGGGTCATTCAAGCAGGTAAGCAGGAAAGGAATGATGGTGTCAGCTCCTGGAGGATATGAAAATTAGAATGAAGTGCAACTACTAGCTGAAAGAGCAGAAGATGGTAAAGGAGCTCATGCATGGCATTACCATATGAAATATGATATCAGATGAGTTGAATAAGTTGGAGCATTGGACAAGTGTCCAATGCAAATTGCTTAAATAAAATGAATACAGTATGTTGAAGAAGTTTCTGCTTGTAACCAAAGTAAAAAAGAACATTGACATAGTACTGTCAATTGGTCATTCAAACATAACTGATCATTCATTTTACATGAATAGCTCGTCGTTCATAGTTGTTTTTCCTCAAGTGACAACTCAGTACCCAATGCCAGAAGCTAATAATAAGCACAAGCAAATCCACTCTTAGTTGCACGAAGCGGGAGCGGGAACGGGAGCGGGAGCGGGTGCGGGGGAGCGGGGGTATGCAGAAGCTCCCCAGGTTGGAAGCGGCGAGGGAGTATTTAATAAATTAATATATATTTGAATAAACTTATATATATTTATATGTATTGGACATATATTTTATAGTTGCAAAGGGAGCACGTATGTAAGCATTTTACCTATATAAGCATGAGTGAGAAATGACATCTCAATAGATTATTTTATGCCAAATATATGGACTAAACATGTGGATAAGTAGTAAAATATGAGACGAGAAAGAGAGAGTCCTAAATCTTTCCTACTTCTTTTGTCTTTTTCTTTTTCCTTACATATATTTGGAAAAAGAAGTGAGAATTTTAGTGTGGAAGCTCCCATCTTATTTAGGAGCGGGTTCCTATCTAGACGGGAGCGAGCTCCCGTTGAGCTCCCATCTTGGGAGCGCTGATTCGAGCTCTCGTCTTGGGAGCGCACCCATTTTAGAAGGATCCTGCAACTAAGAATCCACTAACATGACCGCGATTCTTTTTTCGAGTTCCATTCTGACCTAAAAGAATCAGCCAAAAATGAATTTATGTTCACACCCCAAAAATAAAGGACAATAAACATTACTAAAGAGCTGCAGACTTTTGTTTCTCAATAATGCTAGGTACACAACAACCAACCACAAAATTCACATGGGGTGGGACCAAGGTTGTGAATCTCGTACCGTACCGGATTTCAATAAAAACGGTAAGGTCACCTACTGATACCGTCCCGTCCTCAATTCCGGCCAATACCGGTCGGTTCCGGACTTTCCGGGTGATCCCGGACGGTATTGTGGTACCGGCGACTCCGGTCGAGAAATTGCAGATGGCGTTTTTGTAAATTTCTCGAAAACAACTTCATACAAAAACCTCTCTTCTTCACGTTTTCCCCTTTCAGTAAAGTGTAAACCCTACTGCGGCTGTCGATCCCCTCAATCAAAGATGGTTACCGATCTGCTGTAACTTTGATCCTCTCCGGCGAACGTCGACGGCCACCTCTCCGGCAATTTCTGTACAGCTCTCTTCTTCACGTTTTCAAGTGACTTTCATCCCGTTGTTTCTTTCTCAATTGATTTGTATGTATTCTCTGTAGGCTACACAGTACACATGGATTTATAATTGATTAAACAAGTTATACGGTTGAATAACGTGTTTGTTGAGTAATTACAATATATTTTTGTTTGTATGTCTCCAGTTTGGTTAGCTTTCTTGGAGAAATTAACCCGATGAAGAAAGCTGATGACTCCAGTACCCCATAAATTACCGAAATACATGGTTTTGTACAAGAGGAAAAAATGAACAGTTTTGTTTACCTTATTGGCTTTAGTCAGATGCCCTGCTTCGCGACCATAAATTGGTTTGGTTTGGTTTTAATCAGGGGAAAGAAAGCTCGTCAAATGAGAACCCTTTAACTTACAGTGTGTTTGTGTTTCAAATTTCTAGCTGCCAGCTTAATGTTTTACACCCATGGTTTGATTAATAGGTTGTTCAATATGAGTGATCATGCTTCTAGCCATGCTCCATCAATGTCCTCAGCTCCAACAAAGGCTGATGACCATGCTTGGGCTTATGGTAGATTGGTACCCGGAAAAAAGAACAACAATATTTGCACATTTTGTGAGAAGCATCTTAAAGGTGGTGGATCTTATGAATTGTCATAATGCCTTTGTAGATTTATAAAGCGAAGGAAAGAGGCACTTGATCCGATTAGTCTTGAGAACATAGATGTGTTGGATGATTGGGTGTATGAAGAACCTAGTCTACTTGATGATGAGGAGGATATTGCATGGGAGCTTATTGAACCACCATCTTTAGAAGGATTGACTTTGGATGATCCACCTGTCTTTGATGATGATGCTAATGATTTCCCACCCGAGAATATGTCCCAATATAATTGGGATCTTGGAGGAGAAAATGATCCTTATGTTTATGTTGAAGAATGACATCCTATGTGTTTTTTTTATGTACTTGTTAAGTCTCTTTTAGAGAACTTTGTGTGTCCTTTTGGAGAACTTGTCCTTTTGGAGAACTTTGCGTGTCTTTGGAGAACATTGCGTTTGTTTTGCTATTGTGTTATGCACTTGGAACGTTTATTTGTTAGTCTGAAGGCCATTTTATGATATTTGTTGTCTAATTATAGTTCATTGGATAATATAATTTACCAAAAAAAAATTTAAAAAAATGGGTGATACTAGGAAAATTTTCCATTCATATATATATATATATATATATATATATATATATATATATATATATATATATACAGGTAGTACCACTAAACCAGAAGCGGTACTGGTACCTGTCCAGTACCGATACCGTACCGTACCAGTAAGAAAACCGGTACCCTGTCCGGTACGAATTCAGAACCGAGGGTGGGACTCATAAGTGGGTCCGGCCTGTAGGTCCCACACCTATGTGAGAGCGTTGTGGTTGGTGTTTTGGCCGGTTGTGTGTCCTTAGCATTAAAGCATGTAATATAGAACCTAGAGACCCGATACATTTTCATAAGTCTCGTCAAACCCCTAAAACTGGAAAATTTTTGGGCACCTACTGGGTACCATGTGGCCGAGCCTAAGTGGTACCCGAATGTTGCATCCGGGCCGTCCAAAAGTGTATTGGACGGCCAAGATTAAAACACCCTCTCTACTACTCTCTCCCCTCTTTCTCTCTCCAAATTTGGACCACCCAAAACCAAAATGGACGGCCTAGATGTGCCGAGGGGTACCACTTGGTACTCTCCCAGCACTGAAAAATCTCTCCCTGAAACTCGACATTTATTAGAATAGCAGACTCTACTAACCCCCATACCCCATCATCTAGAGATGAAAGTGTGACTACCATATTATACTCAAATGCTTAAAATCAATTAACAAAATATGCTTAGATAACGAAACTGACTTCCTCAATGTTCCCAAATTGAATCAAACCATTTTAGTCTTTGATAATCAGTAAACCAAAATACTCTACTGAATTCAACATGTCTATTTATCTGAATGAACTTCAAGAATAGGCAGAGAACTTAATGAAAGGAACGATGAAAACCTGAATTTGTTTCTCGGAGTTAGTGGACGAAGGAGATGACGGTGAGGAGGAGTTTCGGGCCTTGTCTTCGGCTCGAGCGAGAACGTCATTACTCTGAAACAGTTTAGGAGCTCTCAATTTGAAGACATAGGAATCCGAAAAACGAGGATGAGAGAGAAAGGACGTCGGAGGTGGAGAGGGAAGTGAGCGTTTATTGAATTCGAGCGTTGGGGAGAGGTAATGAGTTCTGAATTGAAGAAGAGTAGACATCTCAGTTAGGGTTTCGGATTGACCTGATTGGAGAAGGAGGGAGTGGCGGAGGCGGAGGAGGATCGGCGGTGGTGGCTCTTCGTAGTTTGTACTCTGACAGTGAGTATTTTTGGTTGTTTTCCTTTTCTTTTCTTTTTTTTTGGTTGTAAGATAACGAGGGTTAGTTTCACTGTTATCCGGATATCCCCTGTAATGTTTAATTAGTCATTCATTTTTTGTAACTGAGGTAGTCTTAAATAATTTTGTCTTAAAGCACAATCTACATTTTTTTTTTTTTTTTGGATTTTCGTCATTGTTTTTGCGATCAATTATTTTTTACGAATAAAAAAGAGAGAATTAAATTGACATCCTGTTTTTGGGATCCTATTTAAGTCCGCATTCTGATGGGTTTAAGTAATTTTAAATTCTTATCCCGAAATTGAAAAAAATCCAATAATATCCCGTACCCATTTCCCTATAAAATCTAATTAATTACACTCTGTCTCAATTTGTTATGCTTGTTTCCTCTTTGACAATTTTTTGAGACGTCCAAAAAAAAAAAACAAACACAACAAATCAGGAGACGGAGGGAGTATTAATTTAGTGAGGTTTGAACTTAGTCAAATGTATGAATGGGAGTATATGATACCTACCTCCCACTCCACTGCATGAAATTCGTACTTATCATAAAATATATAGTATGAATTTAATTCATTAACATCACAGGGCTTGGTTTTCCATCCATAATTTGAACAAAATTCACAGGTTTTACCTTTCAGGACGAACTTCACTTACACTCTGTATGTTTGATCAATGCGGGATGGATCCCTAAACTTCAATTTGTAGCACATAACTGCTTTGTGGTTTGTGAACTATATCCACGGTTATTTTTTTCATAGAAGATAACATAAAATTAGATCTGAGTCGTTCATATTGCAGAGTTTGATAGATACCATATCTACACCCAAATTCAAGTTGTAAAATAATATTTTCCAATCACTAAGTTATCGAAGTCCGATTGACGTAATAATATATATATATTTTTTTTACAAAGATGCTCTACTTCGCAATTAATATATATTATGTCCAACTTTCTAGTCAAATTAGTCGGAATGGGGTGCGAATGCAATCTTTCACAAAACCATAGAATGGTCCGGCTATAATGCCCCAATCCGGTTTAGGGCATCTATGCCCCAATTTGGTCGGATTATAGATTGTGGTAAGTATACTCATATATTATAGTAAGTGTGGCTATACATTATGGGAAATAGCTACAATACACACCCCTTGTTAGGATATGCACCTATTGTATAGTCCAGTTTGTGTTATCTCATCGGCAATCATAACATTTTTTTTAGTTTTTCATAATTTTTCAGCAATCTGATTCGTAACATTTTCTACAATTTGTAATATTTTGGTGTGTCTCGTTACTTATATAAAAAAATTCATACCGTTATAGGGGTGTGTATCATATACACCCAAATAAGGGGTGTGTATTATAGCATTTTCCTACATTATGGCAAGTGTGGATATACATTGTCGTCATTCATTGTAGTAAGCATGATCATACATTGTGACAAGCATGGCCATACATTGTGGTAATTAAAACCAGCAAGTGTGGTAAGTGTTTTTAAAGGAAAAATCATAAAACCTTGTTTTTATTAATGATTTTGATTCAATGATTGAGATTGATCCATTTTCCAATCTAAAAGTCTACAATTATCATCGGGGTATTCATGCCCCAATACCACTTTGGGGCATGGAAGAAAAATTGACATTATCAAACAGTAGGACCCAAGTAAGGTAGTTAACAGATAAAAATTCAATTAGTACTTCATAAAAACTGGAATTTTTTTTTTTGGGTGCCAAGTGGGTATTGCCACTTGGTACTCAAGCGTAGTCCGAGCCGTCCAAATATATTTTGGACGGCCTGGATTGATTACCTCTCTCTCTCTCTCCTCTCACCCAAACACTCTCTCTCTTCCTTTTCTCTTTCTAAAATCCAGACCGTTGGATCGCATTATGGACAACTTGCCGAGTGGGTACCACGTGGATTATACCAGTTGGCACCCAAAAATTTCTCCACAAACTGGGATTTTAAGCGCTCACATAAAAGGGGATGGTTTCTTTTCAATGTGCGTGGAAGTAGCATTAATGGGAGTGGATGTAATGCATCAAGCTAGAAAGCTCCATAGATAGAAATTGAGAGGCGAAGCGTCAGCGTCCCGTAGCAGCTTCTTCTTCTTCTTCTTCTTCTTCTTCTTCTCTCTCTCTCTCTCTCTCTCTCTCTCTCACCTATGGCTGTAACTCAAGTTTCATCCTCTCTCTATACTCCCATCCATGGTCTCTCTCTATCTCTCTCTATACAGTTTCACAACAAATTGTATGCACGTCCATTAGATTTTTCATCTCTTGGAATTTCATAATTTTGCAGGAATTTGTGGGTTGAGGTCAGCAAGAACCCCTGCTGCTATTGCTCGGCGTCCCGTGGTGAACATGGCTCGAATTGGGAATTATTTAGTCACTGCTTCTCCGCTCTGTAAGCTTCTTACAGCTAGTTGTTTATGCCTCTCTCTCTCTCTCTCTCTCTCTCTCTCTCTCTCTCTCTCTCTCTCTCTCTCTACATTTTTATTTCATAGTGGGTTCCAAGCACAATTGAACGTAGATATTTCATATTCTATGTTTTCACCGAAAATGTCCCTTTCTTCCACTACACTGTCAAAGGAATATGCGCATTAATTTGTTCACAAGACAAAAGGAGAAGTTTTATTCTTTGTACTCGAGAATATGTTCATGGGATACAAATGCTCCATGATATGGGTTTTTTCTTATGAGCGTATCGAATCATTGATCGATGTAGGGCTTTGTTCATAAATCTAGCGTGAGTTCAATGAGTGACAATGTGACAAAATCGATTTCAATTTCTTGATGCAAGAATAAATTTTTTCTTGATGCAAGAATAAATTTTCTCTAATATTTTCTCCAAGCATGTCCGGGCCACTCCATGCACACCTCAACTAATCCTTGGTGATTATTCACATTATCTACGAGCGGGGTGTCTGATTAAAGCCAGGAAAAGTTCCGTATGGATTGGCCCTACAAGGGTTGATAGCACCTATAAGGTTTCAAGCCTTAGACTTAGGAGGGAGCAAAGTCCCATGCCTTAGCCACTGGGCAACGTCTTGGGGTCGGGAATCATTTCCTCTGCGTAGGAGAACTTTGCTTTATGCACTATGACTGGCCATTCCAAATTTTGCTTCTGATTGCCGTGTATTCCTGAGATTGTATTACCCAAGCGTTCTTTAATTTGGCCAATTTAGTAGAACACTGCCATAATGGGAAATAATTTTCTTTTTATGAAGATAATGGTGCGGTCCATGAATAGACAAATTTTCAGTTGGTCGGAATTCCATCCACAATTGGGTGGGCTCTGATGCTAAATTGAACTCTTTTCACAATGGAAAAGGAAAAACTTTTATTGGATGTGGCAGCGTTGATGACATTTTCTAGTCTTGTAAGATATTGAACCTGCAAAAATGGAGATTATTTCTAACACCAGAATTGAAATGATATTAACATTTCAAAGGAATGTTCCGAGCTTTATTTCATTTATTTTCAAAAGACTGAATGATAATTGGAAAACTTCATATATTCTGTGATGATTATGACATCATACTTTTTACATCACCAAGATACTAATACAGCTGGATAATTTGGCGCGACTAACCAAAATCACCTGTTTGACTCATTTAACAGATAATCTTTTTCCACAACTTTAAGGCTTGCCATTAGCAGTGGAAATTTTTGGTTTCGGGATTTTCAGCAATTTTAGTGTAGTTCCATAATGTATCTTCAATGTAATGAACATTGGTTTCTTTTCCTAAATATTTGTGTCAGAAGTTATTTGGAATTGTAAATTGGCTTGTCAAAAGCTATTTGGAATAGTAAGTTGGCTTGGTGATAGCTGATATTTCCTTTCCAGCAATGTCGAGAACTACTGGTCGAAGGAAGACTGCTTGCAAAGCAACACCATTTTCCATCAGGTGTGAGCAGAGCACGAAGGATGGCAATGGTGTGGATGTATGGCTAGGTCGGGTGGCGATGATTGGCTTTGCAACAGCTATTAGTGTTGAAATAGCAACAGGCAAAGGACTTCTGGAGGTAAAGCACAAAAAATCTTATGCTTTCTTCGTATAATCCATATACGAAGTCTGCCATTTTGGGGGAAAAAAGGAAAAAAATTCAGTTATATTTTGTTTCTGGATGGTTTCTCTCCCTCTCCAACACTCATGCATGCAGAAACCAAAAAGTAGCACACTGAGGGATCTCCATCTTATCAACGCATGTTACTTTTGATGTTGCAGAATTTTGGGCTTACATCGCCGTTGCCAACTGTGGCACTGGGAGTTACAGCATTGGTGGGCGTGTTGACAGCAATATTTATCTTCCAATCTGCCACTAAGAGCTGATCACTTTGAAGTTTCTGCTCAGTGCTCGTGAAGCTTTTGGAATACTTTCTTAGCTACATTCTAGTCGATATATGTAATTTTGTCTGATTACCCACAAAAATTACAACTGTTGAGAATGTAATATATTGACATCATTCATGATTCATGTAATGTCTTGTCTCTGCGAGGTGTGATATCTGTCAGACTTCAGTTGTAAATTAATTGGTTTGAATTGTTTCGATCCATGAGGTTATGCAGCTGAAAGCATATTGGACGCTTCTTTAGCTCCACTTATGATGTTGAGATTGCTACTTCAGTGTCACGATTCACCAATGCTCTTGGAACAATCGTAGATTGGAGCTATTCTCATTCTTTGACAGTTTAGGTTCATGTATTAGCTGGGGCGCAGGGTTCTGGCAGCAATCAAAACCCTCTGGCCTCTGCTAGGAGCCTCATTTCATCCTTATTGAGGAGAATCTTGTAGCTTATGATTACAGACATGTTGCCTTGTGGACATGCATCTTTTCAAAGGCTCCAACATATTATGCTTTGTAATTCAGGTTACCAGGAATCAGAATTTTAGCCATCTCCACTGACATATAAGATATTTTTAAAATCTCTCTCTCTCTCTCTCTCTCTCTCTCTCTCTCTCTCTCTCTGAAATGACGAAAAGTACTATTGGAAGTAAAGAAAAACAATTGCCATCGGTTGTTTGTCTCTTCTCCTGGTAAGAATCTCATTCCCCTTTGCTTTTGCCCAACATTTTGTCTGTTGATTACTTTGAATACAAGAAATTTCCTTTGCCTATTTTTGTTTCTACGAAAATATTTTCGCTCTCTTCACAAGTTCATTTGTAGGTGGAGGGTTATCCTGTAGATGAAGCTTCCCTTGTCCACAAATGTCCTTGACCTTTGTAGAGTTCTGTTGTTACATTGATCTAGCATGGGTGCTGCCATGTCTCGAATGCTTAAGCGATTTCTTGCAAAGCGTGTTATGAAAATTCTGATGCTGGGTCTTGATGCTTCGGGGAAGACGACCATCCTGTACAAGTTAAAGCTGGGAGATGTTGTTGCAACCGTACCCACAATTGGTATGTGAGATTTTGAAAAGGTCCCAAAAGATTCCAGATATCATTTGGCATGTAGTTTACAGATTATGGTTAAGTATTAAGATCATCTGCTTTATGATGCGCTTTTGTTTGAAGCAAATAATTCGAATTAGAAATTTATTGTGCGAGTCTGTGACAACTATTTCTTTGTTGCACAGGTTTCAATGTAGAAGCTGTGGAGTACAAAAATATCAGCTTTACAGTGTGGGATGTAGGAGGACAAGATAAGGTACAAAGTTGAGGAATTCCGGTTCTATATAAGGGACTGAATGATTTTGATAACTTGGTGTTGGGAAAATGATGAATTTAAAGTTAAAGGGAACAACGATGACTTAGAAAGCTGTCAAATCCTGGAGCCATGGCTTAGCAACAACAAAGAAAAAGAGCTGGAGACATGAAGCTGACATCAAATATACCATCCCAGGATACAAAATGGCCTCTCGACCTCGACCTCTTCAGCAGTCTACGGCTTTTAAGTGATGAATAGAGAACTTCTCGATGGGTTTTTTTGTTAATTCTTTTTCCCCTTATTCTGCAAAGAGTAATGTTATGCTTATAATGGCCCTTCCAATGTCCAAATATTGAAGTCATTTTCCTATTATGTGGAAAAATAAGTGATAAGGAAAATGCTACTTGTGAAAGAGAAACAATATATAAAAATTGTGAACACTTAACCCTTTTCGTTTTGTCTACTGAACATCAACTAAGTGTGTATTGCTGCTGCTAGATAGATTCGGCCTCTGTGGAGACATTACTTCAGGAATACCCAGGGACTTATATTTGTGGTGGACAGCAATGATAGAGGGAGAATCTCAGAAGCCCGAAATGAGCTGCATCAGATTCTCAGTGAGGTGGGTGATGATATGATGGTTTTGAGTACTTCTATCATCTGAAAAGCACAATATATCAATGGGTGGGATTAGGTGTCCTAGGCTCCTAGCCCCTCTTGGAGCCGCACAATATGGCATTTCCAAAGAGGGGCTGGGACAGGACAGAGGCCTTCTGGGACATTTGATATCATGCCCATCATCAAGGACCTGTTTGTTACTAATACAGTCAAGGTCTTTGATGTAATGCACTGTTGTATAAGTAAAGAGATTTTCAACCTTCTTGCAGGGCGAACTACGCGATGCAACCCTACTTGTTTTTGCTAACAAGCAAGACCTTCCGGATTCTATGCGTGCTTCTGAGGTTGCTGACAAACTTGGCCTGCATTTGCTTCGTCAGCACAGGTGGTGAGTAATGAGTAGCACCACATCGCTCTCTGTTTCATGATTTCTTGCCTTGATTTAGTTATTTCACGTTTTATATTTGTCCTTAGTTGATTAACTTCTACAGTAGCTTTAATTTGTTATTATGTCTTGTTATTTCGAAGAGCTTAGACCGTTCCATATGGTTGGTTGCTATGATTTATGAGACGCTAGCGAACGTGCCTCATGATGTACTTAAAATGACAATAGCTGTGGTTTGGAAACTCATTATAGAGCCGCATATTATACCTTTAAATTATGATTCGCTTGATATAAAGCTCTGGAGATAGTGACCTCACGCAGAGACAAATCATCTTTTCCCTTCAATTCCATGGTTGAATTCCATATAATTTCAGTCCTATGGCAAAGCTCGTCTTTCCTCTATGATGTATATAAAATGACAACAGCTGTGGTGAAACATAATGTATGTACTTTGGAAACTTATTATAGAGCCGCATATTACACCTTTAAATTATGATTCGCTTCATATAAAGCTCTGGAGATAGTGACCTCATGCAAAGACAAATTATCTTTTCCCTTCAATTCCATGTTTAGAATTCCATGTAATTTCAATCTTATGGCAAAGCTCTAGACGAATAACCAGATTTGGGGGGCTGTAGAGGGACATACGCTGAGGGACCTTCATAAAATTCAGGCATTGTTCCATGGAAATTAGTAGGCTGTTGGTTTTAATTGCTTCTTTGACAAACTGAAATTGTGTTTGGATGGACTTGTGGAGGGAGAAATAATGGAAAGGAGAAGGAGCAGGTTAAGGAACAAAGAAACTAATTTCTCCTTTGTTCTTTCTATATATTTCTGACCCTGATAAAGCCCTCGACAAATTCATGATCCAAACATAGCCTCGTGTTTTGGGTTTCCTTCTATCTCCTGTGTTGTATTTTGGGCATAGGGTTGGATTGCTGGTTTTGATCAACATTTACTTGTACAGGTATATCCAGGGTACTTCAGCTACCTCCGGCCAAGGGATTTATGAGGGTCTTGATTGGCTTTCCACCAACATCCCCTGCAAAACACCAACAGCCTGACTGTGTTCTTCCTCTGCTTCTTTTCGAAATGGAAGGGACTAATAAATCAGAAAACCTTACCACCCCATGGTCGTCTTTGCATAAGATCACTGGAATGGACTCGAGACTTGTTCGATGATCCTTCGTGTACAATGTAGGTGGCGATCAGACCTCATTTTCTTATCCGTCTGTTTTCTCCCTACAAGGCGTGGTGTAGCTAGGACTTGTACTCATATTGACGTGTTTTCTTGCATTTTCAAGGCAAGTACAGATGATTAATGCTTACCAGGGTCATATAAAACTTGAAACTCTTAATTGAGCATAGTGAGCGCTTTTTTTGTCCTTTCATTTATTTACTTGGCGACGTTATTGGAAGCAACATCACGCAACTCAAGATATGAAGTTGCTGTGCAAAACTTAGGAGCTGCACGAGCTGCTGCAGCTTCGGTCCCCAATGGTGTATTCATGTAAGGTGCATGAGCCGTCCTCACAGCAGTAAACATACCCAGATGATCTCTAATTCCTACTTCCATTCCCATTCCACCTCCCCCACCTGAAACACCCAATCCTCCTCCAAAATTGACTTTCAATAATCCAGGAGGTGGTGCCAGAATATCATTTGCATGGTGATTGGTAACTCATAATCTCTCCATGGATCTCGCTCCTATTAGCATGCATAAACAGTTTAGCACCTTCAATAGCTATATGTAGCTTGCTCCGGGCTGGGCCGGCCCTAAGATTTTCAGGGCCCTAGCGAGTTTTAACAATGGGCCTTTTAAAATTGGTATACATATTTGTTGTTCATTTGAGACGAGTAAAACTTGGAACTTGCGGCCGTGAGTTCCGTTCACGCCGTCTGCAATAGTTAAGAATTTATTGTGCGTGTTCCAAGTATCTTGGTGTCAAAAAATGCAGGTAGAAAGACTCAAACACAAGATTGGATGGTTGCAACAAGGAAGTCTTGCCGCTGAACTACTATAACTTTATTTGCTGCCATACATAATATTTATTATTTTTCAGAAATTTTGGGTTCTTATTATTGGGTCAAAATTTGGGGCCCCCTACTTTGGTAAAATAGACAGGTACTCTACCAAATTTGGAGAAAATTTAAAATACCTAAGTTAGTAGACAGGCTGTTGGAGCTGTGTTTTTTAGTTTCAGCTAGTCATTTTACCTAAGATTCTCTTGTACCCAATTTGTATGCAGCATCTGCAATAGCAAAAGAATGAGGACTAAAAGTTCAACAAAAGCTGCCATTTACGCCCCACTGGGCTGACAATAAGGCAACAAGAAAGAGAAAAAAAAAATACAAACTCCAATGGACCTTTTTCACTTTCCTATACATTTGCATACATTCCTATGCATTTTCACACATTTTAATACACTTTTTAAGCCTTAAGATTTTAGAATTTTTGGAAAAAAATAAACATCCTTGCATATATTTCATTTACATCATATCTGGATTTTAAATTTTGTAAAACTTCTAATTTCTTATTCATTGGAAACTAGGCTGTGACATTTGCTTCGACTCTTTGCAGCATATATTTCATTTACATCATATCCGAAGAGAGAGATCTGTCCGGGTTGAAGAAGAAGAAGAAGAAGAAGAAGAAGAAGAAGAGAGAGAGAGAGAGAGAGAGAGAGAGAGAGAGAGAGAGAGAGAGAGAGAGAGAGAGAGAGAGAGAGATTTGGGTACAAAGATGACCGTTGGTGCTCTTAGGACATCCTTATCAGGAGCACCAAATTTTACATCAAATTTAATCTCAAAAACACCTTTTATAAATTTAGCAAATCACTTTTCAAAAATTTCCAAAATCAGACTCTCTATTATAACTTTATTAAACTATTCCCCTCAAATCCATAAAATAAAAAAAAAAGTTTCCCCTAAAATATTAGTAACTCCCGCCTTGGGAGAGTTGCTTTTGTCCGGGAGGAGTTGTTTGTGGCGTGCGAGTTGCTTTTGTCCAGTTAAAGAAAGGAAAGTGAGTGAGTAGTGTATTAACAAAATTGTAGTGCCACTGTAGCAAAGCTACAAATTTTACAAATTTGCAAAATATTTGTTAACCTTGATTTTTAGAGGTTTTGTTGCATTTCACTCATCAAATTTAGCTTTTAGGGGATTTGATGCCTCTGATATTGATGCTCTTATTTGGTATAAATAGAAGAAAAAGGAGGGTGTAACGTCTACCAATGGCATGTGCGAGGCACATGCCTCCTTTTTCCAACAGAGAACAAACAATAGCATTATGCTGTAGGTTTACATTAGTTTAAGGGGGTTAAGTGCCAATTTTAAGAGTTCGAGGGGGTAAAGTGTCTCCAGGTGATACTTTGAAGGGGTTAAATGTAATTTAGCCTATGCCTCCTTTTTCCAACAGAGAACAAACAACAGCAACGGTTTTTTTTTTTCTCTCCCTTTCGGGAGCTTCTCTCTCTAAGTGGGAGTTTCCTAGGGTTTTATCCCTACCTACCTTTCCACCGCCGCCTCTTTCAATCCGCCGCCGCAACACCCTTTCACTCCTCCCTTTCCCCTTCTCTCCTCTTCCCCTCCCTCCCTCCACAGATCTTTTCCTGGGGAGGTGGGGCGGCCGCCTCTCGGCCTCACCTCCCCTCCTTCCCCGCTGCCCCACCACCCTTTTCTCACCTCCCCGCCTGATCAAATCCAGTCCACCATAGCCTCCCTCCAACCACTGCAGTGCCCTTTCGCCCCTCACCCAACACAGCCCCCTTCACCCTCTTGTCCTCCCTTAAATCTATAGATCTACCCCCTGCTCCGCCTCTACATTTCTACAGATCCCTTCCGCACCTCCATAGTGGATTTGTTTTGACGCCGTGGTGAACTAGGGTGGCCCGGGCCCCTCCGGCGAATAAAGGCTCCACATCCCGAAGGCGGCGGCTATGGAGTCTTGTGTCTCTCTCCCGGAGCTGCGACTAGACGTTTACTCAAAGCATTTTGATGGCTCTGTGATACTCATGGGTTGACTCGGTGCGACTCTCGGTTGACTCGGGGACTCATATGTTTTTGAGTTATGTCCTGTTGGTTTTGTTTATCTTTTTTGTTTCGTTTCTTGTTCTGGTTTGTTGTTAGGATGTAATTAGTTTTCAGGGAATGTCGATTTCATTTGGGCTTTCACTGTTTGGGTTTGAACCGTATGATATTACTGAGCTTGGGTAGGACCCCATGCATCGACCCTCTTATGGATCTGCGTCTGCTCTGCAGTACGAGTCTTAGAGCCCCATGCCCGTCGTGGTTCTTTTGGTGTGCTCGTGTCCGAGCCTTAGTAGTATCGGTTCTTTCCGTTTTTGTATTGAAATCGTGTATGTGCCGAATGGCTTGGCTTTCAGGCCTTTATTAATGACATGTCTTCCAGTTCAAAAAAAAAAAAAAAAAAAACAAACAACAGCATTATGCTGTAGGTTTACATTAGTTTAAGGGTGTTAAGTGCCAATTTTAAGAGTTCGAGGGGGTAAAGTGTCTCCAGGTGATACTTTGAAGGGGTTAAATGTAATTAGCCTTTAAAATTCAGATAATATGTACACTGAAAGACAAAAATTAGAGTGTTAGCATTAAATCATTTTCCTAAAATTAGAGTATTACTTCAATTTTTTTTTTGTTTGCCAGTCGATATACATTAGCGGGAAGGGGGGTTAGTAGTGTTAGGGAGTTAGTCCAACCACGCCCCTCGCGGGGCTCGAACCCAGGCCTCCACTGAGGAGGTGGGGTGAAGTTCCAGCTGTGCTAGCCTGGAACTTCAGTATTACTTCAAAATATTTGGGAAGTTGTGTGATCAATTTCTTGGCTGCTGTGCATCAAAATCACTTTGCTTCCTGCTCGGATCCTACTAATAGAAGCTGT
This sequence comes from Vaccinium darrowii, assembly GCA_020921065.1. Taxonomy (NCBI): domain Eukaryota; kingdom Viridiplantae; phylum Streptophyta; class Magnoliopsida; order Ericales; family Ericaceae; genus Vaccinium; species Vaccinium darrowii. The sequence goes on from CM037159.1 coordinate 28,458,903, forward strand.
ATGCTCTACTAATAAAAGCTGTATGCTCTGACAAATAATGAGAAAATTTCATATTATTTTGGGAGTTGTGTAGAGCATAAACCATCGTTACTTACTAGTAGTAGTATATTTTAGGAAATTTGTTGTTATTTTTTGAAAAATGGCAACAAAGTCAAAAATTTCTCAAATACGACATATGCCATTTCATTGATATTTTCTCAAATACGAGAAATGCCACATTCACGAAATTGGGTCAAGGGTTGGGGACTAGGGGTAACGATAGGTGCGTGTAATTTGGGTCTGTATTATGCTTCTAATTAAATGGTACTCTTTCCTCGAAATTGCCATTTTACGCATTTCATAAAATTGACATTAGGTAGCCCCTACTGGGCGAAGTGAATGCTCACCCCTCTTTTGGGATAGACCTCAATTGAGAGACTTGAAATTTTGCATCTTAAAAACATTTTATTTTTGTAAATGTGAGTATAGTCGGTTGATGTCACTAGGTATGACTACTTTTAATCGTATATAAATTATGATTAGTATTTTGGCATAAGAAAAATAAAGTCCAAATAAACCCAATTGACAAAGTTCAAAGATGAAAGATATTATTGAAGTAGATATAAATATCTAGTTTCTAGAAGCTCTATAATATCTATCTTCTAGAAATTCTACAATATCCTTGTGAAATATCTAGATTTTTTTGTGTGAATTAGTTACATCTGTAATTTTAGAATCTGCCTCAAAGTTTATCTTATATGAAAATATCTTTGTACTAGATCCTTCCATGGATTTGGACTAGACTCTTCCATTGAGTAGTATAAATATGGATGGATTCTAGCTATTTTGCACCAAGCAAAAAAAAAAAAAAGAGTTTTGAGTTTGAGTGTAATATAAATACCCTCCTTCCCCACCCTTGCCTTAACAATTTCTCCCTCCCCCAAAATCTTGTCAAACTAAACATTGTAAACTCCTACTCTTCCATCAAACGTATCTTAAGACATGCGATACGTATCCCGATACGATTTATACAATGAAAAAACAATACAAGGTACGTATCTCGATTTGAAAACACTGCGCGTGACAACTTCATATAAGTTGCAATACCTCCTCTTATAAAGCGGAGCTATTTTCTCTACTCTTTTAAATTGATTGAATGGGAAAGAGGTTTCTCCATAGTTGGGCCAGCTGTAGTAAATTTTTTGAAAGCCTGATTGGAGTTAATTATCAGCCAACAACTCGACTCTTTAGGCGTTTACTACTGAAGAGGAATTGTCTTGAGGGTGATTAACTTTTTAGTTTCAAATAAGGCCTTTTTGCTCAAATTTGTTGGAAGAAAATTGTTTTTCTTTGTTGTGCTGATGAGTAACAGTACATTCATTTATATCTTGCTAAAGAAAGGTTGCAACCCTATACTACAGAACTGTTTGATTGGAAGGTATTCTTTCCACATAACTTCCTGCCTTCTTAAGTCGACTGAAGTTTTCACGACCTCTGGTACTCACATGCACTGCGTCCTGTTTGAATTGTTAAAATGTGGTCAATTGAAGTGTGGAAAGATTGTGCTCAATAGTCCTATGACTTCAAGTTTTTCCTTGTTAAAGAATCAATGGTCATATAAGGTGGATATCTATCAAAGTTATTTGCCCACTCTAACTTTTTGGATGAAGCAATTGTTCTTCTCATTGAGTTGATTTTGAATTAGGAAAACTATTTCTCAACCTCACTATTTTAGAGATATAGCATGTCTGCATGTGTGATAATTACCCATTACTTACAAAAAACATTCATTGTGTTTCTTTTGTTCTATGACATGGAGGGGATTCTCACGTAGATTGGTATACATGCAATTTTTTGTATCTTTTTGGACATTAGTTATGCAAAACCACCTATTCATGTGCTGATTGTGCACAGTGCTTGCTAGCATGATTGTGAAGTATGTAGGTTACAACTTCAAGAGGCCTACCATGGAACCTTTTCTTTTTTATGCTGGTTGGAGAGTTTCTGTGATTTTGTGTTTTGTTTTTTCTATTTTTGGGGGGTGGGCAAGGGGAATGGGGGGCTTAAGGGTATACACAAATGCTATGCCCCACTTTGTGGTGCAATATTGATTTTGACCAAGTACTAATAGGAAAATGAATTGGTGCAATTCCCTTCTAATTGTGATCACACATCTGTTGTAACCAAATGGAGAGAGTCAAGTTCGCATTTCCTTATTTTGCCTATTAATGTATGTTTCTATATGTGTATCTTCTTGTACATGGCAAGAAAGATCATTGAAAATTAGAGTTCCAAAATTCTTTTAGCATTTCCACTATACAACATTTCTTATTCCGCAAGTTAATTTGGCAAGGTCTTTGCTCTTGGTATTTAGGTTTAGTGCTTTGCTAATTGTTACTGTTTGTGCTTTGCTATTGCTCCATTTGTCGTATAGTTGGCATTCACGCACACATTTTCTTTACATCCAGGCAAAAAGGAGTTCTGTCAAGTTGGACATTCGTAGAAAATTCTCAAACGCATGAGCAATCACAGTGATTCCTTCAGTTGCTTGGATTGGATTTGAGGTATTCATCTTATCAATAGAACATGCTTTCAACCATTTGCCTTACAGCTCCATTTCTTGATTTTTTCCCTTTATAATTAATTTAATCGATTTTTTTGCCATCACCAAATTGAATTAAGGCTATTGGGCAATCTATTGAGCAATATTTTCTACACACATATTCTACTATGGTCTGTTCTTAGCCTTAGTGGCAAAAAGAACTTATTACTGAAGCTTGGCAGTAGTTCTGCAAACCAACCAAGTTGGGCCAAGTATTAGAAGGAACAAGTTGGGTTCATTTAGTTTAATGATTTTCAAACTTGGCTTGAGCTTGAGTCGAACCAAGAAGTCTCTCTTGGAAATTTGGACCCCCAGAATATCCGCTTTGAGATAATCCTTATTGGCCAAGTTTACATCCCTGAAAAACAAACTCGTTTACTTCAAAGCAACAAATCCAAGTGCTTGGTGCAATTTTATTCACCCACGTAATGTATTGAAGCGCAGGTAATGGCTTGGAGGTTGCAAGCATGGAGGATTCAAGGAATAAGTTGGTTCCATTAGCAGCTATGAAACTCTAAGAAGAAACTGTTAACAACTAAATACCATTGGATGGAGACACATTGACACAACTCTCTGCTGCAGTATTCTGCAAAGCTCAAGCATCCTCAACAGGAATCATCAGTAGTAGTGCCATCAGTCTTAGAACTAGAAGTGCCATCAGCCTCAGAACCAGAACTAGGAGTGCCATCAGCCCAAACTGAACCACTTGTGGTTAACTACATGCCAAACAATAAAAAGCACATTAGATAATCAGGATAAAAATGGAACTGAACTATTTAAGAAACCTAAATTAGCTCCAAAATAAATAATACCTTGATTTGGCGGTAGTAAGGACAGTGTGTTGGTGGATCTATATTGGTGTAACAGTTTGAGCAAACAAGGCTTTCGCAAATGTGACAAGTGTGCCACTCAATTTGATAATCCTCTATATCATACACAGGGGACCCATCCAGTGTGTAAGCCATGGCATCAAAGGTGTTTTTCACCATAGGACAACACCTACAAGACCCATCCATTTCCAGAAAACAACGCAGCTTTCTAATTTCAAAAATCCCTGCCTAAAACATTAAGAATACACAATTACCAAATGCTGCAAACAAACTGAAGGATCAGGAAATAAGATAAGCATTAATGGAATTAACGAAATACCTCATCATCGCTCCACGATAGAGTGTCATCCACAACCCTAAGGAATTTGCTGCAGATGATTGCAAATCATCTGCAGCAAATTCCTTAGGGCTGTGGATGACACTTTGTCGTGGTTGATTTTTGCAATCATCTGCAGCAAACTCCTTAGTGCTGTGGATGACACTCTATCGTGGAGTGATGATAAGGTATTTCATTAATTCCATTAATGCATCTTATTTCTTGATCCTTTAGTTTGTTTGTAGCATTTGGTAATTGGGTATTCTTAATGTTTTAGGTAGGGATTTTTGAAATTAGAAAGCTGCGTTGTTTTCTAGGAATGGATGGGTCTTGTAGGTGTTGTCCTATGGTGAAAAACACCTTTGATTCCATGGCTTACACACTGGAATACCCTCCGTATGTTATAGAGGATTATCAAATTGAGTGGCACACTTGTCACATTTGCGAAAGCCTTGTTTGCTCAAACTGTTACACCGATACAGATCCACCAACACACTGTCCTTACTGCCGCCAAATCAAGGTCTTATTTATTTTGGAGCTAATTTAAGTTTCTTAAATAGTTCAGTTTCATTTTTTATCCAGACTAGCTGATGTGCTTTTTATTGTTTGGCATGTAGTTAACCACAATTGGTTCAGTTTGGGCTGATGGCACTCCTAGTTCTGGTTCTGAGGCTGTTGGCACTTCTAGTTCTAAGACTGAAGGACTACTCCTGATGATTCCTGCTGAGGATGCTTGAGCTTTGCAGAATACTGCAGCAGAGAGTTGTGTCTATGTGTCTCCATCCAATGGTATTCAGTTGTTAAGAAGATATATTCACACGAAAGATCTTGATCTTGAAGTAATCTTTAGGATGGCCTTGGCTGTCATTTTTGTTATTGAAATCAATAGTTTTGGTTCATTGTTACATACATTGCTGTGGGTTTCAACTTGAAACATGTCGCCAAGCTAAAGGGTCCAAGCTGATTGTATGGTACCCCCCCCCCCCCCCCCCCCCCCCCCCCCCCCTCTCTTTTTTTTTTTTCAATTAGAGTTTCTTCTTAGAGAAATTGTGTTGTGTTGAAGTGTATGAAAGTCTGTTATGGAAGTGTTGAAAGGCCATTACTTAGTTCACGCAACCTTCTCAGGGCCTTTTCCTCTCTGCAATGGTCTCATCACCATGTTAGAGTGTCCTCATGCCGTTCCTTTATGTGTCTTAACGGCCTTTATTTCTATTTTTAGCTTGCAGTTCTCTTCTGTGCTCTTGTAATCCCCCATTGTTTGCATGTTTTAGTCTATCAATTAGTCTTTGTGCTGTTGTGTTTTGTGGGCGGGTGCTTGTGCATGTGTTTTGTTTGTTTCATTTGTTTCCTCTTGTTATATGTGGCAGATTTATTTTTGTAAAACTAAGGATATTCTTCTTTTTTGTCTGTTTTTGTTTTCTCAGTTATAACAAAATATAAGTTGTTTTTGTATTTGTTGTTGTTGTTTGTTATTCTTCTTGAGATGATCTTATTCTCGAGGTCATCTTCTCTTTTTCAATTGATCTTCATCTTCTTGGTTAATCATCTCCTCCCCCTCCTCGTTTTACTGATATTATTCCACTTGTTTTGTTGTTCTACTTGTTTTGTAGTTAATTTCTTCTTTTTTATTTTCTTCTCTTCCAGTCAATTTATTATTTTTGTTCCTGTGATTTCTTCTTATTAGGTGAGGGTACACATCATATGTTTGGATTTTCATAAGTCAATAATACGATCAGCTACCTGATTTTCCAATGGGGAAATGGTCTCCGTTTGGGATAGGATTTTATTATGTTGTTGAACAAAGTAATAGTTACCCGTTAATGGCTATGTATTTTAATCGAGTATTATCAGGATGTTCTTAATTTACTTATTTTCCTTGGTCTAATTCAGCATTTACTGCCACCCATTTTGTTTGTGATTGATTAACCTCTGTTTTCATACACTTTTTGTACAAACTCTGATAATTTTTTCCTATTAATCTCTTTTTGTTTATGTTGGGTACAAATTTGATCATTTTGCTCAACACAATCTCACTCACAAGAAAAGAAATTACATGAGTTTTTATGGAGTGGTTCGGACCTATTCAAGATATAACATATCTCTTAATGACATCTTTGAGAAAAAAAAGAAATTCTTTGTTCAACTATTCTTTATCGTCAGTCTCTTTTCGCGAGAAAGAGAGAGAAAGAGGGATTGAGTTTTATTTATTTTAGGGACTGAACCAAGATAAGAATTTGGACTGCCTACGCATCTATGGTTCGGGATCAAGCCGAACGTATTCATGTTTACGTAAATTTTTTTTTTTTTAAGTGAGCCTCTGTGACTCATTTATTTGGTGAAACTTCAAAATTTTAGGATTTGCGTTATCACTGTAAGAAGAGTACATCCCAACTAAGTTGACACCTATTCCTTTACCAATCATATGCCAATCTTATACTCCCTCTGTCCCTTTTAAGTGATTCATACAGAAATACGTGCAATTTTAAACCTGTCCCAAAAAGTTTGTCCTACTTATAAATTTCTAAATTTTATGTACAATATACATTGTTACCCCAAAATTGTAACTCTTCAAGTTTGCCCTTCATTAGTTGACTCTAATAAAATGGGAGTTAATCAAGCTTTGAATTTAAATTGTTTTCCGTAAAGCAGAAAATTTTGCGGCCAATGTAATCAGAGACCTTTTTCAAAATTTTAAAATGCACTTTAAATTTTAAAATTTTCAAATATTTTTCTTTTGGTCTCATTGTTTTGATTGTTAAAAGCATCTCAAGGGTAGAAATGGAATTGACCAACTTTCCTTTGTTGAAAATTTTAAATTGGTCCTTTATTTTGGGACAGCCAAAAAAAGGAAAGTAGACCAAACTTTTTTGGACGGAGGGAGTATTTCTCTATATAACTTTTTAATTTGTTTTATACCAAATTAAAGTGCTCATTGAGTACTTTAATTTGGTGCAAAAAAAATTTAAAAATGATACACGAAGTTACATTTTTAAATGTCTGCAAAAATACACGTTTCCCAAGTGGATCACATAAAAAGGGACGGAGGGAGTATCTTTTTTGACTTTGTGACTGCACCTATTTGAGTAGGTTGCCTACGCATCCGAGTTCGATATGGAATCAAGTCAACGTAGTTCAATTTCGGAATTTGACTTTTGTTGGCGAACATTTGAAGTTAACAAACTTTGTGGTTGTACCCATTTGAATGGGTTGCCTACATATTTGAGTTTGACATGGAATCAAATAAACATGGTTCAATTGGTTTAAGGCTTAAGCCTTTGTCTTCCAATATAGCCTTCAGGAAAACTCATTTGCTGTGTTACCGGGAGTAAAAAGTCTTTATCTTTTTAATGCAAGCCGATGGTAATAGTAGCTAGATTCAAGAGCAACATTTTAGGCTTCAAGTTCATGCTTTCCAGAGGCAAGATTTGGGCTGCACTTCATTAATCATTTTGGCTGTTGACATCAACTGCTCATAGATTTCATGCCTTTGGAGGCATTTTATTTGAGGCAAAAATATTAAATTGACTCTGTTGAATTAGGTCAATTTAAGTGGAGCTACCCTCTTACCCCTTGACAAAAAAAAGACGACAAAAAAAAAGAAAAAAGAATTAGGACAATTTGTGATGAAGGAATCTGGACAGATCAATGTAATTCTAGGCCTTGTACATCAACACTTTTGGCTTTATAAACCACTGTTGTATTCAAATTTGTCACCAAGTTGCTAGAAATGTTGGTCTTTCAAAGGTCAATTTGCAGAGCACAGAGCTGTGCTTTAGGGTACAAATTGGCTAAGAGCATTCTTATTGGCCGACTGAAATCCAGCCAAAAGCTAAAGTAGTAAATGAGAGAGGAAAAACTGAGAAAAAACTACTCAAAATCAAGTGACACAAATTAACACAAAATTGTAGGGAATGAACAGTAACTTGACAAATATGCTCACTTTCCTTTATTCTATTAATTTCTCATGCCAGCACAACAACAAGACCAACTGATTTTCAATAGAAAATGGCCGGACTGTTCACCTGATGCTCGCCGAAAAAGTGTTCGGAAATTGCACAATGGCCGAAATTTGGATCTGAGATGGGTTTGATCTCACACTGGCAGGAAATCACACAGCCATGGCCGGAAATCTTATGCCTAGGGCCGGCCTTGGCTCCGGGTCCGTTATAAAACCAGAGAAGTGCACATTTCCAAATCCTCCAAAATATCAAGTTATGCCAATTTTACCTTCTCAATGTGGCCACTTTCATCTTTCCATGTACCTGTCAAATTCAAACACTATAGCAGAAAATCCCTTCCCTTATAAGATCATTAGATCATATTCGTATTCCTCCTTGCATGGACAACACAGAAACATCACCACATCTACGTCTTCGAAGAAGCACTTCTTTTGATTTGTGGGCACACTTCCGTAACAAATGCTTGGTTTTCTCTCGATGGGGTGATTCCACAGCTGTTTATCCTCCTCCTTTGAGCTGGATTCACCCACCCGTCGGCGTGAAAGGAGCCCGTCGCGTTTCAGCAAGAGAGCCATCTCATAGGCTGAGCTAACAGTGAACATTCCTGTGCTTGTGTGATGCCGAGTGATCCTATCCTCCATCGGATGCTCAGGGAGAGTCATGGATAGAGCAAGTTGAGCTTCTTGCCAGCAACTCTCGGGTCATCTCACCCCACGTCTATGCATTTGAAAGGGCTGGAAGGGCTGTAGGAATCAGTTCGAGGTGCGTGCGAACTTGTTTGGCTGGTGGGCTCACAATCATTATCAAATTAAGCTCGGCGTTTTGTTCGTGACTAATGAGAAAGAATATGTAATGAAAATGTTGAATCAGCAAAACAAATCCTAGCCTATGTTGGGTTCATGGGACCGACAACACAAAGAGACGAGCCATCTCCCAATCAGCTGTGGTAGGTGCACAACATTTCAACTACTCTCGTCAAACACACTATTTATTAGTTTAAGATTATCACCAATGTCTTATCAACTTGATTTTTTTCATGAATTATATTCATGTCACCTACAAGATAAATGGTTTGGGTAATCAAAATATGTTGAGGAACTCTATGTACTGTGCCTCGAGAAGTGTGCTTGAGAGATGTTAAGAGAAAAAAAGAAAAGGAAAAATCTACGGTCAGCCCAATGGGCGGACACTAAGGTGCATAGAATCTGAACTCTTACATGTAAGAGTTCAAACAATGAAAACTCTTACATGTAAGAGTTATAACTCTTCCATGTAAGAGTGTGTCTTATCGTTAGCCTAGTAGGCTGACAATAGAATGACGGAGAAAAAAAAAAAAAAACCATCCAAACTTTTACGGTTCATTTTTGCAGCCACAAATTTGAATCGTACGATAAACACAGTACCAGTGTCTAATCAAAGCTAATTTACTACAACATAACACAGCTACCAGTGTCTAATCAAAGCTAATTTACAAGTTACAACTTAGTACTTCTTTGCAAATTCTAAAATATATGTGAACATTTCCGATTATTGTTTGAGACTCTAATGGACCCATGAAGGTTCAAAATTGGACCACACTAGGGTAATATACTCTCTTTTTTTTTTTTCAACGATCAATCTCATAAGAGGTGTGGAGATGGAATCGAGGCAGTCAATTTTCGCACATCTTGATTAATTTCCTTTCTAGTTCAGTCAAGACAAGCTATCCATGTCAGAAATGGGGAAATCATAAGAAACTACTCTTTTGTGACCCTTTTTTTTTTTGCTCAGTTACTATTTTGCGACCTAATCGTTATGAATCAAACCCTAATCGTTAAGAATAACCCCTCCATCCCTCGAAACGAAGGGTTTTTAGACTCCACACTTAAAAAAACGTGATACCCTCGCACTCAGTCACAGACACACAGAGAGAGAGAGAGAGAGAGAGAGCGATAATGGAGGGCGCATCGTATCAGCGATTCCCTACGGTAAAAATCCGGGAGATGAAAGACGACTACTGCAAGTTCGAGCTCCACTCGACGGACGCCTCCATGGCCAACGCCCTCCGCCGCGTGATGATCGCCGAGGTCCCCACCGTGGCCATCGACCTCGTAGAGATCGAGGTCAACTCGTCCGTACTCAACGACGAGTTCATCGCCCACCGCCTCGGCCTCATCCCACTCACCAGCGACCGAGCCATGAGCATGCGCTTCTCGCGTGACTGCGACGCTTGCGACGGCGACGGACAGTGCGAGTTCTGCTCCGTCGAGTTTCACTTGAGGGCCAAGTGCATTAATGACCAAACCCTAGATGTGACCAGTAAGGACTTGTATAGCTCGGACCATACTGTTGTCCCTGTTGATTTCTCTGATTCTGGATCTGGTATTGAGAATTCCGAACAAAGGTCTCTCTCTCTCTCTCTCTCTCTCTCTCTCTCTACGACTATATCCATCCTTCTCATAATATATGCTATTATTTGTTCCATCAATTTGAACTGTAGCACAAGGGAATTTTTTTATGCTTTTATTTATTTATTTAAATTAGTGGAAATGCTTACAGCTTTTTTAGTCCCATGTTGTTGACAAAGAAGATGAAAGGATTGTCTTTCTCATTTTGGATAGTAAGAAAGCAATGCATGAGACAGGGGGACATGTGGGATTTCTTTCTCATATGCAATTTTAGTACTTCTAAACTTAGAGGCCCAATCCATATTTGTTTGTAACAAAAAATGTTGAGAATCAAACCTGGAGGGTAAGGGAGTTATATTTCTCCCTGTTTCTCACCTTTGTAACCATTTCCCCTCAAATTTATAGTACAACCATGGCAGAGGGTTACTTACATTATCATTTCTTATCATTTATCAGTGAATCACTGAGACGAAACTCTGTTAGCCATTTACGTTTTGGAATGCATTTTGAATTAACGTATCAAACTCGTGAATTTAATGAGCCTAAACTATCTGAAAATGTTTTTTTTTATGTACTTTCTCTGACCTTTTTTTTCTTCACATTTTTATCAGGAGCGAAGAGAGTCTAGAGACAAAAATTTACAAAAATGTAGAGAGTTGGAGTTTGACTTGAAAATGAGAGAAAATTAGCCAGAATGCAACCAAATTTGAGTCTCTACACGATAGTTTACAGAAAAACGAACGATCTTTTGTTGGATGTATGATTAAAAAGGAGAATCACTTGCGTGTTTAGAACTACATGACACTTAACTGTGTGATCCATATAGTCTCGCAGCTCCCCTATCGTACTTTTAAGAGCATTCATTATGCACGACAGACATGTTCCTTTTTCTGAATGATCAGTATTTTCGCATTACTTGACCTTGTAGTCAATTACTAGGTAGCCAAAGATGAAATCATTTTAGGTATTTTTATTGTTGACGTGTTTCTTAGGTTTTGTGAGAGCGACTTACAGTCTTTCTTTGATCATGCCATTTCTCTGAATCTGGATCTGGTAGTGAGAATTCCTGACAAGTATATGTCCATTTTCTTTGACTTTGGAGTATACAAATCAATTTCTTCGAATGATGTTCAAGATTATTGTTGCAAATGTTGAGTAAAAGTCCGACCATTGCATGATGGAATAGAAGTTGAATATGTTTGCCTTTCTGGTGTTACTGTAAAAGCTTGCAGCTTGTTGTAAAAATTAGGTGATAAAAAAAAAGAAGAAAAGGAATAGCTGATTATTAAAAAGAAGAGTTAATAGTTGTAGTCTCCCGTGTGGGTGAAAAAAAGAATTGCCCCTTTCGATTGTGACTTGTGAGAAAGGGGAGGAAATGTAAATAAAGGAGAATCCTATTTCTTGTTAGTATAAATAAAAGAGGTGAGGAATGGGAGCAAGGGTGGCAAATGAAGAAACAGAAGGTTTTTGCGGCCTTTTTTGTTTCTCACCATTTGATCTGCATTTGCAATCATGCTGTTGTCAACAGAATCTAATTGTCAAACTTGAGAGTAGTTGTATAGTCAGGAAAATTATTAGTAGCTCCAAGGAGTACCACGTAGACAATTTCCGGAGTACATGTATCGCCTTCGTGGTATTCCCAAGAAATGAATGATCGCACCACACATTGAATGGGTCACCCCTTGTCTCCACTACCCAACTATAAGTAAGTCGTGATATCCCACCCGCAGTATTTATTGGTATTTCATTGGTTAGGAGTACCATGTCCCACGTGGAAACGCCTCTCGGTACTCCTGGAGCATTGCTTTATAACGCGTGTACTCTGTATGCAGGGGGATTATCATTGTGAAACTACGCCGCGGGCAAGAACTGAGGCTGAGAGCCATAGCTAGAAAAGGAATTGGAAAAGACCATGCTAAATGGTCACCTGCAGCAACTGTTACTTTCATGTATGAGCCTGAGATTCATATCAATGAAGATATGATGGATACTTTAACACTGGACGAGAAAAAGAGTTGGGTTGAGAGCAGTCCAACCAAAGTGTTTGACATTGATCCTAATACTCAGCAGGTTGGTTGAAATTTTGCTTAGCTTATGTGGTTGAAGCAGTCACATTGCGATGTCCTGAGACTAACTGCATATATGACACTTATCAGTTGGCTTCTTACAGCCAACTGATAAATGGTTATTTGGGTCTACCCTTCTGTTTGCCTTTTTTAAGCTTCACGCTGTGCTCATTGGTTTGATCATTGCTTAGGCAGATGGAACTTATCTTGAATGCTGATTTTATGATGATGTGACCAACATTTCTGATATTTGTCTCCTTTGCGTGTCTTTCTGAGTATTAAGGGCATGCTTGATAACTGTTATAATAATGAGGGGATTAGCAATGAGGTAGGATTAGGATTGAGATTCGTAATGATTGGGATGTTGTGCAACCTGCTTATGTGACATTGACGACGTTTCAAAACGGAGGTATTAGTGGTTGAAACGAGATGACTAAGGGTATATGTGGTGGACACCAAGACTTTTCAAACTCATTCCCCTAAATAATTTCATATAAGAGAGGGAAATCATTCACCTAATATTAAGAAGAGGGTTTGAAAGCTTTCTTAACCATATAGGTGTGATACATGTGTATGTGATTATAAAAAGCCAGATATTGTGTTGGCTTTTCTATTCAACATCGACACTTCATCATGTTGGTCTTATGGTATGGGAGGAGTTCGACCTTTCAACAATCTTAGTTCATCGGTCACAAAAAATGTAAAAGAAAAGCCAGCATGGGGATCCAATCATCCAAGATTTTAGTTCATCGGTCACAAAAAATGTAAAAGAAAAGTTTTTTGTTATTACACAAAGCTCTATACAAAACTGAAAATCTATCGGGCCCAGTTTATTTTGTTTTAAGTTCGTTTTTCATTCACTTTAGCTGCATATGAATTATTATATTTAAAAATATCAAAACTGAAGAAAAATATAATTATATGTAAACAAATGCGAAGTTTTAAAGCATTTTTTTGAAGCTAGGGGGTTCGCTTGATCCCTATCGTGACATAGTGGAGCAGCCCGTGTCTGTGGTCTGCACTGTTAGGATCGGCAGATTAATTGAAATTGATGCTCATACAAATTGCATCACCCATGGAGCTCATGTAACTTGAGAAATTAGTTGTTTCCTTAACATTTTCAGGCGGATGCTATGACTATTTCTGTGGATTGTATGTTATTTTATTTTTTTGTTTATTTTCTTTTGGATTGTTACTTTTCCATTGCTAGTGACAGGAAAAATGTTATATTTTTTTCCCTTTTCTCCCAGGTTGTAGTAGTTGATCCAGAGGCATACACGTATGATGATGAAGTGATCAAGAAAGCAGAGGCAATGGGGAAGTCAGGACTAGTTGAGATATATGCCAAAGAAGACAGTTTTATATTCACCGTGGAATCAACTGGCGCAATCAAAGCTTCTCAGCTGGTACTCAATGCAATAGATATTCTCAAACAAAAGCTGGATGCAGTACGCCTATCGGAGGATACCGTAGAAGCAGATGAACAATTTGGTGAGCTGGGTGCACATATGCGAGGAGGGTGATCCGTTTATCTGACCGGAATCCTTGGCTGGTCTGAGAAAGTCAAATTACTTCCATTTGCCTACTGAGCTGTGTTTGTATCGAGGTGGCTCTCTGCTCCCTGCAAGTTTGTGATTACTAAGATTAAGAATGCTAATTTCATTTTCTGTACTTCGTATTCAAACTTCTGGTAACAATTGACTTGTGTTTTCCGTCTTTCGCTCTTGTGTGGCTGAACATGTTTCATCCTTTTGAATTAAGCTCACAAGAAGTGCAAATTACCGTAGGATATTGTCTTAATGTAGGCTATGTTTGGACCGTCTTGTGCTGCCCTTGTTGGTATATCATGTTGTGGTTCACTTGATGTATTTCTTCGAGGAATGGGTTGCATTTTGGTAGGTTGGTGGTGTATCTTTTGCGTTTTAGAATTACATGCCTTCATGAATCTTGCATTTGTCAACTTTCTTCATTTGTGCCCTTCATATAGAGGCACATCGAATTACCACTGTTCCCTCCTCAAAATGAGACAAGGGTATCCAACCTCTTGGCAAAGGGGATAAAAAAAAAAACCTCTTGGCAAAGGGGGTGATGTGTTATTAAAATGATTGCTCGGGCACGCCAATACCTTGATACGGTCCAAACGTGAATGAGAGCGTAGGGTCTAATTTCTCCAAGAATTTGTCACAACCCTGGGAAAGTTGCAAGTATGATTCGAGGTTGCCTTGCTTCTTATGGCCCGTTTGGATGATGTATTAGTTTGAGACGGATTAAATAATAAGAGGATAAAATAGTTGGGATGATTAAATAAGAAGGGTGGACCCACATTGATGTGACAGTTAAGAAGGGAGCATTAAATAGTACATGGTTTGGATGAGGGATAAGAAGGGTGGACGATGTAAAATCATGTCAAAAGACAAATTTGCCCTTTCATATGCCCGTATTAAATTATTAGTTAAATCAATTTTATAATTTCTAACATAATTAATTTGCTACACTTAAACAAAAATTAAGCCATAATAAGTCCTTCCAATAATTTTTTTAATAAATTAAAATCATTAAATATTCAAAAACTAGTTTTATTTAGGGCTTGAGTGAATTAACAAATTAAATATAGGGTGGTGAAGTGTAATTTTTACACTTAAAACCAAAAGGGTGAGAGTGGTTAGTATCTTTTTTTTCTTCTTCTTCCTGAACGGCTGAACCCACCCAGAACCGAACCAGACGACGGGCAAAAATCCGACAAAATCAACGGCGATGGTCCGACAAAAGTGAAAACAACGGTGATGGTTCGGCAAATCCCTCACTCAAATACGGTTTTTTTTTTCCCCCCAATTGTATGTATTTGTTATGAAATTTCTAGATCTGAAATTTTTCTCTCTATTTGTTGTTTGTTGTGGGTATTCAAGTACTTCGACCCCCTTATAGTCCGGGTTCTCCCGGATTATTTAGACGGCGGCTATTTAGTTTTTTTTTGAACAGGAAGACAATTCCATTGATAAAGCCCAAGGCACATACAAGAGACTCCGTCCAAAATACACTGAGAGAAAACTAGTAACAACAACCCAAATAACAAAGCGGAAAAGTAAGAAGCCCTCTCAAACGGCCTGACGCGAGCCTTGCTCTCTAACACATACTGAAAACGCATCACAAATTGAGTGCGAAATCAAACCGAAACAAAGTCGGGATTAGTGTGAGTCGAGGGAGAAAGAGAGTAACAACTCACGGGTCGTATAGTTCTCAAACAGATTAACAGTAGTCAAGCCTCGACGGAGCCAAACCGAACCACCAGATCTGGAAAAACCCAGATCGGAAACAACAAAAACTACCAACTAAGCATGAAAACTAAAAACAAAAAACAGCAAAACAGCAAATCAGCAAAACAGTCCAATCCAACCAAAACAACCATTGAGTTGCCTCACCGAGTTCGATCGGTATGGACCGAGTAGCGACTCGCCTCGACTCCGGGATGAAAAACAAGCTCCAAGGCCGGCCGCCTACGGATCTGAAACTTTATTGCACCGGAGGGGCCAAACCACCCAAGTTCAACCCATCGTCAGATCTACTGCGAAGCTCCTGAGTCCGACAGCGGAGAAAGGTTTAGAAATGGAGAAACGGTGGCTGATGGTGGCGGCTGGTGGAGGTGTGGATGGGTGGTGTCTGGTGGAGAACGCAAGGGGTTGGTGACGGCTGGAGGAGGCTAAAGGTAGATCGGCAGTGGGTTGAAAGGCGGTGGCCGGCGGTAGGAACCAAGCGGGGGTGGGGCGCGAGGGCGGCAACCCCACCCCCAAACAAAGATCAAAACAGAGAAGGGAGGAGAGGGGAGTGATGGAGGAATAGATCAACCATGAAGGAGGTCGGAAGGAGGGGCGGCGGCTATGGAAAGATGAAACCCTAGATCTCTACTCTAGAGAGAGAAAGAGGAGACCCGGCTGGGGTGGGTTTTTTTGTTCCCAAACCATGGGCTAAACGTCCCATCACCTCCTCATCTGGCAGGATTTCTTCATCCTCCTTCTTAGTGCTGCATCCAAACGAGGCCTTAAGGGCTTAATAGTCACAGGATAAAACTTGAGAGTAGTGTGCAAGCTAAGAAGCTGTTTGCACCAAAAATTAAAAAGTTATGCAACTGTGAATTACATGGTGCCTTTTGCCTGCCTCCTTTTTTTTTTAAACAGCAAAAAGATGGGAGGGAGCAACCAGCCTAGCAACCCCCTTAGGCGTGACTATAGGGGTTCTTGACTTGCTGTGAAACGTCTGGCTCGAGCCATAGCTACTGTTCGGAACGATAGACCATCACCACAATACCACCTAAGTACGAGATGGATAAAGGGCCCTCCAAGCAAGTCTTGCAATTGATGGGATTCAAACTTTGTCAGATCGTGTATGGACTGAAGAGATGAGCACTTAAGGCCACTTACCCTTAAAATCTAGGCTATCACCTTCGATGGTGTGCCTTTTGCCTGCCTTGATCTCCCTTTTTTGTAGTTGTATTTCACTTGAAAATGAGCACAGTAAAACCCTAAAAAATGTCCCGTTCCAACTTCTACTGAAGTGCATCCACTTATTTAGAAAAGGACCCAACTATTCACACAGAAGGGAAGGGTACATAAAATGTGCTGACGACTTGTGGGGCCCAATTTTTAGGTCTCATACGAATGATCCAAACTGTTTAATAACTTTAAAATAAATTTTCTAGTGTCCATGTAAAAATTCAGCTCAATTGGATATGCGTAAATGGGTGTTGGGAGAATGTTTATCCACAATGAGGGACTATGGGGACTTCCTTGGTTAGGTTTTTGAAGAAAGTATTTCGTGTAACCAAAAATACTATCAGTACAACATGTTGGATATGCCAAATGCACGGGATTGTGTTGGACCCATCTTGGAACCCGAACAAATAATTCAAGTCATTTAATTGTTTAAAATATTTTTCTAAGGATTTCTGTAAAAAAAAATAAGCTCAATCAAATATCTATAAAGTTAAAAAACTTTTCCTTTTAACCTCATCTATTCTAATATATAAAGGGGAGCACCAATTTGGTGTCCCCTTTTTTTGAAGCTTCGTCTGGTGCAAACAAGAATATCCCATTAGATATTCTAGAGAGAGAAACTCTCAAAATGGGATACAAAGAGTTAACTCTTGATAATATATTCTTAAAATGATAAAAGCTACCAAATGAAAGACCCCCTTATACTATTTATATTACCGCATACATAAAGACACAAAATAACACTTAGGTCATTATACTACTACATCAGGACTCCCACTCTAAAGAAACAACTTGTCCTCAAGTTGGACAAAAAGACTCAAACAACTAAATTAATAAAGTAAGCAGACTCATAATAGGATTGTAGTAGCAAGTATTGATCATGTCACCCTCTTGCAATAACTCATCTTCAATACAAACTTCCGTTTGTGTACATTCACTGCATCCATGCTTATATGCCAAGAGATCACCCATTTGTCATTTCTCTTACGGATCAACACTTCGTCAACATATGAGGCTACACTTGATTCCACAACCACACAAGAATCATCAACCCTAGTATAGAGGACTTTCAACTTCACATCGTGCCCAAGATCATGCCCAAGACTTTCTTGAGTGAACACCATCCCCAAGGGATCTTCAATTTGTTCAAAGTAGTTGTTGCCCTCTTTTGGTACCTCCGCATGTGAAGGTCTAGGAACAAAAATTGCTTTCGGCACGAATGCCACATAAACTTGAACATCTTTCAAAATCGTTCTCATACCCGTAAAGTTGTGTGTCATCTTCAATTTCAAAGTCACAATCATCGATCTCCATGTCATAACTCTCGTCTAAGACTTGCTCACTATCTTCCAAAAAAATGCAAAGCTCATATATCAAAAGATTAGGCATTTCTTGTTCTTCATGACTACCACCAATATCTTCAAATCCTCCTTCATTGTTACCATCAATGACCTCATTTGGATACTCATCATAAATAGAAACATCTTCAAAGTTACCTCTGAAGTCTTCTTTTGGAGACTCATCAAAGACAGGCTCATCTTCATACTCATCTTCAATCTCAAATACACAATCACCTTCAAAAACACCTTCAAGTTCTTCGCTTGGATATTCATCAAACATGGGAACATTCTTATACTCGTAATCATCATCACAAGATGATTCTCTCACCTCCTTAACAAAGAGGAAATTAAGAACACACTCACAAACTTTTTCACTAACTTGCAACTCGAGAATTGGTTCTCCATACTTGAAGCATTCGAATATTCCACTAGGTGATGTGTTTCTAGCCTTCAAGGTATCGATTAAAGGTTGATTCTCCATTGGGACAACCCCCAAGGACTTCTTCTTACCAAAACTAGACGAAGAATAGGCATTGGGATTATGATGGAAAGGGAAGAATTCCTCCTTGAGCTTCTTCTTCATCTTATCCCAATCTCTAATCCTTTCTTTGCCTCTCCCTTGTTGACTAACTTTGAGTTGTGTCCATCAATCCGAAGCTCTCCCTTTAAGGCAACTAGATACCAATTTCACATTCTTTTCTTCGGTAACATGAGAATACTCGAGATACTCTCAATGAAGTTCAACCAATCAACGAATTCCGGTGGACTTCCACAAAACTTGGGAAGTTCATTATCACCCAACTTTGCTCTACGCCAATGCGGAGCTAACAAAGAATCCTCAAATTGAATTCGAGAATTCTTAACATAATCACTGTCTTTGGTTGGAGGTTGCAAGTTACGCACTCCCTCAATCAAAGTAGTAAATTGTTTACTCAACTCATCGATCTCATGGTTTCGGTTGCTAAACTCAACATATCACCAAAAATCCTTTATTTCTACCTTTTCGCCTACCTCTAGCTCTTCTATGAGCCATTACAACACCCAAAATCAACTTCAACAACCAATTCAAGCCCAAACAAGCAACACCCAATCAATTGGGACCCCAAACTTCAAAGAACCACAAGCAATCAACAATAACAACTCCAAATACTGGCCAAATTGGAACAAATAGCAACAAATCACAGCAAACCCAAGCAAAATCACAAAATCCAAGCAAACAGTAGCAAATCGTACTGAAATTGTACTGTAGAGGCCTAAAATCACTGTAACGAACTTAAAATCAGTCCAGCAGTCAGATTCGAGCACCGAAATAGGGTTTTGAAGACCCTATCACTTGATTCGAACACCAAAATAGGGTTTTGAGGGTTTGTTTGCTAATTTTGAGTACCAAAAGGGGTTGCCGGAGGGTTGTCGCTGCTTCAAGTGCCAAAACAGTGATTACAACAACGAAATAGCTAGAATCAGCTACTTCGAGGTTTGAAATGGCTAGATCTGAGACTTATGGTGACCGAAAAGCAAAAACGAGTCCCTAAGTAGAGTTTCGAGGGTCCCTCTGTTGATTTCGAGTACCAAAAGAGGTTGTCGGAGGGTTATTTCACTGCTACAAGTGCCGAAACAGTATTTCGAGGTTCGTACACAAGGATTTGACTTCTGTAAACAAGATTTGAGTACTGGGTAACGCTCAAAAGGGTTTGAAATGGGGTTTACAACTTTCGAAATTGGTGGATCTGAAGAAAACGAGTTGAATGAGGTGTTTTGGGTACTCCAGCGAGGCTCCGACGCCGTTTTCCGGCGAGGAGTAGGGTTCCAACGAGGTTCAGGTGAGATCAATGGTCAGGATTTGAGCTCAGTGTTCTGATACCAAATGTTGCAAACCGGAATATACCATTAGATTTTCTAGAGAGAGAAACTCCCAAAATGGGATACAAAGAGTTACTCTTGATAATATATTCTTAAAATGTATGATAAAATTACCAAATGAAAGACCCCTATATACTATTTATACTACCCCATACATAAAGACACAAAATAACACTTAGGTCCTTAAAACTACTACATCACTGTCACAAAAGTGTTTTCCACTTTTGTCCCAAAACAAAATAGTAAATTATCTTTTTCGGATCTACCCAAGTAGTAACTGTCATGGCTAAGATCGTAAAATACTTCTACAGTTCACACCAACTCCTTTCCCCCGCACATCTTTAACCCCACGTCGCCCACAAGTTTCTTTTACAGGAAAAACTACCACTCCATGCCTGCAGTTCCCCTCTTTTACTCAGGAAAAACAAATGGCTTCCCTCAAACACACACACACACACACACACACACACTCTCTCTCTCTCTCTCTCTCTCTCGTCTTTTCCTGTAGTAGTTAATGCAATGCTATGTATGTGTACGTTTCACATTCATCACTCAACAAAAGGGCAAATGACAAAGTTCCCCTTCGGATTGGGAAAAGGTTTTGTATTCTTCCTTATTTTACCTAAACATGTGTCTTCCAATTTCTCTCAACGAATTTGTGTTCTTTATATGCACCCTTTTTTCCAATTTGTGTTCCAATTCCTCTTGAATTTGGGGGCTCTGCAGACAAGTAGGCGATGCCGAGTCGATCTCGACCGTTCAAACATAGTTTGGACGGACCAGATTAGAAGGGCTGACAATAGGCACTGCCATGTCGATCTCGGCCCTTCAAACATGTTTTGGACGGACCAGATTAGAGGGGTTGCCAAAGGGTGTTTTGGGCCCACGGGTTCATCCCTGTCATGTTGATTAATCTCCATGGCATATTATGCACTTCTGTTTTATTGATTTGTGTTTGTGGCCATTTTTATTTTATTTTTAAAGCCTTGATGGTTCTAAATTTCCAACAAATAGTTAACCAGTTAATCCTATTTTGACCACCGTTATCATTTCCTAACTCCAATTTGTTGTTCATACTTTCTTTATTTGTCAAAGTGAATGTTAATGTGAACCAGTTTTACATTCAACTCCACCATATTTTAGAAAAATACATGCTCAAGGAAAAGGATAAGACTAACACAAAGAGCATCACCAGACCGGTTTAGTTGACCAGTTCAACTTGCACACGCATTTGCGTGTCTACTTAGTAAATAAGCCGAAAGCATTTTGGTATTTACGCTCACCAAGTCATTTGATAAGCCTCGGAATTGTCGATGGCCCATTATCCATTATGACCCCTAAAGGGCGCATTAAATTTCAAGTTCAGAGATTGGTAAAATAAAAACCAAAACCAAAACCAAAACAGTAACCAAAATTGGTGTTTTTTAATTTTTATCTAAACAATTACCAAAACCATCAGTTGTTCAATGCGGTATTTCACTGAAACCGGTGGTGAACATTTTTAATCACCCAACCTTAATACACTAGACGAAATGGGCAACAAAAATATTAGTAATTACAATGTATATAACAAGTGCAATTAACACAAGATGAATCTATCTTCCAAACATTGACAAAATCACCATAGAGTTCACTAAAAAATCAACACTTCACTCTAATTGAAAGCTGTATAATAGATGGTATATATTAGGGTATTTTCATAATTATACTGCAGTTCGGTTTTGGTTACGGTTCGGCTTTGTTGCATTAATGGTATAAAACTGAAACCAAAACTGAACCAGCCAATTTTTCCAAATTGAAAACAAAAAACATAACCGCAGTAAAAGAAAAAATGGTTAAAAACCGTGCCAATCAGTTCTCTCCGGTTAACCATCAGTTCGGGTGGGATTGCCATCCTTATTGGTCATCATAGAAAAATCCAATAGTGAGCAGATAATAAACCACTTACCAATCGTCAAAAAGCTGACAATAAGACCAAGTCTAGGGCGACCCTTCAATACTCACGTTTTGTGTTTCCATAGACCAGGCATACACAAACGGTATCTACAAACAACTCTCATTTCTAATGACATTGACCACCATTTAATATCAACACACGTCGCAGGCAAAAATTAACATAATATCCCCTTGCCACAAGGAGCAAATGTATTAACTACCGACGGGAAACCCACATTGCTATATTAAAACTGCAATACATCAGCAATGACATTAACAAGGCCCAGATGAGTTTGTCAAGAGGAGCATTGAAACCTCAAGGTTAGAGAGGATGGGAAGTCACTATCACAAAACCTGTACACTGACTATTGGTGTAGTGCAGATCTTGTACCTGGATACATTGCAGCTTTGCCGCCTCAGTAGGGTGGTGGAGGATAGAGTCCAGGAAACGGACCTGTTTGCAAGAGAATCAAAGATTCGGTAAATTATGGATAGAGAAAGTGAGAATGAGTTAAGAAAAGAAGAGTTACCTGGAGGAGGATAATAGGGTGAGCTCTGTGGGGGTGGCGGATATGGTGGAGGGGGATAAGCTGAAGGCGGTGGGTATGGTGGAGGATAAGCAGGTGGCTGAGATGGAGGGTAAGGGGTTGATGGATAAGGGCTTGAATGTGGTGGGTATGAAGCATACGATGACGGTGGTGGTGGGTAAGCAGTAGCCGGTGGTGGATAAAAACCTGAAGATGCTGGTGGTGGTGTGGAGTACATGGAGACTTGAGGAGCAGATGGTGCTACATATGGTGGAGCTGATGGGGCATAGCTTGTCGCAGGCTTCTGCAACAATATGAAAGTGCAAAAGTTAGACCAAGTGAAAGAACCTTCATGCTACAATTCCCAGACTAGAAAACTAAGTATGTGAACATAATCAGAAAAAAATAAAGTACAGAAGATGGAGCTTACATTGGCATTGGCATAATGCAAGATAAGTCTAACTTCTCCTGCATGCCTGTCGAGGAAAGGAACATTAGAATGTTGACAAACGTCATTGCCTGACCGTCCAATTCTAGACTGTGGGCTTTGTATTCAACGAGATCCACAAATCATACAAATATCATAGGATATCTGATTTTTAATAAAGCTCAAATCCAAATAACATCACATGATTATGAGGAAGTATCGAATATTTTCAAATTATAATCCAGGGATTTGAGATATTTCTGGAAGTGAAAGAAGATCAGCCATGTTTTTTTTCCTTTTAAGCCCCAAACCACATGGTTGAAAACTGAAATTGGGGAAATACATTCTACATAATTACAAGAAGGCCATTCTTCAGCTTTAACGGACTATTCTTCCCATTGACAGTTATCCGAAATTTTAAGAGTCTTTAAGAGAAAGTAAGAATTGATATCTAGAGTGTCACAGATGGAGCATTATGTGCTGCAGTATTCAGCTGAGCTTCCTATTTTATTCTTATGACCTACACGACAGTGTCGGCAGACACATCTGGTTACAAATTAGAGACTCATGTAGCTGTTTGCTCAGCCATATAATTAAAACTCTACAACTCCATCCACCCAGACGTATAACTGTTCCTCTTGAATACAGTAAGAACAAGTTGCTCAGCCATCTAACTAGAACTCTAGAACTCCATCCGCCCTGACCTAGAACTGTTCATCTTGAATATGGTAAGAACAGCCTGCTTCTATTTGATGACACAGGCAAGGCAGTTGAGTTGAAGAAGAAAACATCACCTGATTTAGATGATAGAAATTTTTTAGACGAATAGATTCACTGCCATAGTTGAAATAAAACAAGCTAAATCTTGCATTTCATACCTTGGAACTAAGACCTATAAGGCTATGACGCTTTTTGCTGAGTCTTTCACAACTTCCACAAACCTCGAGAAACTGAAATGCTACCAGAAACACCTGACCAGTTGTTCAAGCAAAGCTCGCCAATGACATCACTTAGACATAATTCCTGACCATTTACACTTCTGATCATAACCAAATGCGGCATGCCAAGAAGTGAATGGGATATCAAAAGCAATCGACTGCCCTCTGCTGCAAGACATGGCTACCGAAAACCAAGGTCACGAATCAATTTGGCCTGAAAACGTTGGAACTGAGACAGCGGTCTTCACTAAAACACCTAAATTACATAGACAATGGCCATTTCTATCCCTAAGTGAGTTTGAGAAATAAGTATAGCTAAAATTCTAAATAGTTTAACAACTATGCTACCCATGCTACAGTTTATTTCAATGGGCTATTCGTTTATTCTCTCATATAGCTCTACTTTTGCTATTCTCGTGTTTTTAGCTCTCCGTGCATACTTAAGGTTAATTTGAGCAAAGTTCAGCACGTAAAGGGAGTGACCTAAAACTACACAGCACAATTGAAGCTCTTTAGAAGCAATCAGAAATCTTATTTTCCATATTCCTTTTCTTCTAAATAAAACCTTGACTTAAATTTTTTTGTTGATTTTTCTTTTCGGCGTGGGGTGATTCGTGGCTAAGGAGTATGGCAGCCAGATCAATGTCGAAGGGCACAGATAAAAGATCACAGGAGTGAAAAAATCCTCTCTCCATCCACGAAACCATGGAGAAAGCCATTCCAACTACAAAAGAATAGCGAACGTGTAAACTTTAATCTTCACATCATAAAGTTTCCAAATTTGTATCTAATTGGTGTTCAGACTTCAAAGGGTCACTACGTATGTTCACCCACAATTGTCCTAATTTTTACTTCTCTTAGGTCATTTACAAATCCATCTCTTACAGTCAATTCCCACGGCAGCCTTTTATACACCTTAGAAGTTAGAACACACTATTCAATCACAGACATAACATCACAAAAGTCATCAAACCTATTAAGAGTGTTTAGTTTGGTTCTAAACACTCTTAGATTAGTTTAGCTCCAATGTTCGCGGTAACTATTGGATAACATTTTCTACGTTACAGATAGAATCACCGTTCACCAATTTAGGTGAATCTGTATCAACATGTCCATTCCGTTCCTTCCAAAAATCATTTGAGCGAACAAATCACTTCTTAAGCAAGTTGAAACTTGTAAATCATAGAAAACCTCACTATTCTTATCACGACAACTTCGAAGGAAGGTTTTTTTACCTGCCAGTTTTAGTCTGTAGTGGCCACGAGTTGTCGTCGTACCCCCCAGAAAGAACCTTTTGCAATTGAACCCTTCAAAGAGCAAAAAAGTGGTCAGACAACTAAAGATTAAACCTCGCAGAAAAAGGAGCTGATAAATCAAAAGCAAGGAGCAAAAAACTAACTTTCCACTGCCAATGAAATCGTCGTAGGTGAGGGTATTGCTGTTCCAAACAAGAACGTTCAGTTCCCGAAGCCATTCAATTAGCGTGAATGTGAATTTCTCTTGAAACGTAGGGTTTTTGCCTCCATCTATAAAAACAATAGTACAAAATTCAACGAATATTTCTCCAAAATTCACAAATCGAAAAATTTGAATAAACAACAGATCTGATAACGCATAAACACGTTTATACGAACCTGTGCGGGTGTGGGTACGGAACTTGGTGCTACCGTATTCGAGGCAAACGTAGGGATCTTGCCTCGAAATCCATTCTGTGTCTTTCAATTTGTTACAACCAACCACTGTAATCAATCAAATCAACATAAATAACCAGTTACAAATTGAAGATACATACATATTGGTATGTAGAGAGAGAGAGAGAGAGAGAGAGAGAGAGAGAGAGGAGGATACCGGTGACTTCGAGGAGTTGGCCCTGAATACCAGAGATCGACATGGTAGGATAGGGAGAATGGGAGGGAGCGTACATACTACTAATTAACCCAAAACCAAAAGCCCCTTCTTGTATGCGAAGGAGCTTCAAGAAGACTCTCTCTCTCTCAAAAAAATTCTGCTGGTTTCTTTCCTCTGAGCTTCTCCAATGGAATTTTTAAATATGCCGATCGTTGACGAGAGAAATTTACTGGTCCTTCCTGATTCACAAAAGCAGTTTTTGAAGGAATTAATGCTTCTTGCTTTTGGGAGGAAGGAGATGATAAGCGCGTGGGGTTTTGGCTGCTTCCCACCTCACCCGTAACTATCACATTCATCAGCGGCACCCCACCTAAGCCTCATCATCGGGCCGGGCCGGGCCAGCCCGCAAACTTCAAACCCAAGCCCGCCCATGGGCCGGGCTTATCGGGGGCGGGCGGGCCAAAATCTTTATTCCTTTAGGCCTCGTTTGATTCGTGGATTAGGAGGGTGGGATTGGACTATTTTAGTCCAATCCCGCGTTGTCCCTTGTTTGGTTCCCACAAAAGCAGGTGGGATTAGTAATCCCGGTACAGAAGTTATCTTATATGGTAGGTACTATCTAATCCCATGGGGGGTGGGATTCACAATCCCGGATTAAAACACACGGAAGGGGTGGAGTTCAACAATTACAAAATTGCCACGGAAATAAAATCACTGATCATCTTCTTCCCTCTCACGCCTCTCTCTCTCTCTCTCACTCTCTCTCCACGAGATTGGAGATGGATTTCGCCGGAGATCAAACCAGGTGACATGAGTTCGTCGTTCTCTTCACTCACGATTTTAGGTTTTCGTTTTTTGAAATCGCAGCAGTGAGGTCGATTGGTTCCAAGCAAACCCATTTCGCCGCAGCTCCGCAACAAGGTTTGAATTCCTCATTATTTTTTGCGAAAGGTTGATCGATTACGATTGACGCTTAAGCATTTCTGTTGTATTTGTTGCTTGGATGATGTCTGATTTGTGCCGTTCTATCATGTAAATGAAATATGTTTTGGTTCAGCTTTAGATTTGCGAGTTCGAGAAGTGTGACAGATTACGATTGACGACTAATTAAGCATTCGAAGTGATTTGCGTTCCTTGAATAGAAGAGCATGATTTCTCTTCGATTTACTGTCCTCTATTGCTCGTTATTTTGATAGCATGTTGCTGTGATGTTGCTGTGAAGCCTGGTCTTGATTTAGGTTGCATTTGTGATACAGAGAAAGGGGGAGAGAGCGAGAGAGAAATAATCCTCAAAATTATCTTGTACGAACCAAACATGGGATAGGCCTACTAAGGGATATCCTGGTATTAATCCTGTACGAATCAAATAGGGGATTGTGTAGCATTCAGGACTAAATTAGTCCTAGGACAAATAATCCCGGACTACTAGTCCCAGGACTATTAATCCCACCAATTTTAGTCCGCGAATCAAACGAGGCCTTATTTTTATTTTATTTTTTTGTAATGTGATTGGTACAAAAAAATTACAAGTAAATAAAGATGATTGCTATTACTTATGATTGTGTGTAAATTTGAATTATACAAGAACCAAAAAATTCATACAGTAGCATAATTTACATAATATAGTCTCTTTCCTTTGTTTTCCAATGGGACATTTGTTGAAAATTACCAAACTTTCATAAGTAACCATAACTTTCATTCTATCACAAATTCAGCAATTTAACTCCTCAACTTTAAAAATAATGAAACAATATAATTCCTCAACTTTAAAAATTAAAAAACATGTTAGAATTTTCCAGGCAAAGAACAACAAAGCTTAAAAAATAAAAGAACTAGGAGTACTTCTAATACACCAGATAAAATGTTCACTTGCAGTACACTTGTAGTACGTTGCCTTAATTGCCTTGGGAAGTAAAATGTTCACTTTTTCGCGTGAACATCAGATTTATTAGCAGAACATGTGATGCTATGGGTAGAAAATAATCAAGTGTGTACCAATCATGTTAACTTTTTGGTGCATCAACGTAATCGGGTTACTGGGCGGGTTGATATCTCGGGCTGCCGGGCGGGCTAATGGGCAGGCGAGTGGGCGGGTCAGCAAGAAAATATTTAGGCCCAAGCCCAGCCCATGAAAAATTCGGGTTGGGCTAGCCTGTTCATTTGTCGGGCTCGGGCTCGGGTAAAGCCCGGCGGGCCTAGCGGGCTTCGGGGTCATGGGCCGAATGATGAGGCTTAACCCCACCCACCTTCCTTTGTATAGTGCGACCAATTGTCGTTACATTCTTCCAACCTTGTTTTCCATTTGCTTAAATAGAAATCTCATAAAATTAATTGGGTTGATTTTAGCAAATAAAAAAATTATTTGTTAAAATCAACTAATTGATTTTATGATGAGGAAATCATTTGCTAAAATCAACTCATTTGCTAAAAAATGAGTTTATTTACCATTTGCTAAAATCAACTAATTGATTCTATGGGAAACAAGGCCCAAGTGTGATTGGCCCCGAGCCGAGCACTCATGGCTGAACCGATCACCTATGGCCGAGCCAAGCTAAATCTGCCAAATGGCTGAACCGATCAAAAGGAAGGCATTGACTATAAAGAAACTTTCTCTCCGGTATCATCGAAAGACTCTTTTAGGATTGTTATGGCACTTGTGGCTCAATATGATTTAGAGATTCACCAAATGGATGTAAAGACTGCGTTTCTCAACAGTGACGTTGAAGAAACCATATATATGGTTTTGAGATTAAAGGATCAGAACATTTGGTTTGCAAATTAAAGAAATCCATTTATGGCTTAAAGCAGGCATCCCGTCAATGATACCGAAAGTTTGATCAAGTAATTTCCTCTTTTGATTTTAAGGAAAATGCTATGGATCAATGTGTTTATCTGAAGATCAGTAGGAGCAAGTTTATTTTTCTAGTGTTATATGTCGATGATATCTTACTGGCAAGCAGCGATATAGGCGTATTGCATGAAACTAAGAGATTTCTTTCCAAGAATTTCAAAATGAAAGATCTTGGTGATGCATCTTTTGTGATAGGCATACAGATTCATCGTGATAGATCATGTGGTATAATTGGCTTATCACAAAAGACATATATCGATAAGGTGCTCAGTAGGTTCGGCATGCAAAATTGTGCACCATGTGATGCACCAATTGCGAAGGGTGATAAAATGAGTTTGCTCCAATGTCCAAAGAACGAATTGGAAAGGAAACAAATGGAGGACATCCCTTATGCGTCAGCAATAGGGAGTCTTATGTATGCTCTAGTTTGTACGCGTCCAGATATTGCTTGCACAGTTGAAATGTTTGATAGATGTTTGTAAATGATATACTCACATATCGGAGAATCTAATTATTATTGTTGGATATTTGGACTCCGAGTTTGTTGTTGCTTGCTATAAAGCAACAAAGTAAGCGTTATTTTTGCAGAATTTTATCACCTAGCTTCATACCGTCAGTAACTCGAGAAGCCAATAAAAATTTATTGTAAAGCTGCTGAACTGTGACAAGAGTTCGTCAAAATCAAAGCATATTGACATCAAGTTTCTTGTCGTTAAGGAAAGAGTTCAAATCGTCTTATGTCAATTGAGTACATTAGCACAAAACTCATGATTGCGGATCCGCTTACTAAGAGCTTACCTCCTAAAATGTTTAAGGAGCATGTAGCTCGTACATGAGTGGTTAGTTCTAGTGAAGTATTTGATTAGTGGGAGTTATGCTACTCATATTATTAATCATTTGACGTTTGTGGTGATCACTTTCGATTTATTGATGATTCTGAAATAAAGTTGCATATTTTCAAATTGTGGTATATACATGAAGTTTTATATATACGCTTGACTCAAGAACTTTGTTGAGTTATAAGGTTGGACTAGTTGGAAATAGACATGCTAAAGGATCACATTTGCATGTAATTTTCATGCTACACTTCCATACTTGATCTATGTCGTTGAATACATAGATATTTGTGACCTTATATAGGTCCTGTCATGATAAATATGACAAAGGCTGCCATGATCCTATGTTTGTGTTTTTAATGGACCAGATTGTTTGAGATGACACTCATAAATTTCAACAATAAAAAGTTCAAGCTCTTAAGTTTACAATGTCTAATATCCGGATGACCTATGTGGCCCAAGTGGGAGATTGTTAGCAATTTTCTGTAGGTGTGCCTACATAGATTATATAATTAGACATTGTATATTGTCGAATAAGGTTTGAGTGGTGTCGGTATTACCCATTGAGTTGTGATCGTCTAATAAATATGACCGGATAATTGACAAATCTCTGCTAGCACGTATTTGGGTTATATCACGTTCATTAAGGGGTGCGGGCTTATTATTAAGTGTAGAGACCATTCAAGGCCCATTAGGGTTCCATCTATTATGATAAACTATGATGGAACCAAGGCTTCTAAATATGTGGTTAAGTCCCCACTCCAAACCTAATCTCTTTTCTCATATCATCCCATCGTGTGTGAGACTAAAGTCAAGATCAAGAGTAGAGCTTTAGAGGTGGAAGACGAACAACCACGTACAAAGTTTTCATCCTCCATGGCGACAGGTACGCATCCACTATTTTTTTCTTCAATGATTTGACATGAGTTCTTGGGTTTAGGGTTTCTTGTGAAATCCTACATCCACAACTTGAGCAATCTATTTGAAATGGAATCACGCATTTTGTTCTATACAAATTATTTGACTTTTCTCTATCCACTGTTCTTGAAAATTTTTATGAGTGTCCACCAAACACTGAAAAATAAAAAATATATATTTTTCATAAATAATTTCACCTAAAAAAATACTTTCCGTAGAAAGAAACAGGGAAAAAAAAAAAAAAAAACCTAAATTGAAAATTGGACTGGAGTGGAGAATAGCGAAGAGGTCCTTGACCCTGAAGCTGTCTTGAGATTTTTCGTAACTGACGGGCCCCCAGAAACCGAGGCCGTAAAGAGTGGGCCAACATGCGGGCATTGGAGCGCGTGAGCGTGGGGTGTACAAAGATCTGCATTCCAAAGATACTCCTAGTACGGGGGCGATAAAGCCCAGAAGATGTGCGCCCATTTGTAGTGCCCCACAACAAGTGCTTCAGGGTTTCCCTATTCCTCAGGACTGACCGACACAAAGGGCACTAGTTCCACACTTTCAAATTGACATTTACCCATTTTTTTGGTGTGAAATTTTTATTTGTAAGAATTTCATTGAAAGGCAAAAAAGATGGCGTGGATATCAAAAAAACCAAATTTCTAAGCACTGTTTGTTTCCTGAGAAAAAGTTGGGGCAAGTTAGCCTTGGAAATATCAAAAAGTTTGCAAAACCTTCATATTCAAGAGATCTTCATCTATTTTTTACCCAGTCACAAATTTTCAGCATGGGCTTATTTTTTGGCCCCACACGAATAATCCGAACCGTTCAATAATTTTAAAATAATTTTTCGAGTGTCTTTGCAAAAAATCAGCTCAATTGGATATGCGTAAGTACTTCATCCAAACTTCAAGTTTTTCATTCAGAATTCAGAATCCTAAGTTTTGAATGAAAAACTTGAAATTTTTATGAAGCACTTACGCATATCCAATCGAGCCGATTTTTTTCCAAAAACACTCGAAAAATTATTCTAAAATTATTAAACTATTCGGATCATTTATGTGAGACTCAAAAGTGGGCCCCGCACACCGATTAGTACAATTTTTGTAACTTGGCCTTTGCTACCTATATGTTTATCGTTAATGCAGTATTCTTAAAGGTATAGAACAAATCCAAGTACTCAGCTTGACCGGATTTCGGCTCGTTGAAAATTCACTCTAAAATTCATACTCTATTTGATAGTTTGACTAGCCAACGATTTAGGAAATCTATTCTTATAATTAAGAATTTTCATACTCGTGTTATGCTGTATTAAGATCTTGTCCAACTGTTACGTAATAAAGAATAGGATAATGCACTTCAAATTTGTATTTTAATGCTTTGAATTACACAGAATAAAAATACAAGCAGAGATAAATTTTGGAGCGTACTTATAAAAAGAGCAATACTACACACACCTGCCGAAGCGCCTCATGGTGAGACAGGGCCCGAGCACGACGGTGCTCTCACCCTCTCTGGCGCTCCTTTCCGAAGGACTTGGGCCCACGAGAAATTAGCTTCATTGGACGTGTGTAAGTGTTGATCCAAAATAATATAGTTTCTGAGGGACCCCGCAAGAAATCAGCTCCATCGGACGTGGGATCAATCACTTACGCACGTCCGAGCGGGGCTCTTCAGAAAATCATTCTAAGAAACAGTTCAAATTGTTCGTGTGGGAATAGTTTGGATCGTTCATGTGAGACCCCCGAGCACGATCGGTACCCGTTGGTCGGTACCGTTCCCCTTGAATTACCGTACTGAAAAAATGGAATGTACTTAAAAATCATTCCCTTTAATAAATTCAATGCCATGGTCACCCCATTTTGATCCCCCATATTTAAAAGACAAATGGTTGGAAACAAGAAAGGAATACATTTTTAACATAATATACCGAATAAATCTCACCCGTTAAATACACTTTATGAATTGTTTTCTGGGTTTGCTTTCATGTTTCGTACTAGACCTATCAAACACAATCGAATCAAATTTTAAAAAGTGCTTAAGAACGAGATTTATAAACAACTCTAAAATTCTCTTTTAGTCTGCTTGACCAGACTACTTTACAATTCCATCACCACTCAGTCTTTTTCTTGATCACCACTAGCTCTCAAAATCATATCTAGTTGATCAACGAAATTTACACATTTCTATATAGTAAAATTAAGAAATACGAAATAATAATTGGAGTAGTAAGTAATCACAACAGCTTCCTGCTTTAATCATCCACCCATGATGATGAAGATGACGACGAATTGCTGCAGAACTCAAACCGATCAGCCTCCATTCTCTCCACAGCAAAATGCCCCAACGAATCCTTAACCTCCACCAAATTCTCCATACACAGAAACTCCTCACTGCAAACCCTTTCCACTTCCCTGTCAAAATCATGGACAAACACATGGGTTTTTTCCCCTCCTCTCTTGCTCCTCGCAAAAACTCCGGCTGTATATATCGCCGCCATCCTTCCCGGCGCCGCCGCAAAATACCCGCGTGGCCCGTCCACCAAAATGACGTCCCACCCCACTTCGTAGATGTAATTGGGAAAATCATTGATACCCAGTTTACAATCGGAGAACAGGAGGTTTTGCACGGGCCGACATTCGTTTCGGATTTGATCTCTGGTGTGGTTGATTAAGCTGTGGAGTTCTCTGACTTTGGTCGTGAACTGGATATCGTAGGCTTCGATTTCGGGGTGTTTTTCTTCGAGTTTCGAGACTAAATAGGCGCTTTCGTCGACGAATACGGTGTGGCCGTTGAGGTTGAGGGAGTGCCAGAGGAGGGTTTCGTGGGTTAGGCCGAAGATGAGGAAGTTGGGGTTGGGTATGCGACGGAGGACGGCGGCGATGGATTTGATCTCGGTAGCGGAGAGACTGTCGGTGGCGTTGGGGTTTGAGAGTGAGGCGTAGTGGAGGAGGGCGTCGAAGATGGGTTTAGGGAGGGGGGAGGTGGTGGTTGATGCGGTGGTGGTTATGGTGGTGGTGGTGGTGGGAATGGGGGTTTTAGTGATGGTGATGAGAGAGAAAATGAAGAGAAATGTGAAGAGTGAAGCGAAGAGGAGGAGATAGATACGGTGAGGGGCGGTGGTTGGTCCGCCGTGCCTGGGTAGTGAAGGAGGGTGGAGGAGGATTAGTTTTGTGCTGCCCTTCATTTTTAGAGAGAGAGAGAAATGAAATGCAGAGTGATTATTATTACGTGAGAGTGAGAGGCATAATTTGGGAAATTTATTTGAAATTTAAAGGGTGTTTTCTGTTAGAAATTAAAGAGGGAGGGGATAAGAAATGAGACAGGGTAGGGCACAGATCACAAGGTGTTCTTTATTTGTACGGTGTTGATGTGGGTGGTGGTGGTAGAAGGAAGAGGAGCAGATGTGGGGTACTCTCTCCGTTCCATTTTAAATGTTCTCTACGTATATCTGTGTCATTTTCAAATGTCTATATTTTTTTATTGGTAAGGTTTTCAAAGTTTTTTAAAAAAAATTCTAATAAAACTAATTGAGATCTATCAAATAAGATCCATATTGCGTATAAAATATATTATAGAATGAAAACTATAATAGTTTTAAAAAAACACGCATCACCGTAGGAAACATTTAAATTGGGACGGAATGAGTAATTTGGCGAGATGGTGGGAGTTGTGGGACCGGCTGGGGGATGACCGACTCAATGAAGTATTCTTTCTCTGGCCTTCATACAGTAGTTTGTTAGGGACGGGTGATGGACTAGGGTACCCCCGTAACGAAATAGTGTAGCTAAAGTGGTGTCGGTTGCCAATGCAACTGTTCTAAAAAGAGGTAAACTTTGTTAATGGGAGCTACAAGCTAAAAGAGTTCTGATTATTGCAATGAAATGATTGCAAGGTGGAATCCATAATGGGGGCACAAACGCCATATCTGTAAATAAGTTTGGGTAACGGGCTAGAGTCCATGCAAATAATTCAAGTCGTTTCGTTAAATTTTAAAATAAGTTTTCGGGTTTAGTTTAATAGAAATCATCTCAATTGGACAACTTCAGTATTTAATTCAATTTTGTTTTTTATTTTTTCATTCAGAATTATGGATCTATCATTGTGAAAGAACTAATCGGGCAACTCCATAAATAATTTAAAACTAGTAAACGGCTCAGATCATTTTGTAGAATTTTAGCGTGGGTCTCACACACAATGGCAGACCTAAAGGGGTGTCAACCTCTGTACAACCCCTAATATCCGCATATTTATACTAGTTTTGCAAGTTAATTTAGAAAAAGTCTATATGGAATTTTCCCCTAAAGCTCCTTAGGTGAAATTTTTTTCTTAAAATTCCTATATCTATCAATCATTTTGAACAAGTATATAAATTTATATGGCTTCTACGCACATGTATACAATCTCGTGTCTTACACGGACCTCACAAAAAAGCAATACATTTATAAAATATAACTTTTTGGTTTCAATATAAAAAGTACATGTGATTTGGGCCCTCACAATTCTGTCCACCACCGCCAACACACCCATCAGGACTCTAGGGCATGTTTGACTGCCAGACTATTTCCAATGGAGGACTTGATAAGATGAGATTAAGAATGAAAATATAGGGGACACGTGGAGTACACGAGATAATAGATGGGATTATATGAATGTTGAGATTAGTTGTATTTTGTTTGGTTAGAACGAGATAAAGGTGCAATAAAGATGATGGAGATTATTTTTTGCTGTTGGATGTGGAGGAAAATAATATAGAAGTGGAGGACTAACTAATACCACCCCTTCCCGTGATATTAGTTAATCTCTCAAATGGGATACTAAATGGACAAATAGTCATCCCTTGTCCAATTCGGTCCTAATCCCGTTGTACAAATAAACACGAGACTATAAGAAAAAAAGAACATATGCATCCACGTTTAATCTCTTTCTTAGTCCCCTCTATTATCTCACCATTAAACAAGCCCTATCGGTGCATGGGTGGATTATAGGGAATCGGGGCATGCATTATGGGGTGTTCATCCTAGACTTGGGGTTCTCGTAGAGACAGTGGTGGTTCTAGAAATTTATTGTTCAAGATTTACCGAAGATTGATAGACACACAATTGAGACAAATTTATTTTACAGTGTATTCTCCAAAATGATATTGGCCATCTATATAAATGATCCGAACAGATGGCTACCAATATATAATTAATTTATTTTTTACTTGAATAATCTACTCAATATTCCAAACAAATTGTGCGGTTCTGATCCTAAATACAGATTATAGAGGACCTACAATTAAGGTCGCTATGTAAATGTAGTGACTTGGGTCACTATAGGTACCCCAAATCCGTCATGTGTATGATGCGTGGGGGTTTGGAATGCACAAGGAAACCGATATAACCCCTAAATTGATCTGATCCGGACTGAACGGTTATATTTAGTTAGGTTATGCAGTTCATTGGTCTGGTTAGGGTTCTGAAAAAATAAGCACTGGTAATTATGGTTCGGTAACTAGTTCTCTATTAAAAAACCATGGTTAGAATCAAACCGGACCGTATAATATTGATATATATAGGGGCCGGTTCGAGGGACACAATGAAAAAGACATAAAAACACACTTTTGTTCCGGGTTATATTACGATGATCCAAACCGTTCAGTTTGTTTAAATGGATAAAATAGGAAATACTATAAAAATTCAACTCAATTGAATATCGATAAGTGCTTGATCCAAACAGCTATTAAAAAACTTGATAGGAACTGGTGTTCTCAGAATTGTTTGTTCGAGCAATTATCGATATCCGAATGAGTTAATTTTTTACGGATATCCTTAAAAAAATGTTACACACACACACACACACACACACTCTTTAATAATTTATACATGTACATAATTAGTTATCTAGATTCGGTAAGTTAATATTTTTTGTTCTAGTAAGGTTGTAACGCCCCAAGCAGACCAATGGCTCAGTACCTTGATTTTGATCCACAAGCCACACCACATGGTCAAAAATACTTAAGCCCAAGGTACTTGTAGTAGCCCACATAGTTTGTTCTATGCCCAAGATCATCGATGTAGACTTTCAATGTGGGACAGGGTGTAACAATCTCCCCACCTTTATACCCTCGCGTCCTCGCAAGGTTGAGTATGAGTCACCGCAGCTTTACCTTTGTCTTTTCTCTAGTGGCTAGAGTCACCAAGGCTTTACCCAGATATTTTCTCTGGCAGCCAAAATCACCATAGCTTTACCTTGGTCTTTTCTCTAGCCTAAGCCCACACGGTCGTGTACACTGGTCGCTCTGATACCAATTGTAACACCCCAAGTAGACCACTGGTCCAGTACCTTGATTTTGATCCACACGTCACACCACATGACCTAAAATGCTTAAGCCCAAGGTACTAAGTAATAGCGCACATGGTTTGTTATATTGCCCAAGATCATCCAAGTAGACTTCAGATGTGGGACGAGGTGTAACAAAGGTATTCTTTTATATCTATTTACTAGTATTTAGAGTAGAAATTTTGTTTTGTTAGGAAGTTTTTAATATATTACTATAACTATTGACCAAACTATACTCAATTTTCAATTTTAATTCCCTCATAAGACATGTTGAATTTATTTTCTCATTTTTAGACTATTCCATTCTTTGTTTAAGCTACTTTATTGGTTGCTTTCATCAATTTTAGGAGTTGTTTTTTTTTATGGTAGATTGTCTAGTACTTTGTGTATCATGTAGAGCGTATTTGGTTTCGAATCTTATAAATATGAGTTGTTTGGTACTCCAAATTCTAAATAATCTTTTGCGTTCATATGTTGTGAAAAACGTTCCAACTTTAATCGTGTGGAATCGGAACCGAGCCAAAACTGATTCAGCTTGCAGTTTGAATCTGGACAATTTCTACACGTATATCGGTTAGATTTTGGTTCTTAATTTTCTAGAATCGATCGGAATGGTCCGGTTACTGACTGTACAACACACGTCTTGTGCATGACTGTGGGGCTCATCTCGTTGTTTGATCCGAACCGTTCATTTTGTTTATCTCGTCGAGTATATATATTACACCAAAATTCAGGTTGATCAAACATCGATAATTATTTGATTGATCACCATTTAACTTGTAGTTTTGTGAAAAAAATAGCCTACAATTGTTTCTCTAACTGTTTCAGTTCCATGAAAAATGCAATCTTAAAATATAATTACCGATGTCTGATTAACCTGAATTTTTGTGTGATTTACATATACGACGAGACGAACAAAAGAAACGGTTTGAATCAAACAAAAGGACCTGGATTGGGCCCCACAGCGTGCGCGTGCACATCAACTGTAACGCCCCTGATTTCGGGAACGTTTACAATAATAATAAATTAAGTTTCCCAATAATAATCCATAAAGAAAAATACATAAATCTCCCAGCAGATACATTTATTCACTATTAGGTAAGCTAGGGTTAGTTTAAATACCCTCCAACTCTTAGCCTCCCTCTCGCTCTATATCCAGAAAACCTAGATCTACCGCCGCCTGGGGGGGGAGGTGCCGCCTCTTCTCCCTCCTCCCCCCGGGCTTTCTCTCTTCCCTCTGCAGGTGGTCTCCATCTCTCCGTGCCGCTGCCTCCCCTCCGGTCTTCCTCCTCTCTCTCCGCCAGGATCTGGTGGCGTTTGGTTGCGTAGATTGTCCGGCCTTCCACCGGTTCACTCTTGGGTGTTCTCGGTTGTGCCTAACGGCTTGGGAGGCTCACGGTCTTGAGTTGCTGCGGTGAAGGACCCATGCTTTCTCTGCGGCTTCTTTCGTGCGGTGTTGGCGGATTGCGGTGGCTTGGAGTTGGCGGTCGGGACGCTCTCCGGGGTTGCAACTGGGTTTGCTTTCCGGATGCCGGTGTTGCTGGTTTGTAGCTGAGACATGTCCTT
The DNA here is from genome assembly GCA_020921065.1 of Vaccinium darrowii. NCBI lineage: Eukaryota > Viridiplantae > Streptophyta > Magnoliopsida > Ericales > Ericaceae > Vaccinium > Vaccinium darrowii. The sequence continues at coordinate 28,496,887 of CM037159.1, forward strand.
CTTCTGGTGGCTGCGATTTGGCGGGCCTCGGCTGTGGTTCGGTGGTTTTTGGTGGCTTCCTTCTTTGGGTGTTTCTCCCCTCTCTCCTCCGGTCTTTCGCTGATGATTCCGTCTCCGACTCCTTTGGTAGCCGACAATGCTCACTGTTGGGTAGCATTGGTTTTGGGCTTAACGGCGTCCGGCTACTTCGGCGTTCGGTGTGCGTTTTCTTCGTCGGCTGACTATTTGGGTTTTGGTTTGGTCTCTTTTTGGGCTTTATTGTTGTATCTGGTTTGCTCTTACGGGCTAGGCCATGGGTGTATGGTTTTATTGTTGTATCTGGTGTGGCTCTCCTTTGAGTCGAGGCCTTTAGGTGTTGGGTGTTTCCGGGGTTGGCTCCTTGCTAACCTTGGTTTTGGGTCTCGGATGGGCATGCGTTGTCTTCTCTCCTTGTCCTTTTAGTCTTTGCTTCCTTCAAAGATTAATAAAACTTTTGCTTTTCAAAAAAAAAAAAAAAAAAGGTAAGCTAGGGTTCTTTAAGTTTCAGCATTGCCATCAGCCCCGACGGTGTCCTGCTCAACTACATAAACTCCCGAGCCATAGAACTCCTCTTGTTCGTCTCCATAGCCTAGCATAATACGTCCGAGTCGCAAAGCAACATCATGATATTATGTCAGGACCACATAAGTACAACACCGTGAGCAATAACGCTCAACGAAAACCACTACCCCAAATCCTTACTCTTAACAGTTACAAAAGATTCTGATCGTAAAGAATAACAGAAGTTTAACAAAAATTAATATGAAATGCACATGTCAGTGTCAATGCATCAGGGTGTATCGCGTATATCGTTTCGTGTCTCGTATTATCTTCCAATGTTAGAGTTCTTCTTCAAACATTATTATCTATTGATTGGGCACTGTTCCGACCACCGGGTCACAGGCCAGTTCACTCTACTCTATGGACACCGTTTCCGACCACCGGGTCAATAGGCCATCACTCCAAAGTACTGGTCGGTTTACGTCTCTTTCAACTGACGGTTACCAAACTTTTCAATTGCATCCATACGAACATGGTCCAGCCCGTCTTTTCATCATGGACCGCCTCTGCATGATATAAGGTCCGTCCACCATGTTGTTGTACACGCTTAGCCCTAACCACCATGTTCTCTCCGCGAAGATGGGGAGGCGCTCAAGCGGCACTACTGTAATCTATTCAATTCCCTACTCATTCATTTCTCATTCAAATTCTCATTTCGCATCTCGTCATTTCTCAAAACTTGTCGTATCGATTCTCGTAAAAAAGTGTCTCGTGAATATGCAACTTTTCTCCTAAAATGTGTCACATAAAATCATGATTTCTCCTGGTCGAACTTTTGAAAACCAGTCTAGGGTTTGTAGAAACGACTATTAAGTCATATTTAGTACATAAGTTCGAAGTCCCGTTTCTTGTGATTACTCTGTAAAACATTATGATTTTAGTAACAGTAATCAACTTCACGTTTTTTCTGAAAACTAAACGGGCATTATAACATTGTAAAATTTATAAGTTCAAACACCAACTTAGTTATTATAACGACTATGTAAAATGCTATATTAGGAAATAGGGTCGGAGTATTTATAGACATTATAACAATGTGAAAATAATATACTTAGGAGACAGGGAAATAGTATCTACCTTAATTCCGAAGATTAGTAGGAAGACGCTAAAGCTCGACAGAAATTCGGCAGACAACGTAATGGCTACTTATTCCGTAAGAAAAAGAAAGACTTCTTTTTTCTAAAAACACCAATGCTACTAACTTTCTACTACTTTTGGATCTAGAGATGGTTTTGGTGGTGGAGGGTAGTGGCTCCAACTCGAGTTTTTTGAAGAACATGAAGAACTCAAGAAAACCTCAAGAACTAGAAGAATTTCCTCTCTCTCTCTCTCTCTCTCTCTCTCACACACACACACACACACACATTAATGCTCCAAGATCTACCTAGCACACACAATCCTACATGATCTTAGGCAATCTTAAGTATATCTACAGGTTTAATATTTAGAATCCTAGGTTTTAATGGAGAAAATCCTAGGAAAGTCTTAGGTTTTGTAAGCAAAATCCAAGGGTTTTTATTGGAGAGAATCTTTATAGGGGTTTATGACATTCTTGTGTATACAAATACCTGTTCATGCGTGTAGATCTAGTGTGCTTGTTCTTGGAGAATAAGTAAACCAAGAAACTTCCTCCGTCCTTCCTCTCAATCTCTCCAAATATTTCCTGCATTAATGGAGACATTTTGGCAGGATTCTTAGCCTAGTTGTGTAGATACACTAGTATCTTATATGTACTAGCACATGCTCATTAATTAGGAGCTATATATATATATATATCCAGGATTCTTACAGGCTTATAAAAATTTTATTTAATAAAAGAATAATTAAAATAATTAAAATCACAATTATAAATGGATTTTTTTATTTACAGAAAATTAGGGTCGTTACAGCAACATCCCACTCCATGCGTAATGAGGCGGATAGGATCATCGGGATGGTAGAGAGAGGGAATTATTTTGTTTAATAGGCACGGGGCAGTGAGGCAACCTTCTTTAGTTGCAATTATAATGCATTTATGCCTGTCATCTGCCCCCTTTAGATTCTCTTATCATGCGTGGGTTTATTTATTTAAAGGCCTAGTTTTTCAAAAAATTTTAGCAACTCATTTGCTAAAATCATGGTTGATTTTAGCTTAAAAGGGTATCGAAAATGTACTAACGGCATGCGCGGTCCATTTTTAAATTCCGTACCAATAATCTGAATTGTTATTAAATTTAAAAATAATCTTTCGAGTGACCTTGAAAAATCAGCTCAAATGACTATGAGACTTCTTTTTATGAAGCGTAACTATTTTTATAAATTTTGTGGTTATGAATACATATGTCATACAATAGTTTTCTTTGTGAATGAAATTGAGAATTGAGATAATCTATACCTAGAGTGGATGAGTCGTGCCTAGATTAATTTAGGAAGACGATTTACTCCTATCAAGATAGGTTATGCTCGATTTTCAACCACATGAATTCTCTTAGCAATGTCGCTATGGCTTGTAGCTTTCAGCGAATCATTATGGTTTTGGTAATTGGTTTTTTAAATTAATATAATTGCTTGCTTACACAGTTAGGGTGGAGTCGAAACCCTAAGGCCTTTCCAATCCTTGAATTGTTAATTCATCTTTCGGTTATTTAGATAATTTCAGTTAAACAAACTCCAATCACTTTTTCTAGAATTAAATTAGGAATTGATTTTAGAAAAACAATAACTTAGCCTCGTGATTCCGGTGAAACGATACATGGACTTAACCATTTTTTTTTTTTTTTGATCAGCTGGACTTAACCATTGTTCTATTTAAATTGAGGATTTTGCTTAGTTTCATCAATAATTTTTGGTGTGTAAAACGAGCTACCATTTATTATTATATAAATTCATATGAACTTTTGAGTTCCAGTCTACGAATTTTTTGTAGTCAAACTTACGAAATTTGTGGTCCGGTTGAACGTCATTGTAAGAATATAGACCTTTATGGTCTAACACATTACACATCAATATTTATGGTGTGAATTACGAAATTTTATGGTCCAAGATATATAGTACTCCCTCCGTTCCTAAATAATGTCCCTACTTTCTCTCTCTTACCTTTTTTCAAATAAAAAAAAATGAAGTACTTTCGTGTATCATTTTTCGAATTTTTTCGCACTGAATTAAAGTACTTGTCAAGTACTTTAATTCGGTGCGAAAAAATTCAAAAAATGATTTACGGAAGTAGTTCATTTTTTTATTTGAAAATTGACACGACTTTTCGTAGTGGAACATTAATATGGAACGGAGGGAGTACTATAATTCATTCTTTTGGCGTTTGATTATGATAAAGTGCAATCGAAAGAGAATTGAAATTAATGGAAAGCGTAATGGCGTAATCATTTGACTTAGTATAACGTGGCAACGAGAAAGTGAAGTTTGTTAAGCAAAATGATGGAACAATCAGCTGCGCATTTCACGTTTTTTCTCGCCACCCAAAACAAGCGAGCTCAGATCCTCTATGCCGAAAAACCCTTGTGCCTCTGTGCGGAGGGGTTTTCCAGCCGTTGAATTACCCAAAAAAATTAAAACATAAAAACAAAAATCACAATCCAACAGCTCAAAACCCCTTGGCACAGAGGCACAGAGGTTTTGGGCACAGAAGATCTGGAACGAAAACACATAGCTAATATTGCATTCCGCATTTCCGCTACTTTCGCTGTTGGATATGAAAAGAGATAAAATAGCTAAACCATACCTTACTCCAAATTCCAGTCGATACTCAAGGCCAGTTCATGGGTTCGGAGTGCCCTAGGCCTATTTCACAATAATGTGTGCCCTTCACTCTTGAACAGTTCTTTTTAAAAGAACTAGCGTTTTGCCCGTGCCTGAAGGCACTTGACGAATTTCGAAAATCTTAACCAACCATACAGTACCACATGCACTGCTCTCATCATCGAGTATTCCAGCTAATGGTATGCCACCACCCCTATCATGATTGTGCAAGTTCAGAAAGTGAAATTAAAAAGAATAAAGAAATAACCAAGCTACTAACATCTAATTGATCAATTCACGCTATCAACATTATAAGAAGGGGGAAAAGATTGAACGAAAATCAATTGTCATCCAATGATCAACTAAACCAAGGAATGAATTGATTTGATCAACCAACTCTCTTCCACGTATTATGGAATTCCTCAAAATTGACAATATTTCTGAGACATCCCTAAAAGGAACACTTAACAATCTTTATGGGAGGGAAGGAGTAATAAAACTTCGTGTTTCATGCCCAACAAAAATTATAAAAATTTGAAGCATAACTGAAGCGGTTCTTTCTTAATTTTTTCCTTATGATTTAGCAAACCAGCATAATATCTAAGTCACATGTTGGACCCCAAGTCATTTGGAAAGTAAATTGGTGTGTTTGAGAGAAAGAGAGCGATGGAGAGGGGGTTTATGCGTTGATACGACTATGCATATTTTGTAATCCAAAAAAGAGAGTGAGAGAGTATTCTGAAATTAAAATTTCCCTATAAGAGTTGGATGTCAAAGAGAGATAATTTTCAAAATTTGAAATTCGCTCACGAATTAAAGGATGATTTTTACTTTTTGAAATGAGTTTGTTTCATGTGTTTTTCTTAATCTGCTTTCTACTTTTTTTTCTTTTTTGGTAATTGAGAAAAGAGAGAGAATTCTAAATTGAATTTTTTCTATGGTGGGTTGAATGTCAAAGGGAAAGAAAGAGGATTTTTGAAATTTGAAATTCCCATATGAAAAGATGGTTCGTGTTGTACATGAGTTTTCTTTCACGTCGTATTATTTTTGGATGCACTTTATTTACTTTTCTTTTTCTTTTTAATTAATTCACGTTCGTATTATTTTTTTAAGTCTTCTTAGAGTGTGGAAACACAATTTGATCCTTGAGATAAGATTTGGTCTCAAGTATAGATATTGTTTGAAGAGAAATAAATGATCTTTCAAATATGGAAATGCCACATAGGACATTTTGAAAAAACCGTTGTGTAATATAATATATATTAAAACCAGACAGTAGCATGTAAAAATGTTATTGACTGTTGGCTTGTTCTACCACTCGGAAAGAAGGAGTCACCTCGAGGCTGTATAAGGAGGGGAGCGTAAACTTTCACTTGTTCTGTTGATGTGGGATGAAAAAACTTTCTCCAACGTGAAACTTTCGCTCCTCCCTTTAGTCTCACATCAGGTATCTTTCACCGGTGTGTTGCTCATGTGCGAAACCCAATACTTTATTGGGCTACATACCACATGGGACTTAAATTTTTTTATATTAGTCTTAAAAAGACTCCTAACCAAGCCCAAAAGTAAAAACTACGGGAGTGCCCCTAAAATATTGAGTTTCTTGGATGCCCTAGGCCGGCCCCGTCGATACTGTTGACCCAACCTCACCACCAGCGAAAAATAACTTTGAGATCATTGGACGTTTGTCTGAACATTAACTTCATAATCCTAGAAGAGTAAGTCAAGGAGCCGATTGGGAAAAAAAGAAGAGTAAGTCAAGGAGCGCAAAAGCTAGCATAGACACCTAATTATAAATTCTAAGAATACTCTTTAATGCTATAACGAGTGATATTATATGACGATAAATAATGCAACAGTTTACTGTGAATACAGACGTCCATTTTCATATCATAAAAAATACAGAGATCCATTTCAAATACTGAATGCAGTGCAGAGCATGCAGCAAAAGTTCCAAATCCCTTGTCGCCAAATTTACAAGACAATCAATACCAATGAAATTCTTATAATGTTGTATCACTTTTTTGTGGAAACTTTGTTAATGGGAGAATTTGAGTTGAACGCACCATGTTGAGCAGCTCCCCACACTTGAAAAGTTATGGTTCCTGGGAGTAATTTGGGCATAATTTAGTCCTAAAAGGTAGATAATGTGAACCTTTTTCACAAAAAGGAGGGCATCAATAATTGGCTACTAATTCAAGAATTAATTTTCCAAGAATCTAAATCCACCCTTTCCCCAACAAGAATGATGAGAAATCTAACTTTAAAAGGAAAAGGAAGCCAGTAGTCTATGGTTACATAATTTAAATTTTGAATGGTGGCAGGCAAAAGGGGATTCCCATCACCAAATTAAGCCAACTGTTCACTTCACCTTTTTTGGTTCAATAAGAGAATCCTTCCAGGGGAGCTTATTTATTTATTTATTTATTATGATTTATAGATTTTTAAATTATAGTCTGAACAGATTATGAAACTGTTGAGTGTTTTAGAGGTACGTGCATAATAGATTTTGCAACAATGTAGTATTTGGAAAGATAATCATCAAAATATATTATAAATTGATTTTACTATGTTGCCCTTATCGTGGTATTATAATGTATATGTATGAATACAATTTTCATATTAGGTGTTTTGGAAAAAATAACCGAAATGATTTATTTTTTTTGTCTTTATTAAAAAAAATTCGCATTTGTTAGTTTTGCGTTGATTTTTTGTGAATATTAATTCATCCCGACGAGAGGAATCTAAAGAATAAAAGATTATAAACTAAACTAATTTTTTTTGTGAATAAACTAAAAAATAATCTCCACAAAAAGTTGGATTAGTTTTGTCTTAAGTGAATTTTTTTTAAACTTTTAAAATATATTTTTTTAAATTCCTCTCATTATGAAGACCCGATAATCCAAAAAAAATTGACGCAAAATTAATAAATGCAAAATTTCTTTTAATAAGAACAAAACAATAAACCATTTAACACCCTACATTTATTCCGATCACCAGCCTTCGTTTGCAAAGATTATAATACTCCTACCCAACTGTTCACTCCACCTTTTGCCTAGGGCTGCTAAAAAAAACCGGTGAACTGTGAATCCGGTCCGGACAGAATCGATCCGCACGTTTTGGATTTTAACCGTGGATTAATGGTCCAGACATGGATTCAAAAAATAAAAAACAGTGGTTTGGACACAGATTTTGATTTTTAAACCGTGGATTAACCGATCCGGACCATGAGATTTTTATTATATATAATTTTTTTTTAAATAAATATATATTTATAGATAAAAAAAATTTACCACTTTTATAATTTTACCACAATACTACCTTACATTTCTTGTACTTTATCACTTAACTATTATTACATCAGGAGTTGAAGGGGATTCTTTTTTAGCCGGATCAGTTGCTATGTAAACCAACTAAGCTGTCAACAATTCGCTAAAACATTTGATGATTGGTTTGCCATGGATATTTCATAAGCAGTGGAACAACTATTTTGGGTTTTGTTTTTTGGTTATCTATTTTGATTCCATAATGTTCAAGTTTAGATTTGTTCAATTAATTTGTTGGAATATTTAATAAGCTTACATTATTTGTTTCAATGTTGAGTTTGGGTTTCGAATGAGATGATGATTTTTTTTTTATAGAATAAATTGAAAATCCGTGGACAAATTCGGAACCGATCCGTGACTCGCGGATTGGATTGGAACCGAACTGTGAGACTTTTGGATCGGACACGAATTTTATTTTCAAAAAACCGTGACTTGCGGATTAGGATTGGATTCATGCCAATCCGGACTGTGAGCACCCTACTTTTGCCAATGAAAGGGTACTGCGATTGCTTTTGTTAGTTGTGTTTAGATCAGGAATTTCACACGAATTTACGAAGCAAAAGTAAAAAAGTAAAAAAGGAAAATAAGGAGACAACAAAGTAAAAAAATGAGAATAAGTTATTTCTGCCGGCCGTGGAAACAAATGTTTCCTCCAAATCAATCAAAGCGGTCCGTGTGATTGCGTACTACACAATCACATTGACTACACAATCACACGGACCGCTGTGATTGATTTGGAGAAAACATTTATTTCTGCCGGCGGTCGAAATAATGTTTTCTCTAAAAAAATATCATTGTTTCATTGTTTTCCTATCATTTTCCTTGGGCTTTATAAATCTAAAATCTCTCTAGAAATCCATAAACCAGGTCCAATCTGAAACCTAGAAATTGTTATTTCTACCACCTTTGAGAATATTGAGATTACATGTATGCCCCGTTTGCTAGCACTTAATCTAGCTTATTTAGTTTATTTGATTTTAAAATGCTAATAAAGGTTATTTGTTAACAAACATAAATAACTACTTATTTGGATTTTCTAACTTATTTGATCCAAAAAAAGCAATAGATTATTTAAACTCCAATTGGAAGATATATATATTTTTTTACTTACTTCAAGTTGCTACAGCATTAATGGACAAAGTATTCCTAAATTAAGTTATTTTTACTCAAGTTTTGAAGTCAATCTTGACATTTAGTTTATCAAAAACTATTTGACAGTATTCAAGCAAAAAGGTTGAACGGTTTATGAAACTTATAAAAACTTATAGTCCCTCCAACTCTTTTTTTAATGTCAGCATTTACATTTTGGGCTATGTTATGAAGAGTTAATAGGAAAAAATTTGTACAATTATCATTTTACCCTTTTAAAAAATTAGTGGGTAAAGCGTTAATAGGTATTTCACAAGAGACTAGTTAGCGTACAAATCCAAACGAAGAGAGGTACTTGAATCCATGAGAGTTCTTGAATCCACAAGAGAAAGAGAGAAAATCTCACATTTGTTATTGATTGATTAAAAGTTACTCCTTTATAGGGCTAAACCTCAACTCGATTGGGAAATAATAGAATCTTACCAACCAAGAAAAACAATAAAGGAAACTAAAAAAGACTAATAAAAAAAAATTTTGCTTAACCTACTTATGGAAATTAAGACTACTACCTGAAAAAACATGCCAATTAAAATATCATAAATCAATATATTACTAAACTAACACTTCCATAAGTTAAAACCTTATCTTGTCCTACATCAGTCTCCTTTTCTTCAAAAAAATTTCTCGTTAGGAATCTGCCATCTTTCATGCCAAATAAATAGATACTTGGAATACTCTAACCCCTCGATTTCCTTCCAAAAAGCAATCACAGAAAATAGCTTTTGCAATGATATATTTTCTGCATGCTTCAATTGATTGATAAGATTCACTAAATGAGTATTTGGAACCCAATCATATTGTTGCACTCCAAGAAAATCAACAAAGTCAACTTGACATTGTGGATTCTCTTGATCTTGTTTCATCTTAGTATTGGTTGACACATCAATAATTGGCTCATTTAGACGGGCTGGCTTGACATCAATTTCTTCAATTGAAAAATCATTTGGGTCCTCCAGAACTTGATCACCAACATCAATATCAATTTTCTGCTTCCCAACAATATCCATATTGATTTGCTTATCATCAACTTCAATCACAATGTTTCCTTTCTCGCTACAACTTTCTCTTTACTATTAACTTTGAATACGATGCTTCTACAGCTTCGGCGTTTTTCTTGGCACCTTGATCCTTTGGCCTATATTTATCTTTCAAAAGTTGCTCACAATTCCATAGCAAAAATCTCTCCATCATATGTCTTTGGATTCTTGACCATGCGTGAATACGATACTTGCCCAATTGTTCTCTTAAATCTTGCATATGTAACCACCATCGTAGTGCTGGCCCCGTAAGTTTTAACAACAAATATTTTTTGTTTATTTCGAACGGCATTCCCACATGCTCAAAGAAATCTTCAATAGCTAAAATCCAACCTAAAAAATCTTCAAAATACTCATAACCATTGAATTTAGGCAAATTATCATAATTCCTGAAATTGGGTTCTGATTCCTTACTATCAACACGGTTAGTTGGGTGTCCCCTAACTACTATTTGATTATTGGGTTGGTGTTGGGCAAATCCCCCGTGCGATTCTCTTCAACCCTTTCTGATCCATGGTTGGGTTTAAGAGTCAATAGCTGTAGCGCCTCACAGATTTTCGTCTGTGATTTGCGAATTTTTATTAATTGCACTTGTTGTTCTTCCACCATCTTCTTTAGATCAGCATCTCCATGAACAAAATCATTGGACGTGTCATCTATTTTGTTTGGTGCCACTGAGCCAAAAAAGTTCTTGCTCTTATACCACTGGACGCAACGGAATTCACTAGAGATTAGTTATCGTACTAATCCAAATAAATAGGCACTCCAATTCACGAGTATTCTTGAATCCACAAGAAGAGAGATAAAACTCAGAGTTGTTTATTGAATAAAAGTTGATTTTTTCCAAAGGCTTGCACCCCTGTTTATACTAGTAGTAGACCTAGCTAATAAGGTAATACTTGGCTACCAAGAATATAACTTGGAGTAGGGAAGACGGCAAACAAAATAAAGAAATAAAAAACCTCTAGAAAACTAAAAATGGGAAACTAGAATCGTACAAAGCAACACACTTAAAAATAGACGGCGAGAGTAACAAACAACTTTACAACTTATTCCAATTTTTTAAAGGGCCAGTTGTGTATAAGGTCCACTATAGCTATTTTGTAACACCCACAGTCCACACAACATTTTCCTAACACTTCCAGTCCATCCATGGATGAAAAGAACAAAAATACCCCTAGCTTGCAAATGAAGCTCTCTCTCTCTCTCTCTCTCTCTCTCACATCCCATCAATCCCCATCCACGGCCGACGAACCATTGACACCGTTGAGGTCCCTCAGGTAGCCGCGCAAAATTTGGCTATCAATGGGAAACTAGAATAGACGGCGAGAGTAACAAACAACTTTACAACTTATTCCAATTTTTTAAAGGGTCAGTTGTGTATAAGGTCCACTATAGCTATTTTATAACACCCACAGCCCACACAACATTTTCCTAACACTTCCAGTCCATCCATGGATGAAAAGAACAAAAATACCCCTAGCTTGCAAATGAAGCTCTCTCTCTCTCTCTCTCTCTCACATCCCATCAATCCCCATCCACGGCGGACGAACCATTGACGCCGTTGAGGTCCCTCAGGTAGCCGCGCAAAATTTGGCTATCAATGTGATTTCCGGCCATCGACAACCCGTTCAAAACGGAGGTGCAGCTGCGGCGATCTCATTATTCTTCAATCCGATGTTGGAGATTCCGATAAGGATCGACAATAGCGGTGGTTAGGGTCCGATCCAGAAATGTCGGTGAGGGGAGCGTGGATCTCGCTGGCGTGGAGGGAAACTTGCCGGAAATAATGACTGGTGAAAGTGGCTCTCAACAACGGTGCTGAGCCCTCATTTTTGCTACTGCCGACATTCATGGTGAGATTTGGAGTCGACAGAAGTGAAAAGGGCGGGGTAGTGGAAGATGGACTCAGATCTGGTGGTGACTTAGGAGTAAAGTACTCCACCATTTTTTTTTTCTTTACCCTGTACACTTTTTCTTGACTGCATTTAAGTGATTGCATGTGGCAGTGCACATATACAGTACTCCACCTTTTCTTTTTCCTCTTGCTCGATACTACCTTTGCATTTAAGTGATTGCATGTGGCAGCATATGTTTTGGTCTATTTTGTTCATTATGTAGTTTAGTTGTCCCTAAAAGATAACCCCTATTATGAGTCCAAAACTCCAAATAATCACAGTTAATGCTTTTAAAAAAAATGACATAGTTCAGATAATCACATTTTGTGAGTCTAGATAACCACATCGGATCCTAAATAGGCTTTAAAAAAAAAAGATATAGTCCAGATAACCATATTTTGTGAGTCTAGATAACCACATCTGATTCCAAATAGGCTTTAAAAAAAAAAGGATATAGTACAGACAACCACCTCTTGTGAGTCCAGATAACCACCAGATATGGTTATCTACGCTTGTGACTTTTCAAGCGCGGGCAAACTTTTCCGACAAACTTTCCGGGGCCGGTGACTTTTCCGGCAAAGTCAAATTTTCCGGCGCCGGTGAACGTTTCCGTCGAACTCTCTAGCGAGTGTATAATATGTTTAAAAATTAATGTGAGAGTATATTTGTCTATTAAAAATAGAGAGTAGACCTTACACCTTAGAAAATTCAAAAAAATGAATTAGAGGTGTTATGGAAATATGAGGTGGACTAGAGATGTTACAAAAAGTTATAATGAACCTTAAAACAATTCCTTATTTTTTAAAACTCTAATCAAAGCTAACTTATAAATACTAGCAAATGGGGCCATAATTACCTAACAAACAGTGACTAGTACATAACCTCCACATCTGTGTGCTCGACATGGCGGACTTGGACTTTGTTCATCCATGAGGATGATTGGTTAGAAAACGTAGTTCAAGGTTCAAATGGGTCCCACCTATAGGCAGGATCCCCAAAATCCCAGCGCAGGTGGGGTCAATGGACTCCTGTCAATTTTTAAGCCTACAAATTTTGACACGATTTCCAGTTCAAAAAAAAAAAATTTGACACGATTTTGCAAGTTTTATAAAGAGCCCTAATACATGCGTTGGGTACCTATCTTTTTCCTTTTATAAAAGAGGCAAGGACAATCCAAAAAAAAAAAAAAAAGGCACGAAAAAGAGGCAAGGACAATAATAGAATCGCTCATAAAAGTAAGGCCAATATATATAGCTCAAGTTTGCAATTGTTTTGCCCTAACCCCCACCAAATTTGCACAAAACAATACACACATCATACTCCATCAAACTTACACAAGAATACCCAATCGACGATGATAATCCCAACTAAAGCTCCTCCATTTCGTCAAAGAATGAGGAAATGCTAATAAAGACTACATGAACAAGCATAAAGAAAGTGATCAAATACACAGAAGAGACACAGGCAGGAGGAGGTTTACAATTGCTAACCTCCCAAAGCTGCAATTGATACAGCAAAATGTTTGGAATACTCAAACGCCTCCTCCTATATATGGCCAAACAAAATAGCTTCGGGGTCTTTAAATAGACATGATCTTCAATTATGGTATCTCTCGTTGGCATGTTTGATCTGAAGAGCAGCTCTAACGACATTTCCCCGCGTAATGATTCCAACCTTTTTCAAATAGAAACCAATGAAAAAACTATTTTATCTCCAGAGGGCATCATGCGAAGTAAATCTACTGAAGCGAATGCAGAAAATATTTTTTACCAGTCTGCCATCACTGTCTACGACTGGCAGTCGACGGTACTTCGTTTCAAGTAACAATCTGCAATTAGAAAAATCAGTTAGGAAGGAAATGTTTACAACATTTTTAAATGAATAAAGTAGTTTTTGGCAAATGCAAAATGACATGGGTTTAATACTTTTCTTCCAATTATATTCTCCATACTTCCGTTTCATTTATAAGGAGATTGTTTTCTTGTATATAGTTACTTATTGACGTCGTATATTTTCAGCATAAAGTTTCACCAAACCTAATATTTTCTTACAACCAAGAAAACTCCTTTCTGCCAAATTTTAAGAGGTTCACAAGGAACATGAGTTGCCCTACTTGTAAAGGATGAAAAACAGTTTAAAAAGTGACCTTTAAATAACTTTGACTAATGGAAGCATAGAAGGAGCGAGTACCTCACAGCATCTTCCAGATTGGTGGTTTCACGGACAACAAGAGGAGCGGGTGTCATCAAATCTCCAACAACTTTTCCATTAGTTTTACTAAGCAGTCTCTGTATCCTATTAAATGCCTGCCATATAGTTCGCAATCAGTAAGCTAATAGCTCGTGAGACAATATTTCGCACGAGCCATAGGCCCATAGCTAAAGGATTTCTTCAGTTCAGCACTCGAACAAGTAATCCAGGAAAAAAAAAAAAAAAAAAGAGCACACTAGGAGAGCCATCAGTTCAGATTCTTGGGAATGTGCCATCAGCATTCCTAGAGAATTCTCATGTCATGTGAAGCTTTTAACCTCCAGACAAGTAGAACGGACGAGGACTACATGCATAGCCGACTAACGAAAAGGGGGCTATGTGGTTCTACCTACAGAATAGAATGCAAAAGAAGAACAAAAATCATTCTTCCACAATAGGACCGTCATTGTTGAAGTACTTACAGCTTCTAAGTTCACATACTAGACTGCTTGAGCGGCAAAAAGTCATTAATAAGAACACTCAAATCCACAACATCAAAGAGCCATTGTAAGTTAGCTTTTAATTTATTTTATTTCATGGTTTGTTGGATTGACATGGCTACTAAAGAAAGGGAAAGGACTTTAGGATGGGAGGAAAGGTTGTCTATGTACTTACTGCTCAGGAGTCGGGGTCCTCGGGGAGTATTGAGTTGGAAGATTCTTTGCCTACTAGGTCTTGTAACTAATTGATTGTTTTTCCCCGGATCTGTGAGGTTGTAGTTCTTGCAGGAGAGGACAGATCAATAACAAACTCTCCACGATTGTTCTTTTTTCTTTTTTGTCAAAACTAATTATCCAAAATTAGCAATTAATCAGCATAACTCTGAGCAGATCAATAGCAAACTCTTCACTTCCAATGGTCTTGTAGGAGAGGACAGATCAATACGTGCACTATGTTTCTTAGGGTGTTCTTATTATTACACCCATAACCTTACCCACCTTTTCAACAACAAATAGTCTATTGGAACTGATAATTGAAAGTGGCAAAACTACCATTAGAGCATGAGTAATCAATTAGAGAAGAGTTCTCTCACATACCTTCCAGGAACTATCAACATCAGGGAAGAGGTTTGCATCTGAATGACCACCACCTATGTTCCAGAAACATCATGCATTAAGATCGTTATTAAAGTTCAATGGGAAGAGTTGAATTCTAGTTCACTGACAAGAATACCTGTGAAAGTAGATCAAAAAATGAGATTGACTGTCACTGAGGACAGAGTAAAAATAGCACACAATCTAAGAATCAAAGAAAATGGACAAATCGTCAAACTAGATACACAGCCATATGATGCAACAGGAAGACCCCTCACTCTACTGATCATGATGCCCCAACTTAAGTAACCAGGATTCTTGAGACCAAACCATTAAAAACAAATTATAACCATATAAAATGAAATTATTGTGGACAAAATTTAAATATCAAGTAGTACCTGAGATAGAGTCAAGTGCTAACAAGTCATAATCTGAAACAACACCAACCTGCAGTGAAATCTTTCTTTTAGTCATGAAATAATCATAAAGATCTCATACAGGGAGTGGAAGTATGTTCAAAAAAGAAGAAAAAAGAAAGGAAAAAATTGGAGAAAAAGTTACTAGAATGGGAGAATCAGCATAAGTTACTACTATCAGAGTAGAATCTGAGAACCCCAAAATGAAAACAAAGAACACTAATGAAACACCAGGACATCCACCGGTCAGAAGAAGAAATAACAACTAACTATTGGTCCGTAAATGGTTTAAAAAATGTCTGATATTCCTAAATTTGGACTCAAAACTGTGAAGCAATATAGCATAACAGTCACTAAGCTACCATAGATCTAGTTACTCATCCCCGGATAGCACCTTTGGTCACAATACTGAATTGTGATTAGTTAAGTACCTATTTCATACTTGAGAATCACTAACAGTGGATTCTTCATATGTGGTATACAACTCCAGAGTCTAGATGGGAACAATGCTACTATGAACTTAGAAATAATTGTTGTTCAATTTAGCTAAACAAACTCTTCTGGCCTCTTAGATAAATTGACTCATCACTCAAGTTGAAATTAGCAGAAAAGCATTATTAGCATTCATTGATTCAAGATGCAGTTGTCAGAAAAGCAAGATTAGCTAGATTCCATTCCAATATCAGCATCTAAGTCAATGAAGCAAAATACTTAAGGTGCTAGCCAAGCTAAATGGATTTTGAATTTAACCACAATATTTTGCTTGATCATTTTTCAATTATAATCATACTCTATGAAGCATGGGTACTTCTAAAATCCCGAAGTACTCGTACCCGTAACGTACCAGGTACCGGTACTTCACGGGTACTCCGAAAAAGCACCGGATACTTCTGATTTTCTGGGCACGGCAGTGGTACTTCATGGGTACAGCAATCGGTACTTTTTTGGGTACTTTCGTAAAGCTTTCAAAACTTTTGGGGTTCCATATGATAAAAACTCAAATTGCTGGCTTTAATATCCACATACTCAATGCGACAGCGTCATAAACTCAAGACCATGACTCCAATCTAGGGCTTGATTTTGCAGAAACGAGAGCGAGGTGACTAATCTTCTCCATCGATCTTCCTTCAGCGACTGTGACTCTCTCTCTCTCTCTCTCTCTCGCTCGCTCGCTATTTTTGTTACCCCTTCTCTATCATTATTCTGCAAAATCTGTTGCTTTTTCCGATTTTTTTGGGCCTTGAAATATCTTTTGCTCTCTCTTGAAACCTTTGTTTTACAGTTATTTTATTATTTGCAACCAAATATTTTGGCTATCATACTTTATTTCATAGGAAGAAGAGTTCATGAAGGAGCGTGGATTCAAGTTCAAGTGTTGTTAGCTTTTGTTATCTTGCTTCTATCTATAAAATATTTTACTTGTTATATCTGATGAATCATGCCAAAATTAAAAAAAAAAATTGTCGTACCCCCAGCGTACCCGTAGGTCCTGTACCTTACTTTTTTTTGTTTTTACCTTCTCCTGTACTCGTACCTGTGCTTCATTGGTCATACTCTTTTTGACAAGATCACAGTGGTCATAATACTGGATCAAATGAGCCTCTTTTTTGTGTAGACAAAATTTTCAAAACAATCTCAATCAAAACATAGGAAACAATTAAATGGCTTTTCTTTTGTAAAATTCAACTTTATCTCATATTCTCATTGTTTACTAGTATTGGGCCACCCGTTGAGAGACAATCAATGAACTGATACAAAGAAGGCAAATGAATACCCCTTTCTAGTTTTCCATAGCATTTTACTGGCATTGCCCCTTTTGTTGCCAATGTGGGATATAGGAGAGATATAGGCTACAAAAGGTTATTCATGTATCCTTAATTCTATTGTTCTTCATGTATCCTTAATTCCTTAGAATAGAAAGGCAACATATGTCCATGATGATGATTATTTAATCAGTTCTTCTCCAAACAGTGCAATCAAATACTGTACTTCTGAAATGGAACTAGAGCGGCACAAATTGACATCCCAATATCAGGGAAACACCTACCTGGAGAGACCCAATATCCGGGCCGTGTATGACACGATTTTAAAACTAAATTCTCACTTTGCACCCTCTGTCATCTGCTTTAGTTGCTCTAAAATGTTATATGTTTTCTTGACATCTCTAGTTATCTCCCCGGGTCATTCACTGCTTCAGTTTCTTAACGTGACATACATAGCCATAACACACCCGCTTCCCTAATTTATACTACAGTAGTAAAGTCATAATACACGCGCTTCCCTAATTTATACTAGTACAACCATAATACACATGCTTCCCCCATTTATATACTAACATAATTCTCGCAGAAAATTAACTACTGTAATTGGAAAATAATATTTGACTTGCTTCCGGTGTGTAACTACTACTAAAATATAACCAGGCACATAGTCAACCATTACTCCATCATGAATGATATAATAATACGATTGCTTACAACACAAAATCCAAGGTCTAGAAACAAAAAGGGCTCCAAGTTCTCTTTTACGAAATACTCAACAATTAGAATCAACTAGTAATATTAAATTACCAATTTCCAGGTGTCATCAACCACAGGAAAGCCGGTAATCCTTTTATCCACAAGACTCTCGAGAGCTGTCGATAACAAGACCGATTAGACGTCATAATGAAACAATCATAACCATGTTTTACAAGTGAAAGAATCCGTGGATCTTAACTACCTTCATCAACAGTCGTCGTAGGTTTCACAACATGTAAATCCTCCTTTTTCGTCATGAAATCACCGACCGTGTAAATAATCGCACTTTTCTGCTGCACATCAAACAGAGTAAGATAATAAAGATATTCACTTAAGTAGAGAGAGAGAGAGAGAGAGAGAGAGAGAGAGAGAGAGAGAGAGAGAGGTGATTACAGGCGTGGAATTGGTGGTGCCTGAGGCGGAGACGGAAACAACGAACGGCCGTCGGCTAGAGCAAAGAGGGATGAAGGAAGGGCGTCGTAGGGGGAGAACTGGATGCGCGAGGGTGCACGGTAACTGAGACTGATGGCGGCCGTTTACGGCGGGGAGGAGAGCGAAGAGGACGTGCGGAGCGGCGGAGGAAATCGAATTCATGGTCGTGTTAGAGAGAGAGAGAGAGAGAGAGTTTGCAAATGTGAGTCAGAAAATCACATTTGCAGATGTGATAGCAGAAGGTGGGAGAGGGAACAAGGCGTTTTCCGTGTGAAACTGCTGATTGAGCCGACGGTACAGGAATTCAACTGGGGTAAATTTCACTGACCACCCTGAGGTTTCTTGCACAAACAGATACCTCTGAGATTTCTGAAATAACATTGTTGTCCCCTACTTTTTTTTTTGTCTTTTTTAAGCTTTTTTCAATTTTGGCTCATGTGTGTTTTTTTTTTTTCTCCCTGATTTCTACAGCCAAGATAATCAACAATCGACAAAAAAAAATGTAAAAATAATTTTATTTTTTATTATAGACCAAAAATAATAATCCAATAATAAATCTAAACCTGACCATACCTTAAAAATCATATATTCCGGACGAAAATGGATGGAAATTAGTAATTTTTTGATCAATCAATATATGAACACATGATCATTTCGCTATATATGTATAGCAATATTACATTTACATGGTGATGTACAGCTTTCCATTTATATTCACTCACAACATAAATTCAATTGAAACCATAAAAAAAATACTATAAGTTTTTTCCACAATAAAAATAAGGGGCCAATTCTGGGGACTCTAAAAACACACACATAAAAAGCCCCTTCATCTTTGTCCTTGAAAACCGATGGCTGAGATTAAAAGTTGGGTTATTACACTATCTCCAATATATCTCACCCTCATGCTATCTCCCCCTCCCTCCCACAACACCTCTTTCTCTCCCTCCTCATTCACGCTACAAAATTGCAAGGCCTTCTCTCTTCCTCTCCATCTCAACTATTCACAATCAAATTTGCACACAGTAATCAAAATAGGGTATTGGGTTTTTATTCCTTGGGGTTCAAAATCAAGTTGCAAACTTTTTTTAAAATATACATATTAGAACTCAAATTGGATCAATCGAAAGTCCTCTATCCATTTTCTAACATGGAAGCCCCTACATATAATATTACTAGCGTCCATTATAGAAGAAAACCCATTAAGAGCAAAAATTCTTGAAGTTGCCCAACATGATATAAAGTGAGAGGAAAATTTAATTCTCTTAGATTTACGTAATAAACCAAGAAGAGTTCGACAAAATGCTTTATTTCTTTAACTTTACGTGATTGCATATTTCAATGTGTTTTATTGATAGAGAATGCTTTTTGGAGTTTACTGGAGGTAGCTTTGAGGAATTAAATTTGGCATGAGCGGTTGCGTTGCTTTGAAAACTGGGGGGGGGGGGGGGGGGGAGCTGAGTAGTGGCGGCTAGGGGGTGATGGTGGTGCCGATGGCTAGTGTTAAGGTTTGGTAGTAGTGGTGTGGGATTGTTTAAGGAGAGAAGATGAGTAATTTTCGGGTGTGAGAATGTTTTGGGGAAGAGAATTTATTTTGATAAGTTTTAATCTCAACCGTTGGTTTCAAGGACTGAGATGAAGTGTCTTTTTATGTGTTTCCAGAATTGGCCCCTGTAAGTAATAAGTGACTATGTTAAAAAAAAAATACACTAGAAATTGAAAAAAAAATATATGATAAGGGGAGATAGTATTTTGAACATATGCATGCACATTGAAATATGTGTGTATGTATAAACGTATGTGTGTGTTTGTATGTATGTATGTATACACAAACGCACAACAAAGAGAGAGAAAGAAATGGAGGGGAAATATATATATATATATATATATAGGAAGCCGATCTACTAAGGACTCCCTCAAACAAAATTTGGAGCGGACCAAGCCATTTTTCGACTTTCCGGATCAAATTTTGACGATCCGTAGCGTTTTTAACAAAAATTGATCGGATCAAGCCCTTCCGGGTATTTTTTTTTTGAAGATTTTCTGCGTGGACCCTTAAAAATGCATTTTAAAAACATTGAGCGGTTCGGATCGTCAAAATAGGGTAAGCTTCTCCTCCGGACTCTGGACTTCCGGACCTCCATGATCCGAATTTTTTTTTGATGATCTGATCCGTCCAATGTGTTCAGAAGGTGTTTTCAAGGGTCTATGCAAGAAATCTTCAAAAAAAAATACCGGGAAGGGCTTGATCCAAGCAGTTTTCGCAAAAACTATAAATATAAAAATTTTGAGAAAACTGCTTGGATCAAGCCCTTCCCGGTATTTTTTTTTTGAAGATTTCTCGTGTGGACCCTTGAAAACACCTTCTAAACACATTGGACGGCTCGGATTTTTCAAAAATAATTTGCAACACAAAAAAACTCTCTTTTTTCTTATTTTCGGGAGGTTTGGACTAGAAAATCCACCTATATATATACTCCCTCCGTCCCAAATTTGTTGTCCATTTACAGGCATGCGTGCCATTTTTCAATTGCTTATATCTTTCAATCTATAATGTTTTTTACAATTTTGAAAACTTTGTTTAATAGAATTCATCGAGAGCTATCAAACAAAATCCATAGTGAATATATATAACATTATACATTTGAAAATATAAACAATTTTTTGAGGTGCTGTGAATAGTGCAACTGGACAAGAAATATGGGACGGAGGGTGTATATAAAATGTGGTTTAAAATATGGTAGAAGAAGCGTTCGGTTTTTTAGTAATACGTTGGGACAATTGATTTGGTTGAAGCATTATAAAATGAGGGTAATTTTGAATTAAGTGTATTTGCAAGGGTTTTGGTACTTTTTCTCTCAAATCTTAAGGCATCTGTTGAAAATTAACGGAAGGGATTCTGCTGATAATGTCAATTAAAGTAGGGGAGGGAAGCGTTATTTTAAAAACCTTATGGGAGGTCACTGAAATAAACCCCTTCAACACTAGCACGCGCCTACTAATGGATGACGTGGACCCGCCAATATTGAGATATTTTTAGGATAAGTTACATTTACACCCCTAGCATTTCAATAAATTTATGGAAGCTGACAATAGGTTCACTTTTTTTCTCATGACTCCTAGAAAGTACTCGTAATTATGCACCCATGTTATAAATGCACTCCTAAACATCCAAAAGGAAAAGTCGTGTACGACACGCCAATGTAGCAAATGTTTTTTTATCGGTAATTTGGCAGATCGATATTTTTCAATCTCCCATGAAGTAATGCCACAAGCAGGCTATGCATGTCGTGCAAATTGTTATTTTTGTAGTATGGCCCAGAATTACCTAAGGTCGCGTTGGGTAATCGAATCCAATGCCCCACGCGTTTGCCCATATTAAAATTGGAAAAACTATACAATTTAGAGGCAAAATGAGCACAAAATGCGCATGAATGAGACACTTTTTTTTGGAATTATAGCTTCCCTTTTTCTGTTTTTTTTTTTTCCCTTTTGAATTGCAAAAAAAGTGGGAAGGGGCAACTAACGTAGTAATCCCTTTGGGTGTGACTAGAAGGACTTTCGACTCGTTATGGAATGTCCGGATCAAGCCATAGCTATTGTGTAGAAGGACATGCCGTCACTACAGCACCACCTAGGTACTAGATGGACAAAAGGCCTCTACACTAGCCTTGCAGTTGGCTCGACTCGAACCTTGTATGATCGTGTATGGGAGGGAGGAGTACTCAAGCCGGCTTATCCTTGCCGTTGATGAATTATAGGTTCCCAGGGAAGGAGGATTTTACACATGAATGGAACCCCTAATCTTTCATATCCACCATCGACTGTTTCTCTCACTCCTTGCCATGACGAGTTCTATATCCTCCTCCTTGAAACATCTTCCCTTATCCGGTGTATCCATCTTTCTATTTTTCCTCCTCTCTACATGGATGGGAAATTTAATTATTATGTATACATTGATGTATATCTGTGTGCGCGTTCCTCACCGATCACCCACCTCCTCTCACTTTTCTTCACCCATCTACTCCTCCCCCCCTTTAGTTTCAGATCCTCAACGCCCACCTCCCCTCTCTACGTTCTTCACCCTCCCCTCCCTCCCTCGGATCAGAACCGTTGGGGAAGATCAGTAGTGGGTCAGATCTGGTGATGTTGGACCTTGGATGGCTTGGCATGAGGTCCCCGACAAATAAGTCTTCTGAGTCCGGTGCGGCGGCTCCGGCGACACTCTTTTGGCAGGGTTTTTTTTTTTATTTTTTGTGTTTTTTCTTTTGTTAGTTTAGTTTTACCCCTTTTTGGTGGTTTGATTAGCCCATCTATGGGTGCTTTGCGTACCTCCCTGCGTGGAGTGTTTTTGTTCAAGATTTCATCCGCGTTTTTATGCTTAATGGTTTGAGCTGGGTGTCCCCTTTGGATTCTCTACTACTAGATCGAGGACGGATTCTATGCCGGCACCTAGTGCGGGTCTGCTTTGGCAGGTGTGTCTATGAGCTGTGAAGCCTGTGTGCTTTTTAGCAGTTCAAGTCTTAGATGTTGGTAGTTTTGGTTCATTCCTGTATTCAGTGATGTAATCTTTGCCGGATGGCTTTTAATGATATGACTTGACTGTTTCAAAAAAAAAAAAAAGTAAAATGCAACATAGATACTGTAACGACCCGCCCTCGCCTTGCACAATATTGTCCGCTTTGGTCGCCCAAGCTCCTTGGACTTCCTAGTAGGTCACCCATCCCTGGATTGCTCCAGGGTGAGCACGCTTAACTGTAAAGTACCAACGAGCTTTGACGTTCGCACGGCTTTAAAAGGCCTTGTAAAAGTTAGGGCATGATCTATTATCTTATATCACAGACCTCTGTTGCATCCAGGTGATCATGGGCTGTCACATTCTTCCCACCTTAGGATGCAACGTCCTCGTTGCATATTGGCCCAGCGACCTTCCTTCGGGAGGTATATCACTTAGTTCTGCATAGCACTTTGTTCCCACTCCGGGATTCAAGAGGTGGCTCCTACAGATTCTAGAGGTGGCTCCTACCCCGTAATCCGGGGTTGTGCTCTGATACCAACTGTAACGACCCGCCCTCGCCTTGCACAATATTGTCCGCTTTGGTCGCCCAAGCTCCTTGGACTTCCCAGTAGGTCACCCATCCCTGGATTGCTCCAGGGTGAGCACGCTTAACTGTAAAGTACCAACGAGCTTTGACGCTCGCACGGCTTTAAAAGGCCTTGTAAAAGTTAGGGCATGATCTATTATCTTATATCACAGACCTCTGTTGCATCCAAGTGATCATGGGTTGTCACATTCTCCCCACCTTAGGATGCAACGTCCTCGTTGCATATTGGCCCAGCGACCTTCCTTCGGGAGGTATAGCACTTAGTTCTGCATAGCACTTTGTTCCCACTCCGGGATTCAAGAGGTGGCTCCTACAGATTCTAGAGGTGGCTCCTACCCCGTAATCCGGGGTTGTGCTCTGATACCAACTGTACAGATTCTAGAGGTGGCTCCTACCCCGTAATCCGGGGTTGTGCTCTGATACCAATTGTAACGACCCGCCCTCGCCTTGCACAATATTGTCCGCTTTGGTCGCCCAAGCTCCTTGGACTTCCCAATAGATCACCCATCCCTGGATTGCTCCAGGGTGAGCACGCTTAACTGTAAAGTACCAACGAGCTTTGACGCTCGCACGGCTTTAAAAGGCCTTGTACAAGTTAGGGCATGATCTATTATCTTATATCACAGACCTCTGTTGCATCCAGGTGATCATGGGCTGTCACAGATACATACATACAAACATACACCAATGATCTTATCCACACCCCTTCCATCCACACACCTCTCCCGATCAAATTTTTATGATCCGAATCGTCAAATGTGTTTAAAACATGTTTTTAAGAGATCAAAAAAATCAACCAAAAAAAAATACTGGAAAGGGCTTCATCCGATCAATTTTCTATAAAACTGTACATAGGCGATTTTTATGAAAAAAATGATCAGATGAAGCCCTTCCCGGTCTTTTTTTTTTGTTTTTTTTTTTTTTTTTTTTGATGATTTTCTCGCGTGGACCCTTAAAAATACGTTGTAAACAGATTGGATGGGTCAGATCATGAAAATTTGATCAGGAAAGTGAAGGTGGACGGATCCCGGACAGAAAGTGTGTGGATAAGATCATTGGTGTATATGGTTTAGATCATAAAATACATTTTTATGAAAAATTGCTCAAATCAAGTCCTTCTCAGTCAATTTTTTTTTTTATATATAATTTCTTGCGTGAACCGTTAATAAGTAATAATCTAATCGTTCATTATTAGACAAATCCCCTCAACGGATTCCCATCGGGGCAATTGCTTCTCGTGCAGACCAGAGGGCGGTAGGAGTTTATCTAGTATAACTCTATTTAGTACTCCCTCCGTCCCAAATTGTTGGTCCTTCTTTCCTTCTTTAGTACATCTGTGTGTGTTCAACACCAAACCCCTCTCCCTTTGTAACCCTAAGTAAAATGCAACATAGATACATACATACAAACATATACATACACCAATGATCTTTTTTATACACCAATGATCTTATCCACACGGATCACACCCCTTTCCATCCACACACCTCTCCCGATCAAATTTTTATGATCCGAACTGTCAAATGTGTTTAAAACATGTTTTTAAGATACCAAAAAATCAACAAAAAAAAAATACCGGGAAGGGCTTCATCCGATCAATTTTCCATAAAACTGTACATAGGCGATTTTTATGAAAAAAATGATCAGATGAAGTCCTTCCCGGTATTTTTTTTTTGTTTTGATGATTTTCTCGCGTGAACCCTTAAAAATACGTTTTAAACAGATTGGATGGTTTAGATCATGAAAATTTGATCGGGAAAGTGAAGGCAGACAGATCCCGGACGGAAAGGGTGTGGATAAGATCATTGGTGTATATGGTTTAGATCATAAAATACATTTTTATGAAAAATTGCTCGCATCAAGTCCTTCTCAGTCAATTTTTTTTTTTATTTATAATTTCTCGCGTGAATCCTTAATAAGTAATAATCTAATCGTTCATTATTAAACAAATCACCTCAACGGATTCCCATCGGGGCTACTGGCAATTGCTTCTCGTGCAGACCAGAGGGCGGTATAAAGTCTATTTAATATTTGTTTAGAGGGTAATTGGGGACACTTATGCTTTAAAATGTTTGAGACCATGTTCCTTTCAAGGTTACAAAGTACTAACATGGTTTGCCAAAAACTGCCGCATGTATTAAAAAGTGGATTAGTAAATTAAGGAAATGGTCTCTCACATGATTATTCCGTTATAGTACTATTAACAAGAAGCGTGTTTTGGGCTATGTTACTCGGACTTTGGTACAAGTACAGGGTGCAAGTGTACGTGTGAGTTTTGGATTCATCTTATTCCCATTGCCAAGATCACAGGCACACGGAAATATTTTCATATTTTGTACTAGAAATCACTCTATTTTTGTACAGTAAATGGTACATACAAATTACGATACGATACGTCTTCCATTCTGTTTTTATAAGGTAAATGGTTTTATGCATGGTTCTACCCTACTCCAATCACTAAATGTGCTCCCTTGGTAAATATCCAATTAAGAAAAAAATTCAGGCTTCAGTCAACAGATGGACAAAATTTGATGCACCACCATCGATTTTCTTTAAACGTGGTATTTGAGAACAAAATGAAGGCAGTGCAATTCTGTAATCATATGGGCAGCAGATGATTTTTCTAGAGCTTTCTGATCCACGATTCCATATAGCATGGTGACTTGAAAATTGTATCGGCTGTTGCTATCTATTTTTCACTCCTATAACTCGAGTTTCCTTATTCCGGTGTCCAATTGTAGATCCTGGGTGAATATCTGTATCCACTTGTGGAGCAGCTGGATTCTGAGAAGGGAGAAGGTATTGAAACTATGCAGGCCGCTTGTGAGAGAGAGAGAGAGAGAGAGAGAGAGAGAGATATCCTACTGCATGATATGAAGCAACTTATTTTTACAAAATACCATACATATACTAGAAAACAGAACAAGGCGGCATTGTCAAGACTCGAGACACGTTTGTGAACGAACAATATTTCTTTTGTTTCTACCTTCTGGTGACCCGAACCATATTCACAACCTAAACAATTAAGCAAATATCCCCTTCTTAAAAGGAATATAAAAATAGGTTAACACGAGCCAAGCCCGTCTCTAAATCAGGCATTTTGCCGGTTAACATGTCTCAGCCTCAACCCTACATCTACTCCATCATGGTCTTGCCTAATTAAACCAGTGCCCTGCGTATCAGAATTTTGTGCTTCCGAAGAACCCGCCTCCCTTTGCCTTCTCCCTGAATCCTCTCCAAAGTTATGAAGCCTACGACCAATCAAATAGCGATCATCGCGAATAGAGTTATGGAGGTTGGTGAACCAGACATGGAACCTCTTGGCGCAAAAGCACAACATGCTGAAGCCAAGGCATCCCAACCAGGCAAATCTATACACCGCTGAGTTAACCACTAATGGGTACCCAAATACCGGAAATACTCCACGGGCCAAAACATACGGAACACACAACGCAGTAAGCAGCTTCATAGTAATTGGTAGAACTATCTCGCGCAGTACCCAAAAGCCCTGCAGCCTGGAGAAACCATCTTCTCTCACCCTTTCAAACTTTACACGCCAACCCTCATCCACCAGAGGCACCATTTGCTCCAGCATGACCTGATTAATAGAAGAAAAAAAAATGCTCAGCAGAACATCCTGCCTATGAAAAATAAATTGTACCCTAGTCAAGATATAGAAGGATTTAAGTCAAAAGCACAACTATTTTTCAAGAAAATAAAGGGAATGGATTGCAAAGATGGCATACTCCAGCAGAGCCTAGGCCCAAAGGTGGCAGCTGGACACGCCCTAGAGTCTGGGAGATGAATTTAAAGAGTTCAGAAATTCCAAATAGAAAGAGTTGGAAATTTAACAATACAACTGAATAACTAATGCCTAAGCTGTACAACAGTAATTGGAGATTCCTAAGAACCCAGACAAACGACAGGAAAAATAGGCGAAGTTGAACCAAATTGCGGAAAAATAGACACAACACGATCACGACAGGAGCAAAATTCCTTGCACATGTTGTCAATCATATTGACATATCTGATTGAGTAATAGTTGCAACTTGCAGGTAAAGTTCACATTTATCTCATTATCCTTCTGCCCGACATCTCAAAATATAGCCTTCGCAGAAGTCAAAAGTTCAACACTCACCAGTCTAGTCCAGATCTTAAGAAAAATGAGTCCCAATGCCCAGTCCTGATACAAAAGGAAAACTGGGCTTTCATCCACAGGCACCCGCATTGGCACAATTACCAAAAGTTCAAAGAGCAGTCCAATTAACACCGGGATGACAAAAACCTGGAACAAAAATGTGATCTTAAAATTGAGAAGATCATAAATCGGATTACCAAAAGCAAAACTAGACTAGCATTTTCTTACCCATATTGACAGCAATGCGGAACTCTTCAAAACAATGGCACACCATTTCCAAATTTGTTTTAGCAGAACTTTAGCCCTCCTTGTTTTAACGTGCTCAATGGAGTACCTGGCTCCAGCTAAGGCAGTCCAAATAATATAGCTTCCAATGGCAAAAGAATAAAAATCTACCAGAAAATAGCATCAACAGTTAATATTTTTCTTGCGAAGCAAGGAACTCGAGACCGAACCAATTTGAGTCAATCATATTACCATTGCACTTGATGCCATGAGTTACTGGGAGAAGAGGGATGGCGTTGAAAAGTGTACGTCCAATTGAAACTGGTACAACTACTAAGGCAGAGTTAACAATAAGTAGAGTCATCCAAGCCATCACCAACAGCAGCACAATGCGAAGCACAAATCCGTACCTTCTAGAAGACGAAACAAAAACATATTAGAACACAAAACAAAGAATGTCAGAAGCATTCACAAGACTACCAGTTGGAAACATAACCCCTAATTATTCATTATCCAAAGAACATAAAAAGGTTCTGGAGACAAGTATGTTAGAACATATCATTTTGATGTAATACGACTACAGTAAAGACTCTGTACTAGTAGCGAGAGAAAAAAATCAATAAGATGCATCCGAAAACAGCTCTAGTTCTAGTGTGAATTTAGCAGTTAATGTTGCAAAGCTTGGGCTCTTAATTGCTCTTTGTGCAAGTGTTAAGCTTGGTTCGCAATAAATATATCACTCAACCACCCAACATGTGTTTTCCCAATGCTTATGTGGCAGGTATGGCTGACAAAAAAGATAATCCGTTGTGAAGTTGAGACGTAAAGGCAAGTGGCAACCAAGGGTCACAAATTGAGGGACTACAAAAGTGCATTTGGACAAAATTCGTAATAAACAAAAACAACATCGAAGGAAAAGAATCATCACTAACAGTTTTCCTGCAATGATGCAATTCACGGGCACACTCTACACTAAAGATGTCCCATTTCTTCATGAAACTTACTCTGAGTCGGTTTGTTCGTCACTATCATACTCTTCTGCAAGATTAGTATTTGCTAACACCATCCTGTCTCTATTCAAATCATCAGCAGCAAGTCCTCCTGCAGCTCGATCTTGTTCGACTAGTTGTACATGTGGTCTACCCTGCCTTGCTGGCTCCCCATTTCCATTTTCAAGGCCACCATTGTCCTCGGGTCTAGGCAGTAAGAAATCTGTTAACCCGAGCACCCATCCAACTACGGTAAACCAATAGCGGAGAATGGACTTGATGGTTACACGCAACTTAAAATGCTTAATCGCATATGGAATGCAGATTTGAAAGAGAAGCATATCAGCAGGGATTTCAGTGAACGGGTCAGATACACTGCAATGACAGGTGTAAATACTTAATCTAAACAGTGACAATACATCAAACAGGAAAACAGAACGTAAAAATAGTTGGTGAGCAATCTTACGAGACATCTAGCGGGAAAATGGACGGTGCCATTCGTATAGCAAGACTAACTGGTAAAAATACCAGCATCACTATTAAACTTCCATAAACAACAACAGACAGCAAAACCCTACGAGCATGTTTGTGCACAGGATCATCAATCAGATCACGGAAGGGGTTGTAATTTGGATCGGCTGGATCTCGAAGAAAGTAAAGAACTCCTTTGCGCAAAACCTATTAGAATATGCAGCAATTGAACATAAGGATCGACTGTGATAAAATGAAATAAGAAAGCAAAATATAGGATGAAAATTCATACCCCGCGAAGAAGGCTAACGAAGATACTTATTTGTAGCATATATACAATTCCTACAACCCAATGGACCACTGAGCTTGCTAACGGAGAGACTGAAAAGTAATCAACTCTTTGAGCAATCGACTTCCCGAACATCCTTATGGTACAAAGATCAAGCCACCATCCGCACATCAGAGGAAAAACACCAAGTTCAATGACCAGAAGAAAAGCAACCTTAATCATGGTCATTAAATGTCTCATTGCTGCCACAAACTGCCTGAATAGGGAGGGTATAGTCTCTGCAATTGAAGCAATACCATAGAACCGACCCTTTGTCAAGGGCTCACCCCTAGTGTACCGAATCAGTGCAACAATACTGAGATAGAGAAAGACTAAAGAGAATAAAAACATGTAGCCAACAGCAAGAGTAGTAACATCAGAAAGCCTTGATGTTCCAGCAGATGCACCATCCATAATATCAGCCGAGAGTGATGTGCTAAGATTATTCGATGATTCTTGTGGTCTTGTGGAATTTGCTTTCAACATTTCAGCAACCTGCCCAAGAAAACTATTTTCTTGGTTATCAGATGTCAAATTAGCAACAGCAGATAGTGCATTCTTCAATGTTATATTCGCGAAGGAAAGGGCAGACTCCGTAAGCGGCAATACCGTTGACAGAACTGGACTAGTAGCAGAGGACAACACCCATGACAGATAACAACAACAACAATAACATAACCCATTTAGTCCCCAATAATTGGGGGTATGGGCGGGGGAAGGATAGGAGACAGACCTAACCTTTGGCAATAAATGCACAAAGTGGCTGCTCCCAGAATACCACTGAAACAGATGGATTGGAGACAGACCTAACCCATGACAGATAATGAAGAATAATCCGTCCCAACGAAAAGGGAACAAAGATGACGACACCAAGGAATATCATGTTGCTGGCAAGAACCTGTAGAAAAGTAAGTATATAAGGTAAACACACTACTTAACTCAAGCCTGTGAATTTGAAACAACCTAAAACGGAAAACAAGAGCAAACTATAATCCCCATTAGTTCAAGCCCATGCAGCATTGCTGTTATTTAATCAAGCCAATAGTATGATGATTATATCCAAGATGAAATCAAAACTAAAAAGAAATCAAGGAAGAATACATTAAAAGAAACGTCTTAACTCTGCTAGCCTGCTAGGTTCGTATAAAAATTCCAGTCCCAAGCCCCGAAAATGGAGGCGGGTTGTCTGAGGTATAGGATAACAGTTAACACCTCGTGCCAAACTGCCATCCAAAACCACCAGTTAAAACAATATGAATAACTGCCTGATCCATACACTCAGTTCAGTGTACCCAACTAAACAACAAGCTATAAACTGACACAAGGAGACAAAAACAGCAAAGCTAAGGCCATATAACTATAAAGCCCCATAATCCTTCTTAGGTGACGAGTACAATATTAAGGAACCCATTGGATGGCGAGAAAGGGTGAGTAAGAAAAGAGATGAAAAGGATTTCACTTATTTTGATAACTGAAAGAGATGAGACATAGTGGGAAAGGATGAAACACAAAGAAAGGGATTTATCTTTAAGCGCACCAAATCCCATCACAATTTGAGAGAAACCACAGACAATTCTTGTCTCTTCGTTTCTCACAGTCCAAAAGCCCTGGTTTATGCGGAACCAAACACACAACTCCACTTACCACCAACATGGCATGCACCAACCTAAGGAGTAAACTAACCCTTGTACGCCATAGTTGTCAAGGGCGAGAAGCGCAAAAAGGCACAAAGTCCTGTTGGGTCTTAGGCAAAAGGCGCAAGGCAAGGAGCATGCCTTTTTGAAGCGAGCCGCATCTATGCGTTATAAAAAATAAATAAATAAATAATAATAAAAAGAGGAAAAATAGCATACAGCAATACTTCAAATAATAAACACTAAATAATGAGTTTTTATAAAGTATACCATCCAAAAGATACATAAAACATCTACCAAATGTCAAATAGTCAACGAGAGAGAGGAGAGATGAGAGAGACAGTGAGAGATGATCAACTGAGTAACTGAAGTTCAGAGCCCATATTGATCAACTGATCTTCAATGATCGACTAGGTTCACAATGAGAGGAGATCAGGAGAGATTATCGAGAGAGAGAGAGAGGCCAGAGGTAATAATCCTAGGGCTTAGATCGATGGCCAAAAGTATTATGATCGAATTTGCCTCATCGTCTTTTGCGCTGAGGCTGCGCCTTGTTCAAGTCACCTTGCCTAGGGTGACCCCAAGCGCAAGGGGTGCGCCTCTTGCCTAGGTGCGACTTTGACAACTATGCTTGTACCCCAATCCACCCAAACCCTCTTCCTCTGTGATGTCCCATCCCCAAGAATACGTTGAAACATAGAGATTTTAGATCATAAATATAGAAGAGCAAATTCCACTGTTATGAACATTAAGATCCCCTCTACAACAAAAGGCTTCATATGAGGCGGCAATCAACGAGTAAGATGGTACCAAAGAAGGCAATAGACCAGGTGAATGGACCTCATCGCTTATCTCCTATTCATTATACTGGCATGCATTTGGCCTGCTTAGGAGGAAAAGCTTTGCCAGAGCTCAGAAATGAGGCGGCACGTCAAGAGAGTGTTCACTCGTTAAGAGCCTAAGCTTTCAAATGAGTTGGTGTTTAAAACTTAACATCCACCAGGACTACAACTGGACAAATAATGGCCAGAAGTATCCTTCTACTATAGAAAACTAGACACAACTTAAACTCAGGCATGCATTTGCGTGCTTGACGAGCTTCAAAAAGCTTGGGGCCATACTTGAATTTCAATGAAGGATTTATTGAACCTCTAAGGCTCTAAGCCTCTAACAGACGACGTTCCTTTTTTTTTGGTCATACAGACACCTTAACTTCAGAGCTAATAAATAGAAATGCTGACGGATATCTCAGTTTAATTCAAAGATAAGAACCAGGTATAAAAAAAATTGTAGCCCGTCTCCTTTAAACAGGGATCTGGGAGGGGTAGAAACAGCTTCGAATCTAAAACTCAAGGTTAATAGGCCCTGTCTTAACCTCAAGGTTGAAGGCCCGCATTGCTAGCTCATCTCCACTATCCCCAATCCAAGTCTAAAGGATTACGCAAGATGAAAAATAGAACTGGCTACTGATAGCTTAGAACTCAACTTACAGTGAACGCATTTTCCACCAAATGAAAAACAGGCCCCTGCATCCCAACTAGCTCATCAAAGGGTACATCCTCTGCACCATCAGCATCATCCAAACCGTCAAACATTTGTTCAACTTGAGCCTCCAGACGAGCTGCCTGCATCTCCCACCTAGCAGCAACATTTTCTGCATTCCTCCTGATTAATTGACCAGCTCCAGCAATGCCTTGTGCCTCACCACCATCTTCCCCATTTGCTTCTCCAACTAAATTCCTATTAGCTTGTCCAGGAGGTCTTCTTGGAGCACGAGCACCATTTCTGTCTCCATCCTCTCTGTCAGCATCCTGCCCTCCAATTTCTCGTAAATGCCTGAAATAATCCCTCAAAGAAGTGGCTCCAAGAAAAATAAACACAATGCTTGCAGAAAGTAGGAACCCATGCAGACAGTCAGTCAGAAAGGCTGTAGAAGATATATGACTCAGGAAAAGACTTTGAGCTTCACCAAAACTCCTCACAAATGACAATCGCCAGATCCAAAATGTAATGAAGGGAATGACCATCAGCCAAACTGTAAGTACAAAACTAAGACGCAAGAAAAATTGCAGAACATGGCACGTTTTCATTGCCATCCCAACCAAAATCTCCTGAAAAGGAAGCCTCGTGGGAGCATTGTCAGCATAAACGGGGGAGAACGAAAATGCATGCTTGCAGACCTGTCATTTTAAATCAAGTGAACTAATTGAGAAAAACCAGTAGTAGAATAGTAACCATGTCAAGTACTGATAACAGAGAAAGAAGCGTGCAGAGAGAATAGAATAGAATTTAACTCAACATACAAAGCAACATCTTCTACAATAAGGTATCAAATACAATCGTGGGAATCCAAGAGCAATCTACAATTAAGTGTTCATTTGACGAAGAAAAAAAAGGATTGCAGTATGCTTAGCGATTTTAGAAGATCCAAAAGGAGAAGTGCAACCTCCAAAGCTTAAATACCAGTCGTGGACAAACTCTTTTTCCCAGCGGCAGGAGAAATTCTTCGGTAGGTCAGGAAGACCCTGTCACTCTGTCAGTCAACTAACAGGGGGTGCCCAACCATTTAACAACAGATTGATCACATTAAAATGGCCACACCAGTTTAGTGACATACACAAACTCCCGTGCAAGTGAACTCTGTTAACTGACATTAGGAAACACAGTTCAACCATCACTCTTTCTCCGCTCTCTCCCTCCCTTTCTTCTCCTGTCCTTAACCAAAAGTTCAAAATACACCGGTCCCACTGTGGGTGTGAGGTGTGGGAAGAGCATCTGAGGTGTCCCTTGAGAATATGGCAAGCGCTACAAAGGCTCGAGAACACAAGAGGTGGAGGAGAAGATAGCTCAGAGTAGTCTTAGAGAGAGAGAGAGAGAGAGAGAGATGGCAGTGGAGAGCAACGAACCAGAGAGCAAGTGAAGTAGATATGTATTGAATCTCTGTCTTGAATGTTCCGTTAACTCCTCTTTATATAGGAGCCTTCAAGCCTTGGAGGAGAAGTAGGCGTGCTTCTCTTCATTAATGCGCGTCCGGGTAGGGTTTCTCTTTGAGTGTCAATGTCACAACTCTCAAAGATAGTTTGATGATATATAGATGCCTGTATCATGGCCAGATGGTAGGTATGATACACGCTCCCATGTATCGGCATGACAGCTAGGATATTGCAGAGATCTTCTCCCAGATGTCGGTGACATAGGCAAGCCCCTCTCTCTCTGTGGCAGGTCATGGAGCTCACCTCGAGGATCCCATCACTTGCCATATTATTATCATGTAAACAGTCAACCTATACTTAGATTTTATGTAAAATGAAAAATGATAACCTAAACCCAATTCAACCTAGGTCACGACAATTATTAGATATTTCTCGCAAACAAAGCAACAACTCAGGGGGTGTTCCACTAAGGTAGTTTTGTTTTAAAACTGCCTTGGTTTTTGTGTTATGTGATGTATTGTGAGAGGATGACTTGTCTCGGTTTTTGAGAAAAACTAGTTTTTGGAAAAAACTAGTTAGTGGAACACCCCCTCAACAATTAATACGACCAATTGAAAATGTCCAACTATCTCGTCAGCATATACATATTAGGAAACCGCCTTCACTTACAAGGAGTCAAAAGGAATGCGAACTAAGTTATTAAGGACGACCCCCAATGTTTATATCTTCCACAAGAAACACTTCAACAAACTAAGGGACTGAAGCAAAGCATATTTTAGCAGAAAGTGATGGGGGAACCTGCTTTCTTTCAATCTCTAGTTTCCTATAAGCTATCACTTGCCATAATTTCTACCGTGTGAACCTATACTCATATTGTATTGCAGATTCCTTCAAATAAAATCCAATTCACCAATAAATACAAGAAAGTTGCCTAAAGTTTTGGACACCAATATTTTTTCCGAATAATTCACAAGCATGATAGCCTATGTAGAAACCACAGAACAAAAAATGAAAAGCCTAAACTCAATTCAACCAAGGTCACGAGAGAGTGAACGCGAAAGGTCTTTCAAAAACATCCCGAACGACTAAAAAGTTTCGCGAGAGCACTAAGTGCAAAACAAGGATTCACGGCGGGAGCGGAGAGTCCTGTAGGATTATGTGACTACAATTTTCAGATATTTCGGGTAAATTGTTAACAATTGAACGATTGATTAGACCAGAGGGCCCAATTGGTACATAAACTACCCAATTGATTGATTCAAAAATCTAAACGACGAGAGGCAAAAAAAGAGAAGGAAAAAAAAAAAAAAAAAGACCTCGCATTGGCGAGCGTTGCTGTGATTGAGCCACTGGAGGAGGCAATCTTGGTGGACGAATTTGATGCTACCGCTGCAGGCGCACGGGTACTGGAGGGGGTTCTCGGCGTCTCCTGGATTACGGCAGATTCGACAAACGTCTTCCTCTTCGTCGTCATCGTCGTTGTTGTGATTGGTCGGCGGATTTTTTTCCGGCGAGGAGGCGGAAGAAGAAGGGGAGGGGTTCACCAAGGGGTCGACAGAGGCGGCGATCTCCATGAGGTACGGTGAGAGATTTGCGGTTCCCGTGAATTTCCCTCTCTCTGTGTGTATAGGGTTTGAATCGGGCGATAGAGGTGGATGTATTGATGGGAATTGGCCAATAGGGAGAAATGGGAATGAAACGGACCCGTTCGCGTTGGAGGATAGAGAGTGAAAGTCTGTTATCCAATGCCAAGCCTGTTCAACGAATATGTAGCTTTTATGAATGGTTCGCTAACGTGTGTACAATAACATCGTCATCACCTTCTCTATTTTAATATTAAAGTTAAAGTAGAGAGCAAATTTTTTCAAAACATCAAAAATCGGTTTTACCAAACAAACTCAATTTGAAGATTTTTAACTTTGCTACAGTAACTTAACAAATTTGGTGATCTACTGTTCACTCACCAAAAGAGGAGGGACGGAAGAGTAAAAGTTTGAATATAGAGTCTGATTCTGTAAGCTTCTGATAAAGTGACTTGATAAATTTTGAATAGAGAGTCTGATTTTGTGAATTTTTTGAAAAGTGACTTGTTAAATTATAAAAAAAAAATTTGAGGTTAAATTTGGTGTTTTTTTGTGTCAAATAAGAATGTCCTAATAGGCATATAATAAGCAAATATACAAATAAAATAGCACACACTTCAACACATCTTTTACACTTTTCAATACACTTTTACATATTTTTATATACTTTTCATACATTTCAATATACTTTTCCAACTTTAACGTGTGCATACTGGGCACACGTTAGCATTTTTCTTTAAAATGAGAAATTCACCCAAGACTTAACGTTTGGTGATCATTCCAAATCTTTTTTCATTTATTATACTTTACGGGATTTTTCTAAGACATTCAACCAAAAATATATTAAGAAATAAGGGTTACAGATACATTGAACACATGCGTGAACATATTTTACTTCAAGAAGTAATTCATATGGATATTCGTTATGTAAACACATGTACGCGACAACATTATATTTCAAAAAAATGACTGTTCTCAGAAAAATAATATCATATTTTTTTAGATATTAAGAAATGGATTTATGCAACCTTATACGCAGATATGCATAACCAATACTCATGTTTACCCAACAATTGTTCATTTCGTAAGACATCCCTTATTTACTTAATATTTCCAAGAGTTACAATTAATTTTCTCCCACTCCTCACTCTGGTTTAGATAATTTAGGTCCAATGTCCATATATTTTCCATTACAAAAAAAAAAGATTTAAAAAAATGCAAATATCAAGACAATCGAGCCTTAAGTCTTAATCAATTGGATTTGCTATTGTCACAATTGTGAAACCAACTGGATTATATGTTTTTTGGCATTAGCATCTACCCTGTGGAGAGTTGAATATTTGTATTAATAGTACACGTTTCATGGGACTTTTTTCAAGCTGAAATTCTATTATGTGTCATTATTCTTGTTTTTGCGGTTAATAAAGTTTCATTGAAACAACATTTGGTTTACAAACTTCTAGAGGCTTATGTGAAGCAAGAAAGAACTATTGAGACAATCAATTAAGCCCAAAAAAAAAAAACAGAGAGAGTAAATGCAAGTTTTCTCTCTTTTTAATTTTTGACTTACTTAGTCGATATCCAATTTGGGTTTGGGGGTTGTTGAAAGGGTTAAATATCTACTTGCCCCTTGAATTATTAAATTTTTTTTTGCTTTCCCCTTCAATTACTAATTGAACTCACTTCCCCCTTCAACTACCATTTTCTTCTTTACTAAGGACAAATGACATTTTCCATCCAAAATTTGTACGGAAACCGTTAAAACCTAACCCTGTCTATTTTTTAAGCGCCAAACAAGAGGGTAATATGGACATTTCATAAACCTAAAACGGTGAGCCGAATTGGGGGTTTTCCTCCTGTCGCTCAAACCAAACCCTCATCCAAATTGAACAAAGAGAGACTCGTAGAAGATCGAATACAGGTCTCTTGGTTTAAAACTCTAAGCATGATGTTTTCCTTCCTCCCAATCACGAAGATCCCCTCAACCACGATGCCGCTGCTGTATTGAGAGATAACCTGAAGATGTTTCAATCTAATGTCAGAAGGGCAATGTCTAGTGGTTATGTGGGCAGACACTCTTCCCCATGGCTGTGCATCTTAGCGGCTATTTGAGCATTGAAATTCATTGCTTAGAGGTGCAAAAACTGTACAATGGTTTGGTGTTTTTGCTTTCCATCAGATCTGATAAAAAAGAGAGGAAGAAGATGATACATAATTACATATATACATATACATATAGGGTATGCTAGGTTAAAAGACTCATATAGCCCCGGAGTTAAGTTTTCCATCCATCAAATGGATGGAAAATGTGATTTGTCCTTAGTAAAGAAAAATATGGTAGTTGAAGGGGGAAGTGAGTTCAATTAGTAGTTGAAAGGGAAAGTAAAAAAAAAAATTATAGTCTAAGGGGCAAGTAGATATTTAACCCGTTGTTGAAACAGAGAAGTGTAGACTCATTAATTGGGTTCACACTTCACTTTGTGTTTTTCCTGCACATTTGGACAAAACACACCCACAGCTACAGGACTCAAACGAAAAACATCAAAAGTATGATAAGTGCAATGTGGTTACTTGTAAAATATGGTGAAATTACTGAATTAACCCTCCTCACCATCCCTCCTTGCAAAATACCCATCCATAGAAGGGCCATTTTTATGTATAGGTTCTTGATAATTTCTCTCTAAGTCTCATGTTGTCGATACACCCAACTATTCTTACAATAGTTGTAAGCTCCATAGGTCGAGCCTGGCACTTTCATGTCAAAAACACACATTCACATGTATCACATCGTATTACATTGTAATTTCTTTTCTCTATCTTTTTAGAATGTCTGTATAGGAAGTGGAAGGAATTTAGTGTGTCATGTAATTAGGGATCAAGTGTAAAGCGTTAGAAAAGGGTTGTGATGTTCAAAGAGGCATTCAAAGACTCAAATGGACCTTTCAGCATTTGGCTTAAGCCAGTTATCAAGCCAGTAATCTACAGAGTTTTTGTTTAACAGCCCGAGAGACAACTCGAGCCAATCCTGCAATTTTTATCAAAAGTCTATAAATATAACGTTTTAGGGCAACACAAAGTGACGTCTTTTGAGAGCAGTTATAGACGGCATCTTTACGAGGGAAAAACACGTCTGCTCTAGTTCTTTGGGTCTTGGAGTTCAATCAATCAAAACTTTTCTAAGTATTCTCCAAGAAGTTTGAACCACTTTCAACCTCTATGGTTGAGTTGCTTCTGATGAATTTTCAGAACATATTTTGCAGGTCTTGCATTCAAATTCTGTTCTTACTATTGGTAACATTTGTTTTATATGTTAAGTTTGCATCACCAACTCCACTATCTAATCTGTCCTGGTTGATTGAGAGTCAAACTAAACCCTATACCACTTGATTGGGTAATGGGAGATAGAATTTCCGGTCAAACTATATTCTGAATGAACATTGACACATTAGATCAATCGCTTATTCGATTAAGCTGATGTTTCGCAAGGTCACTTGAAACTATTTTGAAATTCATAACCGGATTGGATCATTTGTGTAGGACCCATACTTATACCACATGTACCGATCTGTGCACCATCGGTGCCTATATTATATGGTTTCCTGTCTGATGTGTAGGGATACTAGGTGATGTTTCAATTGTCCGATCTTATATTTTTAACAATATGTTTTGTTTTTAATGCTTTTCAAGAAACTAAAGAAGCATGAGGTTCATGACAAAATAAAAAGAAGAAGAAAAAAGGCTCATGTAGGAGTATGAAAATTCCAAACTAAACCTTGAAATCCACCAAACCACGAAGGGTATAATGGGCATAAGGACAGGCTGGGGGGGTTTGGCAGGCCAAGCCAGCTTCAAAGACTACAATTCAAACGACGCGCGATCTTGAAGCCATACGCCACAATGGAATATTTTTCTCTGGTACATTTGAATTGATTTCTCTAGTCAACTTTCTATATTTGTTTATTTCCTAAACTAAGATAGGAAACTAAATCAATAATCTTTTTAGGAAATATCAATTTAGATTTTATTAGTCATTTTCCTTCCATAAGTTTTTTCTAAATTTCCCTCCTAAATTCCACAAATTGATTAATGCCATAATCTCTCACCTAACCACTCAAATGAATTTTTCTTTCCTTACTAAAATCTTCCCACTAGGATTTTATTTCTTTTCCTATTCTAAGTCTCTTCCTTGCCTATAACTCCTCTACCTCCCTTATTCCTTTCTTCCTTCATTACATCAAAATTTCCGAAGTGGAAATTTTTCAACTCCAATTGTCCATCCATGGCAACTCTCCCTCTCGGGTCCTCGTTCTCGGTTGTCTCTTCTCGTGCGGTAAATAATTTTCCTTTCTCTACCGTTTAATTTTCATAACTCCCTTGTAAATAATCTCTTCTTTCACAAATTTATATTCCGAGAACTCAACCGTTCAACAACATTAAATCTTATCACGTTCGTAGCGTGCTATAACTTCGACGTAAGGTAGGACATTAAAACTTACTTTTTACTTAAGTGTACTATTTATTTATTTTTTTTTTTGTGTGTTTCTGTGTATCTGCATTAATCTAAATATAGTAGTGGTATGAATATGATGTGCAATCATTTGTTGCGATTGTGTTTCCAACCGATAAGGCTTTGTAAGTAAAGAACGGAACCAAAGAGATGAAAATCATTTTTCTTGCGCGCTGTTCTGTTTTGCTGATTTTTGGGTGTTTTTGTTTGAATTTAGAGAAAACGTAAAACAGTAAAGTTGTAGATCTCAAAACGTTAAGCAACTTTTATATAGAACTCGTTCCAATCCGAGGTTCGTAGAATTAACTATGATTTTTCAAAGTTGGCTGAACTAAATAGTTTCGGGACAGATTCACAGTTTAGCTTAAAACACTATTTCGCTTCATTTAGGAATGGATTTAGGCTTCGATCAAAACGATAAACTTGTGTCAAATTTGATGAACTATTTTACTATAATATTTCGTGATTTTTGGAACCCGTTTTCTATTTCTAGTGGCTAGAATTGTAACTGACATGTATGGTCTCGAGATAGTCGATCTCTTCATTAAAATTTCTTTTCATGCTATAATTGGACGCATGTGATTGTTTGGCTTACTGGCGTTTTTAAACCATTAAATTTTTTAAATTTATTATTGTGATTAAATTAATAAACTAAAAAGATGAGTGTTCCCTTATCGGATTTGGGGAATGGTACGTGTCTGGTATGGGTCTTGAGCCATGCGCAGTTTATACTTTTAGGTAGCTTTGCTGTGTGATCAGGCACCGAAAGTATATTGTGGGTGGGAATCATTACCAGATAGAGATTGATCAATGGGTGATCAATCGTGGGCCGTGCGCAGTATACCCCGAGGTGGCTTTGTTGTGTGATCGGGCACCTGAGGTATACTATGGGTGGAAGCCGGTGATGGAAATTATTTCTTGGAAGTGAGAATGAGAATTTGTGAAACCTTGAGATTGATGATGGAATATTGAATCTACTAAATTTACTATGTTAAGAAATGTTGAAGTAGTCAGGTTGTTCTAATGTTCTATGTTTTAATTGTTGCATGAGTATTCTTTCGTAAAGGGGTAGTTTTGGTGCCCTATTGAGTCTAATTTTACCATTCACGGTGCTACCTTTGTGGCCCTGGCGTCCCCAACGCCAGGTACAGAAGGAGAGGAAAAGCCGCTTGCTGAGTTCGAGGGGATGGAGCAACAAGAAGGTTATGAAGTGCCAGAGCCGTGGCTTTACCAGTAAATCTTTAGCTAGATGGCTCTGTCTGTTATTTCATTTGAATATTTAATAAATTTTTAATTTTTTCAGACAATGTTGAAGTTCTATTTATTCCGAGTTGTAATAAGAATGCTAACTTTTAGCTTTCCGTTACAAGAATTTATTAAGTTTTCTTTGGAATTTAATGAAATTGGATTTTCTATTTAAATAAATTATAATATTTATTTATTAACGTACCCAATTTTCGGGGCGTTACATGACCTTACCTTTTAAAGGCTTGGTTTTGCAATGATCGTTTAGGTTGATTTTCATTACTTATCTTATACATAGAGCTGTGGTTTGAGTTGTTTATTTTGGTGTCCTTGTCTTTCTTGTCAAACTTCATGTGTTTATTATTGATGGTTTTTTAGTTTTTTCAATATATTCTTAAAAAAATTCAAAAACATTCATATAATTCAAAATCCAAAAACAAACAAATATATAGTTTCCTGTGTGTCCCCTCTAGAATCCGTGCATTGGTTTGAATTTGTGGATATGCTCATTTGTGATATTGCATGCACAATGTGGTTGAATTTAGTCATGGCATACATTGGGATGACAAGTGTCATGTCACATGCTTCTGTGATCTCCACTATTGCACGTCATAGCCAGATAGATTGCGCACTAAGACGTGATAATTTCTCATATACCTTGCTAATCTGTCTTCTTTACTCTATCAGCGATTGACCGTTTTGAGCTGTAATGATAGACTTATGGACTTTGTGCGTGATACATAAAATATTGATGGAAAGAAAAGAATAGATTTGCTTATCCGTTCATTCACTGTAAACGAGGATAGACCTTGTAAAAGCGTTTGTATTGGACCACTTACTTAGTAACCGGATCCATTCGTCTCTATCTAATCTGGATGTTCTCGTCAAATGGTTTTGGGATCCATTCGTTTCATTTTTGGTGTGTTACAATTTCTCCTTGGGTCTAATTTCAATTTTTTGTTTCCCTATGCAAGAACTCTAGTCAATTTGTCCTCTGTTTGAACTGGCATAATAAGCTTCCAAGAATGGCAGATGCCAATGTTTGGGCCTCTTGTGGTTTTTTTTTTTTTTCATTTTTCAACAGATTAAGCCTTGCTGGTGGGGTTTATTAGTAGACTATTCCTTATCATATCCCAAAGGTTTTGAGTTATTTTTTTTTTATAATGGTTGCTAATCAAACATTCCTCTCCTTAATAAGTAGAGATTTAGGTTTTTTTTTTTTTTTGTGCTTTTTTAACTCATTCTTTCCAAAACAAACAGTTATTTTTGCATAATAAGGTTATTTCGGATTCCTTTTGATTATAATAATAGCCAAAAAGGTCAAGGGATAATTGTAGACACCCCAATTCTGACTCCGGAATAATCCTAAGCATCCCCGATGATGAGGAATAAGCCAAGAATAACAATTAAGGCTCGGACAAGACTTTCAATTCCCCAAGAACCCCCAAATACTCATCAAAATAGCCAAAAAAAACTCAAAACAAAGAAAAAAGCTTTGTTGGACCTAAGCACTCTGGTCCATCCACCTGAGCACTCACATTCATCCACTTAAGCACTTAGATCCTCCATGAACCTGAGCGCTCAGGTGGGACACATGGCAGATTCCTTCACAAGCAATGATGAGATTTTCTGCGAATCTGATATATTTTTGCCACTACGTCACGTATTGAGATGGCCCAAATCATACTAATTACATTACTAGACCCCCAAAACTAATTGCTATCCTAGCTCCCTAAACCAAATTAGTTTTACATTTTTCTCCCAAATTTCCTCTATAAAAACCCACCTTTTCTCCTCATTTTCTCTCTCTAGAAAAAAAACCACTAATCATCACACCATTCTCTACCATTTCTCAGCCCTTCTCCTCTGATTCAAACCCAAATCATTCACATCCATGGCCAAATACTTCATTTTTAGTCCATTTTTTACCTAAATACCTTAAAAACTCCACCAAAAACTCTCATCAAAGACCATCTACAGTCAGTTAGGTATAGTTCCAGAGCCATAACACCCCAAAATCCACACCTCATCCCATATTTCTTCAAAAACCCTTGAAAATCCTTGTTTCTAGCCTAAAAACTCACCAAATACACCAAAACTTTACCCATCAGTCGAGTTCTTGATCATACACCTTCATCTTGGTGTCACTCCACTCCAGAAACTCATCCATAGGTTGTGTCTTCCCAAAATCATCACAAAAGTCCTTGTTTCAAGCTCAAAAAGGTAGAAATACCTTGTCAAAATGTTGTTCTTACTTCCTGAGGGAACCCAAAAGGTTTAGACAGGTTCCTTATACCTGTTCTGAACTTATTAAGGGTTTAAAGTTCATAAAAATGACTTCTGAAAGTTTTTGGTTCGAATGGACAGATTTCATCTGAGCACTCAGATTTGTTAACCTGAGCACTCAGAAACCCTAACCTGAGCACTCAGGTCCAACAAAATGATCAAATTTTCTTTCTTTATATTACATGTTTTGATGATTATTTTGATATATTGATATGTTTGATCTATTCTGATGGCTGTTTGTGCTCAA
Source organism: Vaccinium darrowii (assembly GCA_020921065.1). Lineage (NCBI taxonomy): Eukaryota > Viridiplantae > Streptophyta > Magnoliopsida > Ericales > Ericaceae > Vaccinium > Vaccinium darrowii. The sequence continues at coordinate 28,540,950 of CM037159.1, forward strand.
ATGTGGGTTGTTTTCACTCAAATATATCTCATCAATGTACAAAAATAAGGGTTGTGTTTGGTTTGGGTTTTGAGTTTTAGTTTTTGTAATGATTAGAGGGAGAAATAGGTATAATAATTAAAAAATAGGTATTAATGATTGGAGAGAGATAGAGAGAAAAATAAAAATAATATTTAAAAATAGGGGTAATAATTGAATAATAATTGAGAAAACCGACTTTTGGAAACCAAACCAAACAAGGCCCAGCTTTTGGAAGCATTTCTCTTTTGAAAATAAAAAAGGAAAGTTTGAAAATAAGATGAAAAAGGGAAAAGCAAGTCTATTTTTGATAAATCTGTCATGAATGTTTGCAAAGAGTGTATTATGATTGAGAACTCAAAGGTCTAGCTCTAAACTTCTGAGCACTCAAATCAATCTAGTTGAGTGCTCATGTTCCCCCATCTGAGCATTTAAGTCCATCTGGACTGTCATCATTTTTCACTCATATGTCTCTTTTGTTGGTTTATGTTATGTTTGTTGTTGGTTATATTCTGTCAAAACTTTCTTATAAAGGCTTTAATCATCATTTTATACCAATATAGATCTGCTTATGGTTTGTCTTGTGCAAGAAGTGCTATGAAAGTGTATTTTGAAAGTTTATTTGTCTTGTAAAAAGAGATTCATCAGTTTAAAACATGATAAACACAATGAATGAACTCATTTTTTAGAAGGGTAAGTAAATCAAGGTCATTAAAGAGAAAAGTTTATTTGTGTATCCTGGCTATCTGAGCACTCAAGTCAGTCGACTTGAGCACTCAGGTTAGCCCATTTGAGTGCTCAAATCAAAGTCAGCAAGCAGATCTATCTTGGTTCTAGTAGTTTTTACTTGTTACACTCTGTTCAATATAACCTTTGTCTATGTTCACCATATTACATTTCAATCTGTTCATGATTAAATTATCACGTAATTTCATAACTTAATAGACATCATATGCTATTGTTCATGTTTGAATTTATTCTTGGTTCATGTAAATCAATGTTTTTGCATGTGTTCTACATATGTAGTTTGTTTTATGCATCCCAGTATATCTCATATATCATCACTTTGTACATATTGCACAAGTATCCATCATCTCATGTGCATCTTTGTTTGTAATCACATTTACTTGTTTTCCCATTCCCCATTCCCCTTTTTCATGCTCTAAGTTGCACAATAAACATTTTATAAATCTCACAAATGCTAAGTAGAGACCAACTCTCGGGTCGGACGAGAGGGGTGCCATAAAACCCTTCCCCTCTTGTAACCAAGTTCCCGAACCTAAGATATTATGGTGATGACGGACTGGTTTTAAACCTTATCCAAAATAAGGCACGAGTGATTTGAGTTCGATTCCTCTGGGACAATCCGCTAAAACCCGGGTGGCGACTCCGAATTGAATTCCTCGGAGGGGTGTCCACACTAATCTTTCCTTTCTCTAATTTTTAATGTTTTGGGATTTTATAATTGAAGTCCACCGGTTCTTTAGGCCTGTCACTCCTCAATAGTTGGTTCGATTATCGATCTATTATGCTACTATCTTACCGTTTAGTACTTTGCTACCTTGTTTTGCTTTGTTGGTACTTATTTTAGCTGGCTACACCAGATTGTTTTTAGCAATTAACCCTGCATGGCAGCTTCTTTTCGTTCGTTAGTTGGTTCTTTGGCACTTAAGTTATATTGCTATTTTTTTATTAATGTCAGCTTAGTTGGCGGCATGTCGTTCTCTAATATTATGGATTATGGTACTTGTTGTTTCTCATTCTTTGCAGCCTAATTGTTTAGTATTATGGAATATTGCTACTTTAAACTGCTGCTTCTTACTATGCTCCATGTCTGGTTTGTTTAACCCTTCCTCAACCTTTGTTATTTCATACCAAAAAAAGCAGTTCTAATAATACGTGGGTGTTTCTTAAGTGTTGTGTTGCAACGTAATAGGTGGCCAGTACTTGTTTAATGGGATAGGATTTTGTTTTATAGTGTGTTTTGTCATGGAAGTGCCAAAGGGGGAGATTGTAAGCTTCATAGGCCGAGCTCCCTTTTGGTTGACACTTTCATGTCAAAAACACACATTCACATGTATCACATCTTATTACATTATAATTTCTTTTCTTTATCTTTTTAGAGTGTCTGTATAGGAAGTGGAAGGAATTTGGTGTGTTGTGAAATGAGAGATAGAGTATCAAGCGTTAGAAAAAGGGTTGTGGTGTTCAAAGAGGCATTCAAAGACTCAAATGGTCCTTTTTAGCATTTGGCTTGAGCCAGTTATCAAGAAAGTAATCTACAGAGTTTTTGTTTCACGGCCCAAAAGACCACTCGAGCCAATCCTACGGTTTTTTTTTTTAACCAAAAGTCTCTAAATATAACGTGTTAGCGCAACACAAAGTGACATCTTTTGAGAGCAACTATAGACGACATCTTTGAGAGAGAAAAACACATTTGCTCTAGTTCTTTGGGTCTTGAATTCAATCAATCAATACTCTTCCAAGTATTCTCCAAGAAGTTTGAATCACTTTCAATCTCTACGATTGAGTTGCTTTTGATGGATTTTCGGAAGGGTAATCGGAAGGCTCGAGGATTCGAAGTGGCAACAGTCAAGCACGGAGTACGGTGAACGAGGATTCGGTTATCGTTCTTGAGTCAATTGCTAGGATTCTCAATTGTGTAGTAAGTGCGATTGTAACCGTACAATCTTTTCTATAGTGCTTGATTCCTTCCCGTGATTTTTTTTTTTTTTAGGGTTTTTCGACGTATACCCGGTGTTCTTTGTATTTTGTATATTTCCTACTTTTTACTTGGTGATTAATTAAGTAGGAACTAGGATTTTTCAATAGTCTCTTATATACTAGAGTATTTTTTCCTATTGATAAAAAAAGGTTGAATGTAAGATAATTTAACCAAACTCGCAGTCCATATTATGTTACTCATGTTAATTTGTTATTAGAACTAGTGTTAAGGTATGTCAAAGTGATAGAAATTTTTTATTTTTTTATTTCAAGAGTTGCATTTATACCTAAATTAACTATAACTAACTAACTAACTATATATACATATGGGGAGAGAGAGAGAGAGAGAGAGAGAGAGAGAGAGAGAGAGAGAGAGAGAGAGAGAGAGAGAGAGAGAGAGAGAGAGAGAGGACTATGGCCGTGCAAGCCGATTATTTTGAAACAGCTCTCCACTTTTGTTTTGTTTTTTTTTTTTTTTTTGATGAAACGTTTCCTTTTCTCATTAGGGTCTTCTGTTAAATAATGTACACTGTACAGTAGCATGTAGACCTTGTGCTATTAGATTTTTCTTGGCTTCTATATCTACTTTATTAACGCTAAAATTTTGGTGATCAGATGGATCCTAACGAATGCGAAGCTATAGACAAAGAGAAGATGCCAATGCAAACTGGTGACAATGGCGAATCTGTTCATTCATCCCAAAAATAGAAAGGCAGAGTTGGTAAGCGTACTAACCGAAAACATAGACTTACTTCTGAGATATGGAACTTCTTTGACATCAATGAGGAAAAATCTTATGACTTTGATGCTGATGGAGATGAAAGATATAAGTGCAAGAAATGTGGTATGAAATACATATCAGAAAATAGGTATGGAACTAGAAATTTAAAACGTCATATGGATGGGTGTTTCAAGGGAAATAAAGTTGATATTGGACAACTTCTCATCTCTAAAACTGAAAAATCTTTAGGTACACGATCTTTGCAATTTAACCCAGAAAATTTTTGTGAATTGTTGGTGCATGCTGTAATAATACATGACTTGCCTCTTAGTTTTGTTGAGTATGAAGGTGCAAGAAATATTTTCACCTGCTCATGTCCAGAAGCAAAACCAATACTACAAAAGACTGCTTGGACTGACATTCTAAGGTTGTTTACCAAAAAGTTAAGAAGGCTCGGTCATACTTTAAGGAATTTGCCCTGGTAGAGTTTGTTTAACTTCTGATTAGTGGACATCTATTGCCATTGATGGTTACATGAGTCTTACTGCACACTTTACTGATAATAACTAGGTCCTGCACAAGAGAATCTTGAATTTCTCTTGCATTCCTCCTCCACTTATTGGTATTGCATTGAAAGAGAAAACGTATAATTTGTTGAGTAAATGGCACATCAAGAACAAGCTATTTTCTCTTACTTTGGATAATGCTTCCTTAAATGATTTGTGTGTTGACATGCTTAAAAACCATCTTAATTTGCACAATGGATTGTCAGATGAAGGTAGTTTTTTTTCATGTCCGTTGTTGTGCTCACATCTTCAACTTAGTAGTTCAAGAAGGACTGAAAGAAATAGATGATGTTGTTGATAAGATAAAGGAATGTGTCCAATATATGAAAGGATCTCTAGCAAGAAAACAAAAATTCTTGCCGTGTTCAACAATCCTCTTTGGATAGCAAGAAAGATTTGAGGCAAGATGTTCCAACCAGATGGAACTTGACATTTCTCATGCTTGAAAGTGCCATTTACTATCGTCGAGCTTTTTGCCATATGCAACTTAGTGACTCAAATTTTAAGCATGGACCCTCTCAAGAGGAAGGGGTAAAGTGGAAAAGATTTGTGCCTTCTTAAAAGTATTTTTTCTGGTTCCAAGTACCCTATCTCAAATTTGTACTTTCTAAAAATTTGTGCAATTCAATTTTTTTTGGTTAAGGAGACAATAGTGCTAATGGTTTTAAAAGTATTGGTAGGAGCATTGTGTGATTTTGGCTATTGCGGTTATTTTTTATCCCTGTTATAAGTTTCAGTTTGTGGAGTATTCTTATAAAAAGCTATATGGCGGAGCATCCAACGAAGTCTCAATGCGGATGGATTCGTGATAAGTTGTTTAGTCTTTTTTTTATGAGTACAATTCTAAGGCTGTTGCTTCGAAATCTTTTAGTTCTCTCAGTGTTGGTGATCAGGATACCATTTCTCAAGAGAACCGTGGCTCGGATTTCACTGAGGTAGCATTATGTTTTCTGCATGATATTCATTTGATGTAAATTAGTATGTTTAGCTTTATTTTATGTTGTTCAAAAATAAAACTGATATGTAATAATTTGTGTTGTATTTTACCAATGTTTTATTTCATGTGAATTGTAGGATTTTGACACATTTGAGAGCCTTACATTCGTTTCTGCCCAAAAGAGTCAGCTAGAATTGAATTTGGATGAGCCTAGGGTTCTAAGAACTCAAAATCTTGATGTACTAGCTTATTAGAGAGTCCACCATTACCAGTATCAGGAACTTGTATCAATGGCTCGTGATGTGTTAAGCATCCATTTGAACAAGCATCAGCGGCTTTTGAATCATCATTTAGTGTTGGTGGTCGGGTACTCGACAAATGTCGTAGTGCTTTGATGCCACAAACTATTGAAGCTTTAATATGCTCGAGGGACTGGTTGTTTGGAGGAGCAGGTAAACATGGAAAGTGATGCCTCATGAATTCATTTTGAGATAGTAATTCTTAGAACTTATAACTTTCATTTATTCTTTAGAAATTGATGAAGTGAACTTGGATGAGGTCATTGAAGATATAATGAATTTGAATATTGACAAAGATAGGCCTGAATTGATGGGGAGTTCAAGTACTGTGGTTGATCTTGAATCTTGAGTGATAGTGAGTATATAATCTATTAGTCGAAACTTGATTTAATGTGTTTTTCTTTATGACATATTTAACCTTTCAATTTCTATCATTGTTGCAAGAAACCAATTTGATCTTGTTAATGGTGAGAATTCTATGGAGTTTTTTGAAGTTCTTGAACATGTTTTATGCTAATTGGAAAACTTGTGTCACGTTAGAAGACTTTTCTTCTTTTGCATTAGTATTCTCTATATTCTACTATTTTTGGGAATGACGTATTAATAATTTAATATTTATGACTTAAGACTTTCTTACATGAATGATGGTACTATGGTTGGGTATTCTCTATATTCTACTAGTTTTGGGGAATGATGTGTTAATATTAAAGGTTTAATTAAGACTTTCTTACTTGCATGATGCTACTATGGTTGTTTTAAATTTTAATAGTGCTATTGGCTGAGCCTGGGAGGTACATTTCTTTATTTCCCTTTTTATGTTAGGGAAATGATTTTCACAGCCCCTTGTATCCCCAAGCACTCCATTTTTGTCTTTATGCACATTGAAATTACCAAATTATCCTTCCCTCATGAATCACTTTTTTCATATGAAGGGCAATTTGGTACTTTTAAGTAAATAAAGACAAAAAAAAGGGAGTGTTTGCGAATAAATTTGGCTAAATAGGTCATTTCCTTATGTTATTCTTATCAGTAGTTTTTTCTTTGAAATTTTTTATACATTTGGCTAAATAGGTCATTTCCAAGTTAATTGTGTTAATCCCTGTTGTGTTTGAGTCACATTTGGCTAAATAGATCGTTTCCAAGTTAATCGTATCAATATGTGTCGTGTTCCGGTTGACACGATTAATAGCAGGTCGTGTTATGGTTCAATTTCTTGACACGATTAATTAAATAGGTCGTGTTTGGGTTTGAGAATTTTCTTACACAAAACCCTTTTGACACGACATAATGTCCAACACTAATTCTATATCTCCTCTCTTTCGCCAGTTTAAATTACGCCGAGATTCTTTAGGCATTTTCCAAAATGACAAAAATCTTACTAATTGGTGTCGTCGTGCCTAATTTCTCAAACCCATACAAAACCTCAAATGCTAAATTCTAATTTGAGGGTCGAAAAGAGCAATTCCAACTATTGTGAACAGTGGGGACGCTATATAATTTTTTCAAATTTGTCAAAATTTAATTTGCACACACATTAGCCTTTTGTACATTTTGTCTCCTATTATACCACATGTTTGGGGTAGAGGGTGTTTAGTCTCATATTGGTTGAGAGTTAAAACCTTATATGGTATATTAACACCCACCTTAGACTACATGGTACCTTCTTAGGTATACATTTCCAAGCCAAGTGTTTGGGCCGACAGGGGGCTCCATAGTCAGCTAGGTTGTGTCATTACAAATAGTATCAGAGCCCACCCCTGTCCAAGTGGTGGGTAGGATAAGCTCTGCCACTTCAGACACCAGGAGAGGTTACTAGGACTATGTAACGAGAACGTTGCATCCTGGGTCCCACATTAAATTGAGAGCTAAAACCTCGTATGGTATATTAACATCCATCTTAGTCTACGTTAGTAACCTGTCCCTGCCACTTGCCCGTTTGTTGATGATCAAAAAACATCTAGCCTTTTCTTTCTCCATTCATGTTTACCTTTCAATTCAAGAACTAGCAAATACGAAAACACTATGGGTACATGGTACACCACCCGTGTATACCCTGATTTGATGGTGTACATTTGGGGTACACACGAGTGATGCACCCAAAATGCGTTGCTAGCAAATATCACCCTGTTCTTGGTATAAAGCTCAACAGACGGACATATAACTCAGGAAAGATCGTGACAGCGAATGAAGCAATTAAAACAAAATGAGCCGCCTGTACCAGATGATTATTTTCATAAAACATATGGGAACAAATCATGAGCGTCGAATGTGAACTCTTATAATTCATCCACCGTCCATTAGAAAATACAAAAAAAAAAACACAAGGTTCACAAATAGTAGTAAACAAAGAGAAGAAACATAGGAGACAAATAATTGCAATTTTTCTTTTTTTACTCAAACTTGGGGTAGTAGAATCAGCTGACGCGGCGGCACAGGGTAATCCCATCGCCGACGGGGAGCATGCAGATCTCGATACGGGGATCGGCGGCCAAGGCCTTGTTAAGCTCCAACACGAAGTCTCTATAGTACCTAACGTACTTCCTCATCGGCGCATCCGGTGGGGCCACCACAGATCCGTTCCACAGGGTGTTGTCGTATCCGATCAGCCCCCCGATCTTCACCAGATCGATCAGCCTCTTGTGGTAGTTGATGTAGTTGTCCTTGTCCGCGTCCACGAAGACGAAATCAAATGTCCCGTGGTACTTCCCCTGTAAATTCACCCGGTCAACTTTAGAAATTTCGAAATCAAATTCATATAAAGATGTGTCCGTAGCCGTTCGCGTAGGTTCACAATCATTTTGTGACGCTCGCGACGGCTTCAGACACATCTGCATTAGAATCAGACAACTGTGTCTCTAGCAGTGATTCTAGAATTTTCGAAAATATTAGGATACGATAGACTTTCCCAGAAAATGTTTATGAAAGAGAAACGAATGGTTTTTCCCGAGAATCTAAGCCATTCATTTCTCTTTTCGGGACATCTACGGGAAAACTCTTCGGGTGTGGTGAATCTTACGTCTTCGATCATTTGATCTAGGACAGGGAGAGCAGGGCCTTCTCTGAAGTCGATTTTGTGGGCGACGCCGGCCTTCTCAATTATGGGGAGACCGATTTCGTAGTTCTCGCGGTTGATGTCCATTGCCAAAATCTGCAAGATCAAAATACAAAATGGATTCCAGTTATATACAGTAATTGAAAAGGATTGTTATTTTCTGGCTGATATTACAACAGAAAAATTGGGAAAGAAGAAAAGGGAAATGGTTTACCTTTCCATCATCAGGGATGGCAAGGGCAGTGGCGAGAAGAGAGTAACCGGTGTAGACACCGATTTCCATGGTGTTCTTGGCGTTGATCAGCTTCAAAAGCATGTTCAAGAACTGGCCTTCATCGGCGGAGGTAGTCATGAGGTTCCTATTTCCATTTCATCATTCAAAATCAAACACAATTTCACCCCCCAAAACATAAAAAATCCGAGATTGAATGATCCAGATCTCAAAGCTCACCATGGATGCTTCGCAGTCACCTCTCTCAGTTCTTTCATCGATTCCGGCTCTCTTGGGTACACGCTAGTCTCAAGTATATACTGCAAAAACAAAACCCAAATCAAATTTTTGAATATAAAAAAAAAAAACCCAAATCAAATATTTGGAAAATCAAACAAACCCAAATGAAAATTTTAGGAAAAACCAAACAAGACCCATCAAGTTTTTTTGAGGCAAAAATGAAGCAGAGAAATTGGATTTGTTGAAAAAAGCAATGGGATTACCTGATAGAGAGCATCACTCTGTAAAAGGCTCTTGTGGCCAACCTCTTGGTGCCTGAGGTTCTGCTTCTGCTCTGTTTCTCCGGTGGCTGCCATTACAGCAAAATTGATTTTTTTCTGATTTCTTTCCTTTCCTCTTGCTTTGGACTCTTTTTGATCGCTGTGGATTGCCTGCGAGTCTCTGGGGTGACGGATGAAACGAGGAGGGTATATATGAGGGGAGAGAGCTGGTTCAAACCGGTGGGTTAAATCATTAAAAAGTGGCTGGACCGGATGCCACCGGTCGGGGGTTGGTGAGATACCCTCTATTGTGTGAGTTAAGGCTTGGTTTTCCATTTACTAAAATGGAGATTTGCTAAAATCAAGTGGGTGATTTTAGCAAATGAAGTGGAGGGGTGCTAAAATCAAGTGGGCCCCATGCTAAAAGTAATGTACTTTTAGCATGGGGCCCACTTGATTTTAGCACCCCTCCACTTCATTTGCTAAAATCACACACTTGATTTTAGCAAATTTCCATTTTAGCAAATGGAAAACTACCCCTTACTATTTCAGATAGACCTGTCCCGTGGGACCTACTTATCGGGTAATTCTCGCACAGCTATTAGGGTATTTTATTGAAATGACGCCAAGGGAGTCATATAAAATACTCCAGTTGGTTTTGACTGACATCATTATTACATCACTAGCAAATTGTAAGGGAATTCACATTGACACTCCCTATTTTTATTATTACTAAATTACTCTTGTAATTATAAAAGCTATAGAAAATGCAATTAAAAAGTATAAGGGTGATTTTGTAACTTCACCTAATAAAAACCAAAAAAAGGAGTGTCAATATCAAAATGGAGAGAATCAATATCAATTCACAGTTGTAATTGTTACAATCCAGAAATTGTACCATTCACAGCATGGTAATAGGCAAATTCGAAAGGGTGAGTTAGACACTCGGAAAAATATTTTATTGTCAAAATTTTGAACGGTTCAGATCATTTGTACGGGATTTTAAAGAGTGCTCAGCACGCCATTTGTACGTACGCCATCAGTATCCATCCATCGGTTCCCCTAGGTTTTTCACAAGTTTAAATACATTTAATTATTTTTTTGGTAAGTTTACTTAGAAAAATGACCCTAACTCTTTATCTTCCTCTATCTTTAAAATAGAAAAACAAAATGAGGAAAAATGACCCTAACTCTTTCTATTCAAGGTTGAAGCAAACACTTCCTATCCTATGCCTACCATCCTTCTCTTCTGGACTCTTTTCAACGATGAAAGCGCGGAGAATGAACAATAAAAAAGAACACGGAAAAACCCTAGGAGTACAAACTATGTAAGGGTAATGGGCACATCGCTTATTCACACAGAGAAGAAGAAAACCACTTCCAGAGACATAGGATTGAAATACTGTATTTTATGTGAGTATTAGAAAGTAGAGTTTTGGTCAATTTTCATTTTTACAATCTCACCCATATTTTGTACGGTTGTTATGTAACTGTAATTTTTTGCGATCTTTTAGACATTGAAAGTTGAGACTCATGCGTTAATTTAATTGTTTGTTGTAGTACTACCCAATCCTTTGATATATTTACAAATTATAGGAAAAAATTGTTATGCTTCATAGTGTTTTCTTGGTTCCGATATAGTGAACGATAGTACTAGAGATAGTGATTGCCCTCTTGAATTCTCATTTTCTTGTTTCCAAATTCCAACGGGAAATATATATATATATATATATATATATATATATATATATATATATATATATATATATATATATATATATATATAGGGGCCGGTTCTAGGGACACAACAAAAAACACATAAAAAACACTCGCTTTTGTTTCGGGTTTTATATATAACTTTCAAGAACTAGAAGTCTACACTTGTAGATGATTAGTAGTATAAAATTGTGCTTTGGGTCTACAAGGCAAAACCATGTCTAAAAAGGGAAATGTGGATTGTCATTAAAAAGAAGTAATATTCCAAACAATTATGTCTAGTATGAAAAATAGTGGAGAAAAGCGATGCTTAATTTATAAGTTCTCATTCTTACAACACATATTTTTAGATATATTTATTGAATGCACCTAAAATAATAGCCCCCAGGGCACCTTGTAGCAGGACCGATGATTAAATTATACATGAAAACAACACTAAATTGTTTTAAAAAATGTTAAGAATATGTGGTTTCTACCCTCTGTCTCATTTTGTTTACTAATATTTTCATTTTGAGCGGTCTAAAAATGTTTGTTTTTTCTTTTTTCAATAAAATAATCACTGGAGCAGAGCAAATTTTCATTTTTACCCCTACTTTATGCTACATTGAATTCCCCATCTATATACAGATAATTAGCTTTTACTATTTCTGGGGGGTAATTATGAAATCTGAACTTCTGACTTTAACTTAAAAATTACTTGGATTCCCCCTAGTAAGCAAAAAAGATGGAAAAGAGGGAGTACATTATTTGGCATAGCCGCTTGTTTAGTTGGTAGTTTTGAAATAAGTTTTGGAGAGAATAATTTTGTATAGGGTTGTGTAATTTTTTCGTCTTTATTTAATTTTTTTCAAATATATATATATTTTTTTAGTTTTTGAATAGAGAGACGCAATATACATTTAAAAATTAAAAAATAAATAAATAATTTGATTAATAATTATTAAAGACGAAAAAATAAGGATGACGAAACAGTAAAAACTTTGGAAGATAAATTTTCAAAAACTGGAAACCCGCAAATGACTCCCACTTGCATATATAAGTACTCATATAATTTTCTATTATTTAATTTAATGAGTCCTAACATGATTGTAGTTATTATTATTTTTTTTATTGTAGTTATTAATACAACGCAAGAGGAAGGGTGCACAGCAGCACAAGTCTTCCATGTTGTGGAATATCACAGCTACAAGCATTTATTTAATGGGTACAAAAATATTTTTGTAAGCATCGTGCCCATTATAGGTGAGCTTATAAGTCTATAAAGTATTAATTTAGAAAGGTCAATTAAAAAAGAATCTCCCTGTGACACTACAATCACGGTTGATGTCAACAAATATGCAAAAGTTTTTTTAAAATATAGAACAAGTACTTTCATGCATTATTTATTTAATATTTTTCACACAAATTTGAAATTGATGCCGAAAAATTAGAAATTTCACATAAAATATTTATTTAAATTAAAAATAGCACGGTTTTTCATAAGGAACTAAAATTACTTGGCGGACGGAATTCCAGAAAATCACGCAATTAATTCTTCAAGTTTTTCACTTTTCACGGAGGTGAGTTTATGATCTCATAAATAAGTAGTTTCTTCTTTTTTTTATTGTGGATATAATCTCCTTCTATTTTCTCTAAATATTGAGGATCATGATAACGCAAAAATGCAAGTGATGGCTAGCTCATGCGGTAAGAGCTCTTGGATGCTCCATACTGCATCCCGAGATCGAGTCCCATCTTCCTTTCCAATGTAATAAATCAGGAATGATGAATGAAAAATAATAATAATAATAATAATGCGAAGACCAAAAATTATGAGGATTTTTTTAGGAGGGTTTCGAATTACACCATCTTTTTTGGTAGGTGAATGGTTCAGTGCATGTGAGCATTTTAATAAAATCATTACATATTTTGGTATCAAATGGTATTAGTCTATATAATTAATTAATTAAGTAATTATGACCCCTTGCATGTGAATGAAGGTGGTGGTGGGACCACCAACACCAATACCAACTCAACGGCATATACATATTGGAATCGTCAATAGCGGGCAAGTGTGGTTGGTGGAAGGTTGGTGAAATGAAACTTTAGTCCACGTAACAAGAAAAGAGTTGGTGGCCATCCCCTTCAAGGGATATCATTTTCTTTTTAAAGGGCTTATAAAAAAAATAGTAAAAATCACTAACAAGAAATTTTAAGGAAAATAAACAAGCCCAACCATAAAACGGTAGATACCAAATCTATACCACCTTATAGTATATCTATTTTGGAATTTCACACTAGTGATCAGACGGATGTGGGGTTGCTGCTGTGCAGCCCTAGCACAACAAGTGCTGTGTATTTGGCTTGTTCGTTACTGGGATGGACGGCCCAGATTTTACCTCGGCACCTTTGCATCGAATCGTTTGTTGTCGTGCGTGCAAGTAAAATCTGGACCGTCCATCAGAGCAACGGATGACCCGGATGTGCACAACACCAGCTATGCACAACAACAACCCCAGTTCTAATCAAACCAGTTCTATTTATTTTAAAGATTATTTTATGGGTCTCTGAAAGAAAAAAAAAACTCATTCGGATATCGTTAAGGGCTTAATAGGACGAAAATCGATCAAGCATTTAATGATATCTGAATGAGTTGATTTTTTACGAATACTCGTAAGAATATGTTTTAAATCAATTGAACGACTCTAATCATTTTTGTGGAATTCCAAAATAATTTTTACACGATAGGGTAAATATTTGGCATACACCACATGGTATAAGCATAGTTTTTTTTTTTGGTGCCTTTACTTGGTTCATTTCCTTTATTTTTGCGAGTCTAAGTCATTATCGTTTCTAGGGATGGCAACGGGTAAGGCATGGATTAGGGATCATATTTTACCTTCGATCCTTAAATGAGAATTTCCTTTCCATCTCCACCTCCATATCTAAAAGGGATAGTGTTTTCCACCATACCCGCCTCCCAATGGGGATCGGGTACACTTGGGTAAATCCATATCCAAACTAGTTGAAAAAAAGAACAATAAGATCTAAATAAAAATAATTTACGTGTCCTACAACAACAAAAACATCCATTAAAAAGAAAATGGAGCGAAAGTTATAAAGAAATATAGTCCACCAAAATTGTATAAAATTTTAACTAACTACCATCATTAAACTTTTTTAACACATAAGTATATATAGTTTTAATCCGAACAAATAGACACAAATTATACATATATGCACACTTGTATATACATACATATATTCATAAAATAAAAAAAAATCGCAATTTGGAACAGGGCGGCTACGGGTATTCGGAGGTGGCCGGGGTATCACAAAATTATACCCGCCCCATTTGCAAATGGGAAATTTATAAGCTCTACCATACCCGCTCCTATTGGATGAAAAATCGAGTAATATTCGCCTCCAAATAGGCGGGGCGGAGGAGGGCAGGTATCCATCAGTTTTGTGAGGAATTGCCAACCCTAGTCGTTTCATTTGTTCGTTTCCACACGTGAGAAAGGTGATGTTACATAGTTATGTAAATGAAAATAAAAAATGCAAAATCAATTGCTAAATTCTCTCTGTATTCACTTGATAGTGAACTAATGTTTGGAAGTATAGATTAGGCAATTGAATACCTACCCTTGTTTATAAGGCCTGAAAAGCGTGACAAAGTTTGGGGGTAAAACATTTGAAGTGCATCTTCAATGCATCTCTATATTTTTTATTTTGGAGACTGGATGTGACATATTGATAGGAGATTTTGTAATTTAGCCCATCTTTTCTTCAATTTTTTTTTTATTTTATACTTTATGGAGGAATCCATCGTCATTTTAAAAGATTTGGTCTCCAAATTTACTTTTGGGTCAGCAAGTATAGAGTCACACACGTCTATTTTGGTCTTTACACCTCTGGAAGGGATGACAGGTCCTCCAAAAATTACAAAAAAATTGAAAAAATGGAGTAAATTACAAAATCTTTCCTCGATATGTCACATCCGGTCTCATTTTTCTTCTCTAAACCCAAAAACCAAAAACTCATTTTTTCCCATGACTTAATTTCGCCCAAACACATAGAATGTAAAAATGGAAATTTAAAAAAACATCAATCCAAACACTCCATAATGTTTTTAAAACAAGCCCGAATCCGAAGGGTGGTCAAGGTGATGAGCGTCTTTTCCTTTTTCCCCTTGAACGGCTTATCCGATCATCCATAATTTATCTTTCATGCCGGAGTTTCAGATTATACTCACTCTCCCCTTTTAAGTGTCCAACTTCGTAAATTTAACTTTTTATGGTTTTATACATTATCGTTACACTTCAATTTTAACCTTCCGTTATTGCCATTCATGGAGATATTATCATTACACTTGAACAACTAACTTTTAAAAATACAATAGACTTTTAGGTGTACAATAGGAATGAACGAACTTTTACCCACTAACTTTTTAGAATGGACACTCATTTTTTGGAAAACCAAAAAATAGAATACTGGACTACAAAACAGGAACGGAGGGAGTATGTCTTGTTGAACTTTGGTCAAGTTTAGTTCAGGTCTTCATTTTGCTTTTATGATTCTTTAATCGACACAAACCCATAATCCCCAAAATTTATTGCAAACTAAAACATAGTCACATTTACAAAAAAAGAAGAAGTAAATAATCCAATAATAAAGTTAGTTCAAACCCAGATGGTGATCTAGTTAAATAGGCTAGGATAAAACTAGCAGGGAAGATACAAAATTGCATAATACAGGGAGGTTTGTGATATTGCCAAAAGCCTCAGGATATATCAGTGCAATTAGCTCACAAATACTCGCTCCATGTCAAAATATTGTCAATATTTACTATTTAAACTTTTCAGAACATCATTCAAATAAGTAACTTAGTATATTTTTTACGGTTGAAATATTTTTGTTTCTTAGAACTAAGTATTGCGAATGCAAAATACAAAATATTTTAGATTAAAAAATGTAGGTATTTTTTCTGAGTGATTCAAATAGTGAAATATGCATAATTATTTTGAGACTGAAGAAGAGAAAATAGCGATCCTCCTTTGGCTAAAAAGAAAAAAATGGTTTTTTTGGTTTTTTTGGTTTTGTCTTTATTTATTTTATTTTTTTTGCATTTGTTAGTTTTCGGTCGATTTTTTGTGATTTCTAGGCTTGTCTCGCTGAGAGAAATCTAAAAAGTATAAAATTATTAGCCAAACTTAAAGTTTTGTGAATAAAGACGAAAAATAATCTAAAAAACTGATTTATTTTCAAATTTATTCAAAAAAAACTATTACTTTTGACTATAATTTTATACTCTTCGATTTGTCTCGACGAGATAAATTCAGAAACCACAAAATCTTGACGCAAAACTAATAAATGCAATTTTTTTTAATAAAGATAAAACGAAAAAAACAAAAAAATCAGTTTTTTAAATTTAGCCGAAGGAGGCGGGTTATTTATTACTGTACTTACTTTTGATGTACATGTGGGTCAAATACTAAGGCCAACCACCTCTGACTAACCTCAGGGAAAATTCCAATAAGGCAATGTTTGGTGAAGATTGTGAAGGCCACCCACTGCCTATTTTAATTTAATTTTTTTTTTTCAAATTCTGGTTGGGACACTATTGGTAACATTTGTTTTATATGTTTAGTTTGCATCACCAACTCCACTATCTAATCTGTCCTGGTTGATTGAGAGTCAAACTAAACCCTATACCACTTGATTGGGTAATGGGAGATAGAATTTCCGGTCAAACTATATTCTGAATGAACATTGACACATTAGATCAATCGCTTATTCGATTAAGCTGATGTTTTGCAAGGTCACTTGAAACTATTTTGAAATTCATAACCGGATTGGATCATTTGTATAGGACCCATACTTATACCACATGCACCGATCTGTACACCATCGGTGCCTATATTATATGGTTTCCTGTCTGATGTTTAGGGATACTAGGTGATGTTTCAATTGTCCGATCTTGTATTTTTAACAATATGTTTTGTTTTTAATGCTTTTCAAGAAACTAAAGAAGCATGAGGTTCATGACCAAAAAAAAAAAAAAGAGAAGAAGAAAAAAGGCTCATGTAGGAGTATGAAAATTCCAAACTAAACCTTGAAATCCACCAAACCACGAAGGGTATAATGGGCATAAGGACAGGCTTGGGGGTTTGGCAGGCCAAGCCAGCTTCAAAGACTACAATTCAAACGACGCGCGGTCTTGAAGCCATACGCCACAATGGCATATTTTGCAGGTCTTGCATTCAAATTATGTTCTTATAATTCTAAGTAATTTCATTGTGTAACTCTCGATGCGTTAATTGTTTACTATTAAAGAACTTTAGTTGATCGCATGTCAACCAAATAACTAAGCACCGGCTCAAATCCTCAAAATAGAGTACGTTGTGGGCCTCACGCCCCATACTATCTCAGGGGAAGCCTGATGCGCTATTTATTCTAGATGTCTATCTTCAAGAGTAACGAATTTGTACTTCGTAGTTATGGGGTCACCGCAATCTTTGCCCCAATTCGCGCTCCTCTTCAATCTAATCACTCCCTCTTCGACTCTCTAGTGAGATGGGTTCAAAGTTCAAACCTTATCATCCGAAAGTGATTCTGTGATTTGAGCTAGCCCTCTACATATTTTAACTCGAAATCCAGTGAGGAATTATCCACATCACAGTGAGTCCTAAATTGAGAATGAATAGTAGCTGCTTCCAGGTAGAGGTGGAAACTAGCCGAGCTTTGCTGTGTTTGAGATCAGTTCATCTGCTAAATGAGCCGAACTATAATACGAGGAAAAAAATAGCATTTGAACAATCACATTCTAAGTGCAGAGCCATATCCACAATAAGTTAGAAGCAGCAGCAAACCTTTCACCAACATTTGAGTAAATATGAGAATTCCCGACACTTCAAATTTTAACATCTAAAGTAAACCTTCTTCTTGGGGAAAAAAAAAAAAGAAAAAAAAAGGGCAACTTAAAATAAATACACCACGTAGTTAACTTCACAGATCTCCCCTAAGCAAAGCCTTCACAAAATGTTTTTTCTCCTCGTCTTTCAAGGTAAAGAAACACCCAGTCACCTCATGATCACGAGCTATAGCAAGCAAGGCTATATGGCATTGAATCATAGATAGATTTGAAAGCTTCGGAAGCTCCCCGTCTGCTTTGTCCCTCTTCTTAGATATATGACGATCGATGCCAAGAGCATGACTGAACTTATTAGTTGCTTCTTCAATCTTTGAACCGATGATCATTGCTGCTTCACGGAATGCATCCAAACTATCATCACTCCTCTTTCTTTTTTTTCCCTTGAGAATTACTCTCTTCTCTCTTTGAAAAGAAGTGTTCCATTTCTTCTATACTAATGCCTAAATTTTCTGTATCACAACTCCCTTCATTCCTACTCTCCTTCTCTAAGACATCTTCGGCGGTAACAGCTTTCTTTCCCGTGGCACAATCTTTCCTAAAGACAGTTAAAAGCATGCCATAGTGTGGGAAACTCCTATTCCTCCAATTAGCTGCATCCTTATGGCTCTGAATCCCCATAAAAATGGAAATTCAATAACACAATTGCAGAGTGAATTTAACATGAGATGCTGCTGTCCAAAAATATTCGAGGTTCAACTGCCGAAAAAATATCAGTCTAAGCTATATGCCACATAAGAGGCACAACATCAATCTGCATGCCAAAATGTTTGAATGCCCCCATACATTCTTTGCACCATTAAAAGAGAAGAGAAATATTTACCTGGTCACTCCATTCACAATAATGAATAAAATGGCACTATGCAACTGCACCGTTCAATATCTGTGCAAGAATCACATACAATTAAGCTTAACAATCAAAAAAAAAAAAGAAGAAGAAAAACTTCAAATGTAAAAAAACTTCAAATGTAAACTTTCTAATGCTCACCCTCAATCCAAACCCCAAGCCATTGCACCCACCAAAATCCAAAACTCCGCATTCCAGAACCCCAATTCTAAACACTCTTTCTGAAAACAACCCAACAGTTCAAACATCAGGCAACATCAGACGCCAAGTTCTTAAACAATTAAGGCAGAACAAAACTGAACCCAATTTCAGACAGAGAATTCTATGCTTTCCCCAGATTTGTTACCCATGTGGACAACAATTTCATCTCCACTTTGACTGACCTGTACAGAGAAAGGTTGAGCCCTGGTTCAGAGGTTCTTGACCTAATGAGCTCATGGGTTAGCCATCTGCCTGAAGAAGCTGAGTACTGGAAAGTGGTGGGACATGGGCTTAATGCACAAGAGCTGGCCAATAACCCTAGACTTGATTATTTCTTTGCCAAGTATTTGAATCAAGATCAGAGACTTGAGTTGGAGAGTTGCTGTTTGGATGCTGTAGTTTGTACTGCAAGTGTGCAGTACCTTCAACAACCTGAACAAGTCAGATGCAAATCAAGTCTCTGTTTATTAGGAGTAGTAACTATACAGCTACGATACCCAAGCGAATTACGTTTTGCTACGGAAGTTCCGAAACATGCCACACTTTCGTTTAGAAAAATAGCACTATGCAACTACACTGTTCAATATCTGTGCAAGATTCAAATTCGGTTAAGCTTGACAATCATCATTTGCTAAGTTGAAGTCTAGTTTAAGAGACGGGGAAACTACGGGTACCATAGATGTCATTTTTTTAGAGAGATCCATCGACAATCTTTAATGCCCTTCAAATAATTAAGACTACAGAGCAATATAAGCTCACACTACATTTCAATCACAGACAAAGGAACAGGGGTATGCCAGAATGCAGCCATTTGATAAAATCAGTGCTATATCAATTGATTCTTACCCTTCGGCTACCACAAACTCAACAAACTGAGTTTAGGAGAGAAGTACCAAGCAAACTGAGATTAGGATGCAATCAAATGTATAATACCTTAACATATAACCATCCCAAATATGGTTTCAGCGACCACCATATTTGTGTTTGGATTCCATTCGAAGCCACGAGTGCTCCCTCCATAGATCATATCATACACGGTGGTAACATCTTTCTTTAATGTCTTGATCCTAGATTTGAGGTGCAGTTTAGCCTTTATCCCATGTCCAGGCAGCTTCTCATGCCTAAAAAATAAAAATTGATACCACCAAAAACAAGACAACAGAATGGGATTCTCCATGAGAGACAAATCTGATTGAAATGCACAATTCTCATAGATTCAAATGAAAAAGGAAGAAAAAATATCAATAAACTTGAGCTCAAGCTTAGCAAATTTATATTCAAATCCACTACTATCTATTACATAACAATTACTCCCTCTGTCCCAATTTGTTTGTTGAGTACGGGAAATTTACTGGGTCAGAGTAAAAGGCTTTAAAAGTGCACAGTTTTCCAATCTTACCCTTCAAAGCTTGGATGAGAAATGAATTTAGCTCTCCCCTTTTGTAAATAGACAAACAATGAAGTTCCAATTGACAAATGGGGTGCTAAATTTACCCAAAAAAATTGTGCCATTTTTTCAATAATAACAATCTGTGCCATTTTTTCCTTTTTATTTGGAGTTATATCCAATCCAAGTTGATCACAATCTGATTTTTTTTCTTCTTCAGGTGAATTCTCCACAACTTTTGGGAATTTTTTGCAAGGTCTCCAATTTATACTTCTTTGATGGCTTATAAAGAGAAGAGACTGTTTTTTTACCCATATTTTGTTTGAACGGGAAAAATTTGAACCTCATGCTTTTTTCTTTTTTTTCTTTTTTTTGGATGCTCAATTGAATATGTCAACCCTTATAAAATTGTTGAGAATTCAATGTAGTGATTTACTTTTTGCATTGTTTGCGCTAATTCAAAGTAATTTCCTCAATACAAAAGTGAAAAGGATTGAAAAGTAGTGAAAATGGTAGAATGGAGAGTTTGTCAAATCTTTATAGCCAATTCAGGAAAGTGAGCAAATAATTTGGGACAGTCCAAAAAGGAATACTGAGCAAACAAATTAGGACGGAGAGAGTAATAAATTAAACTGTTAACGAATCTTGCATTGCTCTTTTCAGCTGTTCTTGTCATTGCATATTATCTTCTTGCTCTTCTACTAGCTCTCCATGCGATAAACATAGAAGTGGCCTTGTTGTCTCTAAACGAGGTCCATTGTGGTGATGTCTCAACACTAGAAACTATATCTGTGTCCTCTCCATCCCTAGTCTCAACGAATGTTATATTATCATAAAGGTCTTTTTCTAACTCATTCCTTATATAATTATTTAGCAAACAACAACTAAGATAATTTGATTTTCAATTCTAATGGGATGAAAAGGACTCCTAAGAATCGCAAATCGCTTTTTCAATATCGCAAAGACCCTTTCTATCACATTTCAAGCACTTGAATGCTTCATATTGAAAAATTCCTCCCGAATTGTAGGTTGACATCCATCTTTCCGGTCATTCAAATGGTACCATTGACCTCCATACGGTGCAAGAAATCCTTCACCATTGGTATACCCTGCATCAACCAACTAGTAAGTACTACTAAGTACCTTAACAAGTGAATAGTTTAATTATGTCAGTGATATGTGACCTCAAAACCAAAAGTCATTATAGTTCTTTTGGTGTCATGGTGTCTTACCATGTGGAACAACGAGACCATGGCCTCTATTAATTGCATCTCGTAACACCCGTCCATCCGCTATTGATCCCTCCCCACCAAGTAACACATAAGTGAATTGAAGGTTTGGAGTAAACGCTGTGAATTGAAGGTTTGGGGTACACGCTTCCAAGACATTTGTAGCAATTTGACCTTTTTTGTTTCGATACCTAGGCCTATCAACAGCTGGCACTTAGACGGGTATGTGTGTTCCATCTAACGCACCCAGACATCCCTACAAAACATCATAAAAATAGGAATAATGTGTTGGGAGGTCAGATTGAATTATAAAATAGTTACTTGTAAAGACCAAAAACTTGAAATCATTTACCTTAAACCACTTCCATCTCTCATCAATGGAGTTCCCTGGTATTGGTTTAGGTTTCTTACATAAATGCCCTTGTAGCCTAATAACCGCAACCAAAACCTTTCTGAAAGACCTACTAATGGCCTCTACCGAGCAATGAAAATCATTCTGAAGGGTCCTGTTTTTTATATGATGAGCAAGGATATGCAAAAAAATTGCAACTTGCTCATCAACTAACATGTGTCTGTTGGTTTTAGCTTCACGATTGTGCTAAGCAAGTGGCAAAACTTCACAAATGGCTGCCTAGGCATTCTAAATCGTTCATACATTTACGATCACTTTTATACACCCATTTTTCAATTACATCTCTATTATCGTAGAAATCTAACCGATACCTAGATCTAACCCCCTACATGCATTGTCTTTCAACTATTCTATACGCTAATTCCATGAATAGCCCAAGTAAATGTAGAATGTACATCCACCACTGCATAACCATTGCAATTTTACCCATTTCATTTTCTTATTTGACAAACTAAGACGTGCCATTGCTAGTCTCAAAACAGTACACCTGCAAACTTGACATACAACTACAAATCAGCCGAACTCTTCCAATATGTTTGAACTAATGAAGCTATTCCAATAGCAATATGTTTTGAGCTAATGAATTTTTGGAGAGATTTATGGAGGAAAGCAAATTGCCAAGTGATAAGTAGATAAGGACTGATTAAGAAACTTAACTTTAGAATTCTAGAACAAGATTTTGCTTATCCTCAGTTAATTGTGTCTAATTCAGTTTGTTCTCCCTCTCCTTCTCCTACATCTGTTCCTCATTTTATCATTCTTTCTCATCATATTTGTCCCTACTCCTACTGCATCATCTTTTGTCTCAGCTCCTTAGAACCATTCACAATGGTTTGTATTAACACGATCCATAGGACAGTGTGCTTCCCTTGGCGTGTCAACAAGATATCAGGACTCGCATGTTTGAATGCTATTTTGCCCTATCTACTAAAACTTCAATAACAGGACTTATGTTG
Source organism: Vaccinium darrowii (assembly GCA_020921065.1). Taxonomy (NCBI): domain Eukaryota; kingdom Viridiplantae; phylum Streptophyta; class Magnoliopsida; order Ericales; family Ericaceae; genus Vaccinium; species Vaccinium darrowii. Next base: position 28,563,636 of record CM037159.1, read on the forward strand.
TTTCAGTCATTCGACACTCTTACCAGCAGAACAAAATTTGGGTAAAGAATTGTAGTTAGGTGAACTACAGTGGAGGATCACTAAGCGGAACACCAAATAGTCCAAGGTCATTTGTTTGGAACCCAGGCAAATTAACTTCAACTTATAATCTTCTATAAACGGCTTGCTTAAACACCACAAAATTTCTCTCAATCAAAACCAGAAACAATGAGGATCACAACTTAGAAAATCGAAAAGTAGACTTTCGATCCTACTTTTATGCTTGGTTTTGAAGACTTTATCAAGTCACTCCGCGAGCAATGTAAGACACGAGTAAAGTGAGGATTGCAATTTAGAAAATCGATCTAATACCAAAACCCTAAAAAATCAAAAAGCAATATCCCTCATATGAAGAAACAGATCTGAGAGAGAGAGAGAGGAGAATACATACCAGTGAGAGAGGAGAGAGAAGCTCTTCGATCGGTTCAGCGTGAGGGAGAGAAAACTGTTGATCGGGGTTCAGCGAGAGAGGAGAGAGGACTTGGTCTCTTTTCTCGTTCAGTTGTGGTTTGGGATGGAATAATAATTCTCCTCTTTTTTTTTATGGAATACCTATCCCTTATTTGGGTGAATAGTTCCTTTTGGACTGCACATATCTTCATTTATTCATGAACCAAACAATGGAATAGATATTCCATTGGAACAATAATTCCATTCCGAAGTGGACTCCTTCCAACCAAATGCACCCTTGCAATCTTAACAAGGCCGAAAACCGTTCTGTTTGTGAGGTATCTGGGTGTCGAACAGTATTTAAACATCGATTTCGGGCGCCGTGTATCTGTCTGAGCGTCAGATTCATCAAATTTTCAAGTGAAAGACACAGGGACACATAAAATTATGTTTTTTTTTTTAACAGTTCTTTTATTTCCTCAGGTAAATTGTGCTTATAAGGTGTCGTAGACTATTTTTCGCACAATAGAAAGTTCAATGCTCAATTCAACTTGGATATTGAATATGTTTCCAAGGAGAATGTTCAACTAAAAATCCCGTATAGTCAAGTTTGATACTCCACCAGTTTCGAACATGCAACATATACAAGAGAGACCTTCAAAACAACCAATGAGGCTAAATTGAACAAAAATGAAACAAATTATCTGTAAAGCAAATGTTCTCAGCTACCTATCCCATCTCTAACTATTCTTCCCTATCAAGATCCATGGGTTGATCTGATTTACTTACCACTTCAGCCCTAGTAGCCAATGCAGTTCGAATCACTGAACCCTTTAGCTCAACTGAATTATCCTCCAAATTTGTATCCCTATAGGCCTGATCATCCACTGAATAATCGACAAGTTCGTCGCACAAACCCGAATAATCCTCCCTCATAAGCAAAACGTTATGCAGAATTGAACAAGCACCTATATAAGCCACTGCAGTCTTCAACTCTGCTTCAATTGGCTTGTTCAAAACACCCCAATTCTTCAAACTAGCAATAGTTCTAACCGCTGGAAGTCTCACCAGATTGAGCGCTGCATTGAACTTCTCTTCGTGTTTTCCTGATTCTGGATTGGGAAATGGAGTAATTAACCATGGGAGTAAAGGGTACGTCCTATCCCCAACCAAATACTGAGGTACAGAAACACTGTTGATGTATATCGGCGGGGAATTTAATAAACTTCCTGATTCGATATCTTTGTACAATGATGAAGACTTGAGAATCGTCCAATCACTATTGTTTCCGTCAAAACCTGTTGGGGATTGATCACAAAATTAGAATTATGATTCACAAGATCATGTTAACAAATACTAGCATGCGTTAATCCAGTCAATCATTACTGGTTCCTGATCCAGTCAAGAATTCTTTTATACATCAGTCTCACTCTTTTCTGTAGCCAAACGTAATTAGTGTGAGTTTTTCAGAATGAATACCACATGAATTATAAGTCCAACAAACGATTCGCGAAAAGGGGGGCGCCAAGTTTGTTTTGAATTACTCGATATGTAGAAGTTTGAAACACACAAGAAGTTTGTTGAGTGGTCCTTTTATCTATTTCTACAGGACAAGAAAACTCATTCTTCTTACAAAAGTAAAATGCTAACTGAAACTTACTCCTACTGAAAACAACAAAACTACAGTATTAGGCTGGAACAGGTAAGAAATCAATATGAATATCAAATGTGTACTGAAGTAAGTGAAATAGGTGTTGATATCCTAATTTTCATTTTGCTTTTAATGCGTCCCTTTTCGAATACACACTGAGCTGTAGTTAGCATACTCGTTAGCAAAAAATGTCCTTCTGGACTTTGTTTGGCATGTCTAAAAAATCAATCGTCTTAGCTTTCTTAGCATAGGTAGGGAATTACTCACTCATTTGTCTTTCTTATATTTTGGCCAAGAACGTTACTCCCTAAAATAGCAAACCAACACAACAAAAGGTCACCTATAAAGCCGAATTTCGTTAGAAGAAAAACAAAACCAAACAAGCCTTACTCAAAAAACACATTTCTAAATGGGTAATAGTAATTTGTTCTAAAATGGAAAAAATAAAAAAATAAAAAATCAAAGTTTCCAACAAACCTGCAACAATGCTAAGAATTCTTGATGAGGAATCGACCACGATTTGGGCAGCGATGCTCGGTCCTCCAACTTCCTCTGTTTTCAACGGTTCATCCCCATTTCTTCTCGCAATTCTAAATCTAGTACATCCAACGACGCCACAGCAATTGGGGATTCCAATTGACGATTCAAACCCAGAAGACACATCAACGAGTTCGCTCGGAGAAGGAAACCCGACCCAGAATCGGAAATTGGTGCACAGAACACGGCAGAATTGTTTCACACAGAATTTCGCAACCGGGTATGATACTCTGAATCGGGTTGAGATATCGGGGTAATCGGCGCCGGTGGATAGCCGGAAAAGTCCGATTCCGAGTCGGGTTTCAGCTGGGAGGTTAAGTGGCGAGTCAACTGGGTCGCGGCACTCCAGGAGCGGCTCGAGGAGGCTAGCGAGCCACTCGAATGTTGAAGAACTCATTCGGTAGCAGAGCTTGAACGAGTCCGGGTTACGCGGGATAATCGAGTCGACCTGGGAGAGTTGACCGTGTTCAGGGTTTGGAGATGAGTCGGCCCGGGCGAGTGGAGTGAGTTGAGGGTTTGGGCGGTCGTCGGTTCGTTTGCGTTTTCTGGAGAGGGGGAAGAGAGAGAGGGAGGCGGCGAGGTCCGAGGTGGAGAGGAAGTGGAGGAGGAGAGGGAAAAGGTTTCCATGGGAATTGGAATTGGTGGTTGGGAGGGGAATTGATGAAGGGAAAAGGAGGAGGGTGAGGAGGAGTTGTGAGGTTAGGGATGAGATGAAAGCTGCCAATTCCCGAGAATCCATTCTCTCTCTCTCTCTCTCTCTCTCTCTCTCTTTTCTGGGGAATGATGGGATTCGGAATTCCGAGCGAATCAGAATGGTTTTGGCCGTGGAGAAAAAAAAAAAAGGAATCTTTACGCCTGCAAAGGGTTATAAAATGGAGAGCAATTTTGTTCACCCTCCTCAAAAGAAGGTGGATAAAATCTTCTCTTTTATTGGCTGAAACATGTGAGTTCTACCACAAAATGATGTCATACTTACCTCAAAATGATGTCATGCTTACCAAAAAATGTATTGCAGAGATAAGCATGACATCACTTTGTGGTGAGACTCACACCAATTCAACCAATAAGAAAGAGGGTTTTGTTAACCCTCTTTTAAGAAGAGTGAACAAAATTGCACTCTATAAAATGGGGCCAATGACTAAAAATTATTAGGGGAAATTGCCATAAAATGGAGGTAGGGGCAAATATTTGCCAATCCATGGAGCACTTTTTAGGAATTAGAGATCAATGACAAGAAGAAGAATAATTGCAAAGACATGGAATTGGAATTAGTCTTTGACAAAATTACCCTTGACTAGAATTTGGTTCTCAATAGAAACCTCAACCCAAATTCACGCAACTGCAAGTCTGCAACTCCAAACCCTTCATCCCCAACTCTCTCCCTTTGCCTGTCGATGTTTTCTTCATATAAAATTCTTCATCAGTTTCCCCAAACCCTTCATCAAATAAAACTCTCTCCCATTGCTGAGGTACACGTAGTCACCGCTCGTGTTCCATCGTTGGTGGCGGTGAGGCAATCTACTTGGCGGAGGCCCTAGCTTCGTCGTTCGACTTGCCAATCGATAGGCCCAGGAGTGACTGGCTTCAATCAATCCGCAAGTTTTTTTGACAGGTGAATCCTTCTCTCTCTCTCTCTCTCACACACACACACACACATTTCACGCGATGAATCTGAATCAAGTTTGGATCAGTGATAAAGGGAAGACCTATTTACCCAACTTTTGCTAATCCAGCAGAGACACAAGCGAATATTGGCGACCCCTCCCAACTAAGGTACTGCTTTTATTTATGCTGCAAATACCTCCCTGTTTCTCTGCTACAATTGCCCTTCTTCCCCTAACCATTTTTTTAGCATAACTCGTAGGTTGTTAAAAGCATTAGGTGGCACACAAGGTGTTTGATTTATTGCCCAAATCAATATCCATATTGTGAACTTCATATGAACCCTCAAAGTTTTGGAACATAAGGAACACCAACACACTAAACAAGTGCTAATTGGTAGAACAATTTTTTATTATCACTATATTCTTGTTTTTTGGTGGTCCTTAGTTTTCATGTCTCTACATAATAAAATCTGAATACATACTCAACTTATGTAGCGAAGGAGACAAGTTTAGTAGCCATACTACATCATTAATTTTGGCCTTGAGGAAATTATACCTCAAGTTGCATGAAACTCATTTTGAATGAAACTCATAAGTCCTCTTGTTTTTGCTACTTAGACTTTGAGTCATGATCGTAATGATACTCAAACAAGTACTAGTTGCTTTCCATTTTTGTATATGCAACTAGAGTTACAGTAGAAAATGATATCACTTCATAATGTAGTGCATATGACAACTTGCCATAGATATAACATTCTGCTGCATCAAAACCACACAACTGATTTATTTGATTGAGTTGAGCAATTGTTATTTTTATGGTTATCTTAACTTTATACTCATATATGCGGATTGTTGTGCTCTATGCTAGGATCGGCGACGGCGACAAGTACCGCAGCTCTGCTTAAGGAGTGACTTTGTGTTGTTACCTTTTTTTCGAGAATTCCTTGGTTTCAAACAATGAAGTATTGGTGTCAAAAGTCAAAGCGATGGTCATCACCACCCATGACTTGAGTGTAAAGAATGAAGAGCTGATTCAAGCAATTGACCAAATCTCAAATCCCAAATCTCAAGCAATTGACCATCTTAATAAGCACTGTTACAGCAGTTGTTGCAACAACCGGTCCTAAACATTTTGAAAAGGCTTAAAATTATTCCAACTAAGCTCATGCAAACAGAACTAATAATTTAATTAATACTCATTGATAGGCAATGATTTCACATTATTCTATACAAAACACAAAAGAGAATTGTACTTCATCAACATCAAGTGCTATGTTAACTTTAAATAGAAGGAAAACAATGGCCTCCATGCCCAGTTGCCCACCCTAGACACCAATATCCCAGATGTGAACTATAAGGCTTGACAGCAAAGAAAGTAAATATGTGAAGGAAAATGCTTCAACAATGTCCAACCGCCACCCGCACATGCATGATCTCCCTCCTATCTTCAGCAAAAGGTCACGAACATCACTCTTTTCTCTCAACCCATAGGTGATAGGCCTACATATACAAGAAGAAAACGTTTCAGTTTGAATAAACAAATTAAATTTCAACTAATCTATCTTTATAGACAGACAAAACCAAATATGTTTGTTTTCTATATGTAGAGGTACCTAAACAAAAATGTATTACCCTATTGTAGAATGTAGAGTCCAAAATATGCATTTTTTCCCCTTAGCTCGAGCTAGACTAGTTTTAAATGAGCCGCGATCAAATACTTCAACGCTCGGGCTGACTTATTTGCAGCCCCATGGAAGACAATACAATAGGGCACTGGGAAAAAAAGCAGCAGCATTGAGAACAATTTCGAAAGTTCTCATAAAAGCTAGATGCATATAAACACACAAGTGATATATTCCTTCACTTTCGACCTCATTTTCCCTTGATCCAAACACTCACCCAAATACAGAAGGATAAGATGAAAATTACAAAAAGAACATAGCAATTTTGTAGCACTAAGGGGAATCAAGGCTTAATGGCCTCACATGATACCAATTTCATTTTTCAAGTCTAGCAAACCAGTACATAATGAGGATGATAAATGCCTAAAATGGTTAGCAGGTACTATCACAATCTCCTCAACAAAAAACCACAGTTGGTTGAGGAATTTCATCAAACACCTTGTCACGTAATAATCGAAATTTTTTTGCAAGAAAAACACCAGCCTTGAAAAGGTTAAAATCACTATTGAATTGTGAAACCAACACCGCCATAACAACATCCGGAATCCACCACCACCATACCCAAAAAAAAAAAAAAAACAGTAATCAAACGAAATTGAAAGGTTACTCGTTGAGTTTTTTCTATCGCCATCGAGATCAATCGAATCCAAGTTCAGCGGCGGCACACCGTGTGGCCAAATCGTGATGGAGCTTTACGCCGACACCACTCCACGCACCACAGAGAACTTTCAGAGCACTCTGCATCGGAGAAAGGCATCGCCATGGCGGCGACTTCATTGCTAGAATCGACAAACGGAGGCGAGTCGATTCATGGATCAAAGTTTGCTTATAAAAAAAAGGGGGAAGTTATGTGTGTGTGTGTGTGTGTGAGAGAGAGAGAGAGAGAGAGAGAGAGAGAGAGAGAGAGAGAGAGAGATGGAGAGAAGGAGTTTAAAAGGAAAAGATTGACTTTGTTTGAAACAGTTATAGAAAAGATTCACTCTTTTTGAAATATCCCACATATGGAAACCAAACCTGTTAGATAATGGAAACCAAACCCATTTGATTGCAAACCAAACCTGTTTGATTGCAATGCCGAAATTATATAGAGGATAACTGAATGACCAATAAATGCCTTCAAAAATAGGACGTGAAGATTTCCCGAAATATAAGTTACTTTTAGATAATATACTACTAAAATACATAATAGGGGCACAATGATCCAATTTCCATTTACAGGATGGAATCATAAAGATTTAAATCTCATAGGGTGGCATCCTAAGGATAATATTGTAAGAGGATGTCTAATTAAAATTCTCTTTAATGTTTCTCATAAATATTAAATAAGTTTTTCCTAAGAAATAGTTAGTGTTTCAAGTCTTTTGTGTTCCACAGGTTCACATTTTTATGGAAGTGGACCAAAATACTAATAGAAGCATTGCAGGATGGTTTGGATTGGAGTTGCTCATTTCATACCATTCTTTGAACTTTAAGCTTACCTCTATATCCACATCCATACCCAATTGGAAGTACCAAAAAGTTACCAAACTCATACCCATGTGGATAGAGGGAAAACTGGGTAAACTGGGTACTACCCAATACCCAATTATACATTGAAAAAAAGGTACGTACACGGGAGAATTTCTAAAAATTTAAGGGATAAAAAAATAATTAAGTGAATATATAATTTAAGTAATCACGACATTAAGTCTATTACTTCAATACCCATTAGTATTAACACCCAAAAAAAAAAAAAAAATAGACATGATAAAGTATTTTACATAACAAAGTTACAAAACTAACAAGGATGTAAAGGGTATTACAAATGGTATACTCAAAATCTGTTAACCAACAGTTGCCACATCACCTTTTGATTATCCATTTAGAGGATGACTAAAGGTAATGATGTAAATGTTAACAATGACATAATCAAAATTGAGTGCCATATCACATTTTCAAACTCAAAAAGAAACTAAATTATTTATAAAACTACTTTTTTAGTAAAAACTATTTTTCTTTTCAATTTTTTTTTTAAAATAAATTAAAAAAAAAGTTATCCGAATTTTTTTTATAAAAATAAACAGTTTTCAAAAAAATCGCCTTTAAAAAAAAATGAAGTTTTAAAAAACAAATAGTTTTTGGAAAAACGAAAAAACATGTTTTGAAAAAAATTTCAATAAATTTTGAAAACATTGTTGAGAGAGAGAGAGAGAGAGAGAGAGAGAGAGAGAGAGAGTTTTTGTGTAATGATAGGCGTACATAATTAAGGAGATGTGGGTCCATTAAATTTGGTTATTGTGAAAATTTGGTAACTTAGAGTATGCAAATGCTAAAATTCGAGTATTTGTTACTCCCTCCGTCCCTTTTTAAATGTTTAACTTTTCATTTTGGACTGTCCTTAAATAAGTGTGTGTTTTAAAAAAGTAGTAGGTACATTTCCTATTTTGCCCTTAAAAGTAGATTCTTTTTTGAAAAGTTAGTGGGTATTATTATATTGATAAGGGTAAAGTAGATATAAAAGTTGAAAAAGTTGATGTGAGAGAAAATAAGTTGGAATTACGATGCTACATAGTTAAAAAAGGATGAAGGGAGTATGATGTTACTAACTTTGATTACTCCATTGTGATCACTTTTTGAGCCACACATTGCTAATTTTAACAACATTTAAATTTTTAAGCATGCTATTGGGGATAACCTATAAGTTGGTGCAATAAAGATACAACAATGCTACACATAGAAGTAAGTAGTTGGTAAAAAAATCAACAAAGAATTACTTGTCTTTGACTAGGTTAAGAAAAATACAATTGTGCAATGGATATATAATGGGGAACGGGTGAGATTACCACCTATCCATTCCATTTGGGTAAAAAAATTGGTAATATTCACCGTCAAATGACCAGATCGCACAAGATATCTATGGGTATGCGTATCATACCGTCTATATAATGCAAAATCTCTATGTTTTCTCTTCATTTATTAGTTGTTTGATCTATATTTTCATGGTAACCCTTTTTTTTTATTCGTCATTCCTACTCTATTATATAGGAGAGAGGGGAATGAGACTTAATCCCAAGATGCAAAGTTGGACATAAGAGCTCTACCTAGCCACCACTTGCATAGTAATCTCTATTTATAATAGCCCTATGGACTCAAGCAAACAACAAGAGTAATTGTGTAGAATAATTGTAATATAATTATATGTTTAAATATTTCAAATTCTATAGAACGTAAATTATTATTGTGTATTACTGAAATTAACTCTTTTTAAATATCTGAAAAGAAAATAAGGCTACGTATATGAATCATAATAAATAATAATAACAAGAGCGTCATGGTCAAATGTATACCAATAATCTAGTAATTTTATTAGGAAAATACTAACCTCAATCCAAATGATGGAGAATAATAGTTAGAAAATGCATAGATATCGAAAAAAAATGTATTAATGTCTGTGAAAATATATTAATATCCACGAAATATGCATTGATATCCGAACTAATTTGTAATCATATACGTATTATCCTCCACATATTCAGTAGAGGTTAGCAAAACCCATCTTATTATTATTACCAAACACTTTACAAATACATAATCTATTTTTTCATATAATCACCAAATACCTTCATAGATTCTATATGACTTTTCCAGAATTTAATTTAAAATCTCAATAAAAAATTAGAATCAACAAAAATAATCAACACCAAACACCCCCTCGCGATTCGTTTGAGCCCATGTTCAAGAAAAATTGTTCACTTCACATTTCCAAAAAGTTTTCCAAAAAAATTCTTTCCCTATCTCTCATCTCTCCAATCATTAATCACATTTCTCTCTTTACTCATACCCTTCTTTCCAATTATTATTCTCATTTCTCTCTCTATCTCTCTCAAATTATTACACTTCTCTCTAATTATTACTTTTTCTAAAAACTCATCCAAACACTATCTCCAAAATATTTTTCAAAATATTCTTCTCAAAATTATCAACCAAACACAGCAGCTGTGCCGAAGTGTTTTGGATCGTTGGATTGTATGTGTTTTGTTTTTTATTTTAAAATTTTCATGTGATCCAATGACCGAAAATATACCGGAACAGAGGATTTTTGGAACAGAAGATTTGATTCCCGATCGATTCTGATAGTAACATTGTTCTAGCTCCACTTCTCTTTCACGAGTCCATGTGCATTTTGGGAAAATTGCCATTTTCCCTACCGATCATCATCGCCATAATAAAAAAATTGACGGCTATGAACATCCCAAAATCTCCATCGTCAACCCCTGTAGTCACATAACTAGTTACAAAGATCCGAAAAACCAAATACTCCTCAATTAAAATACACAAAGATTACTGCTTTAATCCCATCCTCTCTAGCCTCCACTGTCTCTCTCTCTCTCTACATCCACACCATCACCTCTTCACCTTTCATCCATTTGTTCACTGCCCTTGTCTCGTATAGATTACCTGGCGTCACAAACCAAACGAAACCGTCGAAATATATAGAGAGAGAAAATAAAGAGGGAGAGAGAGAGAGAGAGAGAGGTTCTCATTAAACGTATTTTTACTCGCCATCTACTGATATTTCGACCAGGAAAGATCTGAGCTTTCGTCGGATTCTTATCTCCTTCTTCCCATATCAGGTTCGATTAGGTCTTCTTAATTTGTTCTCGATAGTTATTTTGCGGTATTTTTTTGGATTTATGTAAAGAATTTGGTGCGTTGTTTGTATTACGGTGCTGGAAATGGGGATCTGATTTTTTTTTTTTTGATATTCTTTTCCTTCTTAATATGACTTGGTTTTGTGTTGATTTTGCTACGAGGCGGGATTCGAATTTTATGTAATTGTTCCTCGGTATTATCGAAAGATCCTGCTTCTTTTTATCTATCGATCGAATGTGTGAGTGCTGTTTTTAACCAACGCTGATATTTTCTGTTTTATGGATTGATGATTTTTTTTCTCTGGGTTCACAATCGATTTCCTTGGTAAATTGGGTTATTGTTGCTATGTTTCTGTTGGTTTACCCCATTGTTTAATCTGTTAGTTTTACAACCTATTGATGTGCTTGTGCTGTGAAAGATAAAAGGATGTTGGTATTTTTCAACCCTTATTTTCTTCACTGGTTGTTTCAAGTATTTACACTTGAGTTTCCTTTAGTTTTCCTATTTAATTTGAATGGAATTTTTGGTTCAAGATATAGTTTGTTAAGACACTTTTTGGTTCTGCAATCTTTTGTTAAGGCTAGAAGTATTATGACTGAATGCATATCAATTTTTGTATTCCAAAGCTTAGGTGACAACTATTATAACCAAATGCATATTATTAGTAATTTGTATTCCAAAGCTTAGGTTCCAAGTGTAAACTTGTGCATGTGTGTTCAGAAGCTTGGCTTATCTGTAAGTTTATCATTCTTTTAGCCTCATTGCAGGTTAGCTCAACTTACAGGTATTGATTTCAGTGGTTTGGCTGCATTCTTGTTTTGTTTAGACAGTTATGGTAAAAGGGAAAAATAGCAAGGAAATAGATCTTTTGAGAAGAGGTTAGCGGATTAGATGTGCACAGTGGCAAATGGTTTGGGTCTTAGTTGCACGGAGCGGGTGCAGGGGTGTGTAGAAGCTCCCTAGGTTGGGAGCAACAATGTAATATTTAATGAATAAATATATGAATGAATTTATATATATATATATACTTAATATTTATATGGATTGTTCATATGTTCTATAGTCGCAAAGGAACATGTATTTGAACATATATATAAACATGGGTGAGAAATGGCATCCCAATAGATTTTTTTATGCCAAATATATGGACTAAACATGTGGATAAGTAGTAGAATACTAGACGAGACTGCGAGAGTCCTAAATCTCTCCTATTAATTTTTTTCTTCCTTGTATTTATTTGGAAAGAGAAGTGAGAATTTCGTCTTTAAGATTAGTGGAAGCTGCCATCCTATTTAGGAGCGGATTCCTGTCTGAATGGGAGCTAGCTCCCGTCTAGGGAGCGCACCTGTTTTAGAAGGATCCTGTTACGAAGGTTTGGGTGTAAGGCTTGTTGAGTGATTTAATTTGGAGTGCAGGGTGGAAATTTTTGGAGCATTCGAAACTACATTGCTTTATGGCAGGGACGAAGCCAAGATTTTGACTTGGAGGTGGCACCCAAAATTAATATTCTCCCTCTCTCTGTTCCACAAAGATAGCCTATTATAAAAACGACGGGCAATTTTTGGATAAAAATCTCATTTAATTTTATGAACGGAAATGCTTTATTTTATATCCAAAAATTGAAGGGTTTTTTTGGTAGTGGACTATCTTTATGGGTAGAGGGAGTAATAAATAATAAATAATAATTAGTATGAAAAAGTACAAGTGTTTTAAGATTAATTAATTCTAGTACCTGAAAGGAAATTGGATGCTGAATGAAAGAAGCATGGTAATGTGCACATAAATCAAAATGATTCTTGGGTCTGCCCTCTCTGACGCCTTTTGGCTTTGATTTGAGGGCATGATTCCGCAGCAAACGCGACGGTATAGGGGGACCACTGTTGCAGTGGTATTCTGTGAGCAGCCACTTTGTGCATTTATTGCCAAAGGTTAGGTCTGTCTCCAATCCATCTGTTTTAGTGGTATTCTGGGAGCAGCCACTTTGTGCATTTATTGCCAAAGGTTAGGTCTATCTCCTATCTATCCCCCGCCCATACCCCCAATTATTGGGGACTAAATGGGTTATGTTACTGTTATTGTTGTACCTGAAAGGATACACATTTTCCTATGTTAATCATCCATCAACGTACTTAATATCCAAAAATTACACATTTACATCGATTAATCACTCATTAATGTGCTTGATACCAAAAATAACACGTGTTTTGAAGAATAACACTGTTCATGCAATACAAAAATAGATTTGTTTTGGACAGAGGCCCCCCCCCCCCCCCCCGGGGGGACCCCTTGTCCTTGCTTTATGGCATGGGACATAAGCTTTTTTGCCCCCCTTTGTTATGTCTTTATCTAAGAATCTTTTGATGTGTTTAATTTACTGTTAGGGTGAAATGGCGCCATTTTTGTTCATGAGTTTGCAGGTTTGAACTTGGAGGGCAACCACCAATTTGTGCATATAATGGCATCTGTACCCAATCTACCCTCGTGGGTCCCCATTAACATGGACTAAATTGGCTGTACCTTCCACCAGTCTTTGCTCTGTGAGTGTTACTTGAACAATAAGCTGAACACATTCTTAGAGGGTTAACGTTGCTAGATCAAAACAGCACGCTACTAAACCCGGGTAAGGTGATGAATTTCAGTTTGAAGTACTATGACTTTCGAATGTTCAACTACATGTGTTTAGTTATTTCTTTTATTCTCAGTCACTGCTGCATATGCCTTGTGTCTCATTCATGTTTCAAAACTGATATATGGCAGCACTAAGGTGATGAATTTCAGTTTGAAGTACTATGACTTTTGAATGTTCAACTACATATGTTTAGTTATTTCTTTTATTCTCAGTCACTGCTGCATTTGCGTTGTGTCTCATTCATGTTTCAAAACTGATATAAGGCAGCACTAAGTTGGTTATTTCTTTGAAATTTCAGATGTTATTGGCAAGAGGGTTTGTTCAGATAAACACATAAGTCATCCTCATAGTTCTGCATTGGCAAAAAGTTACCGTGTTCAAGTGTTCTGGCTAATAGCAATTGGTCTACATTAGTAGGTTGGTAGTGCCTGTTGCAGTAATGGGATTTTATGTTTACGTTTACTTTCTTCATTTTGGGCTTTGTCGCCAAATGGAGTCGAAGAAGCACACACTTTGCAGATAGCATGCCCCAGTTTCAGTTTTCGGTTCTAATTTGATGTGCAGATGTCTTAAGTAGAATGCTTAATTCAGGTTTTGCATTTTTCAGCCACTGCCAGCAGAGCGAGTTGATATCTATTCCTTTTGTGCATTTGGTGCACTGTAATGTGGTGAAGTTTTGTTCTGCATCTAAGCATATCTTTTGGGGATTCCATCAGTCCCAATGAAAGGGAAAAACAGTGCAGGCAGTTCGTTGAGTGAGACAGTGGATCTTAACCAGGGATGTGTTTCCAATGACTCTGGCATGAATCAGCCGATGGATTGGGATACCATGCTAAATCCAGTAGAAAGCCAATTATCGAATTACATGCTTTCTTCTGCTGAGGGGAACTTCACTCGCCCAAATGCTGTTAGTGTTCGGGGTTTTAGTCGTTGGGACTTGGGTGAATCTAGCTCTAGTGCTAATGTTCAAAGCCAAGGCATGGGTGATGGTTTAAAGATGGATAATGGTAGGTCTTCCTTATTTGGTGCTTGTCCTGGGTCTGATGCAGGAGCAGAGGAAAGGGAATTAGGACCATCTAATAGTCTTCTTACTGAAAATCTTACCAGTGGTATTGGTGGCTATCGGCGAACTAGCAGATCTGCAACTATGCAGAGTTCCAGTTCTGCTCGAATCCCTCTGAATATAAATTTAAATGCGGGACATGCGGGCAGCAGTGGTGACAGTGGGCATGGTTTGGGGCCCGATTCATTCCATAATATGTTCAAGTTAAGTGGGCCAGAAACGGAAGAAATCCCCACTGCTAATGATTCTTCTGATGATATGGGGACTTCTTCTTCTGGTAATTCTGGTTATTTGATGGATAATGATGGCGGATCAGCTTCTTCTTTGGCCAGCTGGGGTTCGTCCTGCAAAAGAAAGGCTCTTGAAGGTACTTCTGGGACTTACCCAAGCGGGAGTTCTAACCTCTTTCAACAAGCTGAAAACCTTTCACGACATGATGTTCCTGGTCGTTATAATGCTTCCAGTAGCTTGAGTATATCATCACCACTGGTGAACTCTCCTAGTGGTACTCCTCCTGAACAGGTAAGCACAAGAATTGGCATCGGTAGGCGTGGAGTAGCTTCTGATGTCTTTCCTCCGTCAAGTATTTCAGGAATGGTTGAAAGCTCCACAAGGAATTATGGTGTCAGAGTGAATCAGGGGCACCATGAATCTGGTTTGGTCAATTTACCATCATCGACAGGGAATGGGATAAGGCATTCTGATGCTTGTCCACCTCATCAGTCATCAAGACTTTTCTCGTTTACTGATTCTTTGGACTTGAGACCATCAAATTCAACTTCGGTAGCACCCACTTCAAATAATCCCCGAAACCACTCTCATTCGACTCATATTCCTGATTGGTCAAGGAGTATGCCTCCTTTCCCTTGGAATGGGGCTCTTAATTCAAGGGCTGGTGGTTCTTCAAGCTCTCCAATGCTTTTAGGGGACAGAAATGCTTCGGTTCGAGATGATGCAAACTTCGGAAGCACCCAGAGAAATAACATGGAGCATCTGTTTGTTCCGGCAACTGAGATGACAACTTTGTCGCAAGACCCAAACAATTGGAATTTATCTACTGGAAATGCCAGCACTTCTGCAAGTGTCCCTTCCAGTTCTCGATTTGGTGGCCCCCGTCTTTTGCCTACTGCATGGATACCTCATCACAACCCCACAGCACAAAATCAGCAACGATTGTCAGAATTTGCACCTTGGACTCTGTTTCCATCAGTTGATTCTGAGGCTGGAGGCCAGAGAAGTCATTTTCCTCCATTGCGTTCAGTCCCTTCTTCGGAGGAAACAATGATGTCAACTGGAGCTAATAACCAAGGCCATCATCCACCATATCCAAGGTCGGCATCGATGATGGAGGTGCCTGGTGATGATGTGAATGGTTGGCGTGCTTTAGCTGCTGATATAGAGGGGAGACACAGGCTGGTATCTGAGGTTTGTTTCTAATTTCCTAGTACTTTGTTTTCCTCCATGATCTCATTTAATTAAGCAAATTTTACTTGTTTGTGGTACCTTTCCCTAGAAGTTTAATGCTGGTTCTGTTTAGGTTTCGAATGCTGATTAGCTGTGCTTAGCCATCCCTTTTCTATTGCAGCATTTTGCCGTTGATCAATACCATGTCATAATTACTGCGGTTTAACCTGAACATCTTTAACTATGCAAGAATTCATGGGCTTATTTCTCTTATCGTCTCTTGATCCTTGTGATTAAAATCATCCTCGTCATTTTTCCATTTCCTTCATTCCTTCAGCTACGAAATGTAGTTAATACACTGTAAATGCTGTGGATTGCTAACTAGGTATGATTGTTTTTTACGTTAATATTAAATGTTCTAATACGCAAGTTTTGTTTATTTTGTACTTCTGTTGGTTGGGTAAATCAACATGTTATTTGAGTACTACTGCATCATTAATTACTTTGTGTTGAGTGTTCGTCTTAACACAACTGCAAATTGGTTTTTACCGGGATTCAATTTCTAGTCACTTATCCATGCATCATAGATTTATGGTTGAGGCAGGTTGATGCTGAGGCACATACCCATAATTTATACTCGTACCTGATCCATGAAGCGTAAGTTTTGACATAAATTTTGACACAAATGTAAACCACCTTGTGCGGGACCCATTTTGTATTCCCACGCATATGATCGGAGCCGTTAAGAGTTCTTGTAAAAAAGCAACTCATTCGGACACGACACGACGTGGACACACGAGTTCCCCAAAAACTATGACACGGACACGTTGGGGGACACCTTATACATATATGCAAAGAACAATTTTGATTTTCATAAATACAGTCCATGATAATTCTTCTTTATGTTTTTCCATAATAGGGTCTAGGGAGAAGACGAAGAGAGAGAACAGAGATAGGAGAGAGAGAGAAATCAATAGCTGGTCTAGGGTTTATGCAGGGCTTGGTTTTTAGGTTGTTTATGTGCAGAATTTCTCTCCCCCCCTTGTCTCTCTCAGGGGATCTCTGCCTTGGCACACACACACACACACTCTCTCTCTCTCTCTCGAAAAAGAACGCCATTTTGTGTTTTGTATATGTTACAGTTTTTACCCTTTTTATCCTGTTTAGGTTTAAAAATAACAGTTTATACCCCGTTTTTAAAGATGTAAAAGTTATATTTTGACCGTAACGTGTCCTGTGCGTGTCCGATGCAAACAAATACGTTTAAATGTTAGGAAACCTATCTGACGTGTTGGACATGTGTTGGGGCGTGTCTGTGTCTGACACGTCGGGGATGCGGATTTGTGAGCCCAGGGGAAATGTCCATGCTTCTTAGCTTACTGATATTTGAATGAGTTGATTTTTTATGGGAACTCTTAAAAACATGTTTTAGAAAAATGGCTGGCTCCATTATTAGCGTGTGGTTCCATTATTTTTGTGTCAAATATGGGGGTGGGACACAAGTTTTGACGCAAAAATAATCGAAATCCCACGCTAATAATTGGAGCTAGCCATTTTTTTTTAAAACACGTTTTAAAAACATTTAGTGATTCGGATCGTCAAAATTACCTCGGGAATAATGAGGTCCGCATGGCAAGTTAAATTACTCCTTTTTTCTTTTTCTTCTTCCTTGCATATATTAGAAAAGAGAAGTGAGAATTTCGTTCTTAAGATTAGTGGAAGCTCCCATCCTATTTAGGAGCGGGTTCCCGTCTAGATGGGAGTGAGTCAAAGCATATCGGTGCTAGGAAATTTAGGCTTTTAACTTTTGCCCTTTTAAACTTGAATTATCCTGAAATCTGTGATGAAACATCATGTCCTTTAAACTCAAAGAACTTAGGGCTAGGTTTGGTTGCTGACATGCTGTACATTTCAGGAGATGCAGAAGGCTTCTGTATCCCATTAGATTATGAGTTTTCATAGCCTATGATTGGTTATTGGATTGCCATTATTATACAATTGGGGCACATTTATTTGCATGGTAAAATAGGTGTGGCGTGGTTCGATTTGTTATATGTATAACTTGTGATGTCGCACAGTCAATGTGCCCTTCGTATCTGGTCTACAATTGCTTGTCTTCTCCCACTTCATCCATGATGATTTATCCAACCTTCGAGGGATTAGTGTTATATCCTCTCGGCTCTCACACTATCCCTTTGTCAAATTGTGCCACCAAATGTGGATAAGATCTGTGGATAGTTTATGTATATAGGACATTGTGCGATAAGGAAAGGTCTTAGATTTCCCATGGAAAGATTGCTTTTGCTATGCTTTTGCAGTTTTACCTTGGTTCATAATCTTTCTCAATACCTTGTTTATTCTACAAAATTTGTACGTTGGTTTTTACTGTGTTCGTATTTCTCATATTGTTTATTAATTTATTGCATATGTTCTACTCTGGATTGCCTGCTTTTTCTGGGTCCTATTCTGTTAAATTTTGTGAAAATTGCACATTCTTGACTGGATTGGTTACTGGTTCATGGGTCCGACTAGCTGATTTAGACCTATGTCACATTTATTAATTGCTTGTAAATCCAGTCAATTTCTTCGTTTCTCTGCCGTAATTGAAATAAAAATAAAAATCAAATATTGAAGTGTCAAAGTGCAGCCCTTTCAGTGGTGTGAAAAGTCAATGGACATTGATACATCACTCGCTTATCAGTGTGTTGAGGTAGACACCTAAAACACTCAAGCACTGCGAGTGTAAGCTTTTGAGAAACTGCCCAGTTGTTACTAATGAGTGCCTAGTTTCTGTATTTTCTTTTTGCTTGGTTTAATGGTTTGGCTGAAACAAATTTAATTGCTTAGCCGTTACCATAAGTCATAAGATATTGTAAATTTATACTCAAACATCGTAGCTTGATTTCGCTTTTTCTTGTTGCGGATGATATTTTTGGGAAGCTCCTACGCATTTGTAAATACAAGAAACCAAATATCGAATACCCGCTTTTGTTGGTGATAATGTTGCTAGATACCTACTCTTTTTTCGATGTGGATTCATTGAACGATTGCTGCAAACGATGTGTAGAGAAGGGGCTAACCATGGTCTAAATGTATGCAAGCTTTCTGATGTGTAGTTTTTACCAAGGCTGATAAATTGCCCATAGTACCTACGAAAAGGTTTTACTTGCAGCCCCGTCTCAGATAGTTGGGCTGATGTTGTGACTTGTGAGATAGGGGGTTGTGGATGCTGGCTTTGGTTTCGCCATATTATAGACAAAATAGTTCTGTATTACATATCATAAATGCAATCTGTTAATATGCGTTTGTATCATCTGAATTCCTTGTTTGTTCGCAATTTATATAGAGTGACACTATGAAATATATATTGGTTTTATCTTGCAAGTAACCAAACCAAACCGGACCAAGCTTTCGTCCCAATCAATTGGGGTCGGCTACATGAATCTTTTTTTTCCCCTTCCATTGAGCTCTATCAAGGGCAACAATCAACTGAGGTTTTTTTGTCCCAATTATATTACATATCACAAATGCAATCTTTTTTTGTCCCAATCAACGGAGGTTTTATCTTGCTAGTAATTTAATTAATCTTTTGCCATCAAAACTGATTAGTTTCTGATTATGAATTGTGGCAACTTTGGCCTAACAAACCTCTGTTCATCTATGATACAGATTCGTCAAGTCTTGAATGCTATGCGTCGAGGAGAGAACTTACGATCTGAGGTTTGATTGAACTCATCATGACTAATTCAAGACATTTAGTGTATTTAGCCGCAAAACTTCTCATCTGAAACCATTGCCTTGTCAACCACCACGAGAATGTTTCATTTTCTCTTGGTTTTCTAAATCGGGAGTCTGGAACTCATTTTTTAATGGCAAAATTTCTGTGAACTTTGAATATAGCTTTTGATGGTACCCGCTGGAGATGGCCTTCAACTAATATAATACATTGATGGCCGCTCATTTTTTAATGGCAAATTTCTGTGAACTTGAGTATTGCTTTTTATACTTCTAAACTTATATGTAAAGTCCATCTATACTTCTACTAGTTTCCTTATGTCTCTGACCACGACCACCTTTAATAGTAAGACTCTGTTTGTTGCAATCTACGCAGACCGCTCTTAGTTATTGTGGTTCAAGTATATACTCCGTATTTGCCTGCCCTCTCTCAAAATCTTTGATGCAAACTTTCTGTGGTACATCCTTTTTCTGTCCCTTGATTGCATAAAACAGAGTCTAAGCTGCAAAACAAATTCATCTTCTTTGTGTTAAAAATTCTTTTCCGAACAACGTTCATCTTTAAGGAAGTGTTATTGATCACTCTTTTCGTTAAGGAAGCATGTTTAGCTAGTGGAATTACAAGTTGGTTATATACCCCTTTCAACTTGTTTTATTTCTAACACGTTGGCCTGCATATAATATTACACCTTGCAACTTGTTTTATTTATGACATTTCAGGATTATATGCTCTTTGATCCATTTATAAATGGAGTTGCCGAGTTGCACGATAGGCATAGGGATATGAGACTGGATGTTGATAACATGTCTTATGAGGCAAGAAAGGGCTTTTTTCCTCTCTTCTTTTGCGCACATGTTGTTTTCCATTATCAGATTTCAATGGAATGTTGTTTCCTAACTCCATGATTGGAATACCAGGAGTTGTTGGCATTGGAAGAGCGCATAGGAGATGTCAACACTGGATTGACCGAGGAAACCATTATGGAGTCTATGCAACAGAGCAAATATCTTTCCATTATGGAAGGATCCCCGTCAAACTTGGAGCCATGCTGCATATGTCGGGTAAGATCCATAATCTCTACTAGGGCTGCAAATGAGCTGAGCCGCACGCAAGCGGCCTGTGGCTTGGCTCAATATGATCTCATTTGAACTCGGTTCGCTAACTAAACGAACTAGCTCGAGCCTTGATTTGCAACTTGTTAAATAAATGAGCCAAGCCCAAGCCAAGAGGCAAGAGATGCTTGGCTCGGATGAGCTCGTGAGCCAACATACATATGTATATATACGTGTTTCAAACCTCATAAACAGGTATAGATACACTTATACATACGTAGTTGATCTACGTGGCAGTAGGCATGCTGAGTGCTGTTAGCATTCTCTAAGTCTTGAACCATTAAATAAGGTGGAATACTTGCCTCTTGCACCTCATTTGTCTATGTGGGACTTACAACCCAAGAAGACTTCACAGCTGCACTCCTCGCCTTCAACCCTTCCACTGCTCTTTCAGTTTGTCCCACATCGCCTACTAAGGCAACTGAAAACAAATATATCCCTTATAAATTAGCAACCCAGCCCTAACGTAGACTTCATGTGCTGCATCAGTTGCTCTGCTACCAAGCATCTCGAGCTGAGCTCGAGCCTCAGCAAAGTTGCTCGAGCCCAACCATTTTAGCTCGATTCGAGCTCGAGCCCACCAAATATTGCATGAGCCGAGCCCAAGCATCACAAAGCTCAGCTCGTTTACACCCCTAATCTCTACATAGTGGAGGGGAAATTTTCCTTTCATGGAAAAAGATGGTAGTAGTACTTTTTGGGTTGTGAAGGGGAGAGATGAAAATCGATCCCTGTACATACAATGTTCTTTTTGGTAACTTGGTATCTAGCCCAATGGAGGACTAGTCCAGAGACTAATCCCACCGTGCAATTCTTGTGTTGGGCTAGTCATACGGGGCTTGGCCTCGACTTAAATTTCCACCCCCCAGCTAGTGGACCTGTGTTGAGCGAGTCCAGATGAGGCTTTACCCGGACTTCAATTGGGCCCCCGCTAGTGGACGTGCATTGGGCAAGTCCATACGAGGCTTTGCCCTAACTTCATAACTCGCCCAATGCAGGAATTGCTTGTGTAAAAATGCTAAATTTGGCAATGTTACTCTCATGGGGTAACACAATCTTCATTTTCTCTAAAAAATAGATTCAGCAACCAACAAATTTGAGTCATACCATGAGGACCCCCACACCCATTCCCATCTTTGAAAGAGAAACTTTTGAAGCCTCCCAATCCCCCCATTCCATATTTTTTCTAAAAACAGTCATCGACCCCTTTTTAATTTGTAGACCAAAAAATCATTTTCCTCTATTCTGATGGCAGAGATCCATCTCTGAATTACAAATCTCCCATCCCTCAAATGATATTCTCGCGCCCACTTCGATTTGTTTTGCAACGCTAACATTGTTTTGCTTGAACCTTTTTTTATTGCAGGAGGAGTATGTCACGGGCGATGACGTTGGGGCATTGGATTGCGGGCATGATTTCCATACCGATTGCATCAAACAGTGGCTGAAACAGAAGAATATTTGCCCCATTTGCAAAATGACTGCTTTGGGTACTTGAGTGGGAAATCCATTTTTCTCTTTCCCTGAAAGTTTTACTTGACAATGGAACATTAAACCCATTGCTTTGGTTAAAACTACTGTTGTGGGTCCTAGGGAACAAACCCAGTACTAGACCCTCATCTACTATGGTATGCATCGGATGTTCTTATAATTCTCCCAAAAAAAGGAAGAAAAAGAGAGAGAGAGAGAGAGAGAGAGAGAGAGAGAGAGAGAGAGAGAGAGAGAGAGAGAGAGAGAATATTGTAGTAACCTCCCATTCCTCAACCTGAAAAAAAAAACCAGGTTTTCATGGCTTGTGAATTTGATGGGTTCATAAGGGTGGGATGTGTAAGTTATATAAAAGATTGCATTTAAATGCAAGGATTGTTTTACTGTGTAATGGATTATTTAGAAGCATTTATCACAGATTGACCCATTAAATAATGTATTGACATTATTGAAGTTTTCCATGGGAATTTAGTTAGTCCATCACACTATTTGCTTGTGCTAATTGCTTTATGTAGGCATAGAGATGACATGATAAAAATATGACCTAGGGTTTGTTTAGAAACTTTTCATGTTTGTCTTTTAACCAGATGCCGATTTCTTGAAGAAACAAATGGAGTATGCAGACAGATGCAAGGACGGGCTAGCTCAGGCGATTGCCATACCTTAGTGTCAAAATTTTCTAATAAATATAGTAGTAATTTTTTGAAATTTTTTACAACTGTATAGGTTTGTCTGTCCAATAAATTTTTGTTATAGTGTTTGGTCAACTTATACTTGAATTTTGTCTCCGTCCTTGTGCATGTACAATTTCTCAAAACTAAAGTAGTGTTAAAGTTAGCAATGTGTTGCACAAAAAATGCTCACAATAGAATAATCAAAGTTAGTAATATCTTAACCAATAACTAAATTTTGACCTCTGTATATATATTCAAAGTTAGCAACCTTTTAATATTAACCAAATTTAATGGACCTCACTTCTCCTCAATTAAGTACACTCACCATTACGCAAAAACCTTCTACCTTATTTTCCCTCTCCCCTTTGCACAATGTTTTCAAAAAATTATTTAAAAACTATTTTTTTCAAAAATTGTTTTTTTTTCGGAAACTGTTATTTTGAGAACATTTTTTTATAACAGTTTTCAAAGTAAATAGTAAAGGGAGATCAGATAGTAAGAGTTACTCCTCCATCTCTATAATAGTCAAATATTCCATTTTGGATTATTCTTTAATAATGGAAATGGCTACAATACACACACATTAAAGGTGTGTACTATATGCATTTATTGTATAGTCCAATTTGTGCCACCTCATTAGCAATCGTAACATTTTTTAGTGTTTCATAACTTTTCAGCAATATGATTTATAACATTTCTATGATTCGTAACATTTTGGTGTATTTCGTAACTTACATAAAAAAAAAAAATCGTAACTTTTATAGGGGTGCATATGATGCACACCCAAATAAGGGGTGTGTATTGTAGCCTTTTCTCTTAATAAATGTCTGTTTTGAGAAGTTAATCGGTAAAAGTTCATACAATTATTATTATGCCCTTTTGAAATGTTAATGGGTAATAGCAAAGGATAAATTTGCAAAGTGTAGATAAAAGTTGATATGAAAGGTGTAATGATTATGTTTATTTAATAAATTGGATTTGCTAAGCAACACTCTTAAAAAGGGACGGAAAGAGTATTATTTATGGAGTGGATCCACATTGTTGTGACATTTATGAAGGGTAGAAAAAATAGTACTACTTAGTTTGGAAAATTTTGGTAATAAAAGGATAAAATAGTAATTGGCTTATTTTGTAGTTGAAACGGGGAATAAGGATAAATTAGAAGGTCAATGGTGGATTGACCCCTATTAGGGAGGGGTCGTCCGGCCTCCTTATTTATGGAAAGCCCTTTGGCTCGGAATAAATAATCCAGCCTAGGGTGGATTAGGCGAGATGAAGGGCAGGGAAGATAAGGTCATCCGATCTCCTTTTTTTCTCCCAAACCATGGAAGTAATCATGAGCCTGGAATTAGGGGAGGGGGATGAGTCATCCGGCCTTCTCATCCCCATCCAAATAAGCCGTTATAGTATATCACTATAGTTCCAATTCTTGATAAAAGGCGGTAATTTTCCAATCGAACAATCAACAAAGGAAGGAGAAGTCTGAAATTGAGCTATGTGCAGAAGATCTTATGTCCATCCCTAACTTAAAAGAATTGAAGCTGTGAAAACAACTCAAGGCCTAACATTCTGCCCAAGACTGAAATGTTGCAACTTGAAAGGCCTTTTCCAGATTGTAGTAAATTTTGTTTCCAATGTGCAAGACTTGTATTCAAATTTACAGTAAGAAATGACATGGACATGGAATTTAACAAAGTGTCAGGGACCAAACGAGGAATTAAATGCCATCATCACACACTACCCAAAATGAAAAACCCATAATCAATCATGATTTTTTTGGGATCATAATCAAGCATGATCGGATAGCCCATCCCCATAGTTAAGCTGGGTGAGGCTGTAGAGAAAAGCACTGGGTGGCAAAAATATCAACACTTCCAATGGCCCAAAACAATAGGTCAATACCCATGTGATTTTTTTTATTTGTTACCCCAGCACAGCAGCACTTTTACTTTCACACAAACACCAGACACAGACCTTTTTTTTTTTTTTTTTGGTTTGACAGTAATGGGTGTCTGAGTTAGTATGCGTGCACCTCTACTAATATCCTCTCCAGTTTGGTCAAAGGCAGGTCGTCTACATCGGGACTAGGGAATTCACAAGAAATTACTTTCTTACGGCCTGACTCCAAAAATCGAACCCTTATCAATTGGGTGGGAAGTAAAACCACCAACCGAAGGGAGATTTGTATTCCCAGGAGAAATCTGTATTGGAATACCTGTCCTATGTTTTGTACATGCAACTCTTTCCTTTGTTCTCTTAGTCCATAATCCATGGGAAAACTCACCCATCTCTCCCATACTGCAATTACTGTCACTTTTTTCCATTTTTGGTGGTGGGTCCTTATGCCCTACCATGTTCGCAAATATTCCATTATTCCCACCCAAACCTTCTGTATGGATGCACATTTTTGGCAGCCTGAAGTCAAAAGGAATGTTGAAACATCAATCAAGACCTCAATGATTCCTCTCTCTGTCTCTCTCACTCTCCACCACAGAAGAATAGCATCCCATGCATTTTCCTAGTGGACTGGGCTATAGATGCCCCTTCATAGCTCAGATGACCCTATATTAGCTTAGGGTCACACTTTAGGAAATTGACAAATCCATGGCCAAACTTTCAGATGTATATTAGTCCAGCCCTACTTTGGATTCACAACTTTGTGTACATTAAATATATATCAGATTGTGTAAGACATATATTTTGGGGTCCCGCACTAATGATCAGAATAGTTTAATTTGATTAAAATATCATTTTAGAAATTCTTACGAAAAGTCAGCTTATTCGGATTTATAAAAGGTTTAATTGATTCATTCAATTTTTGTTTCTGTGAATACAAGGACAAATTCGATGAAACTTTTACTGATATCCGAATGTGATGATATTTTATAGTGATTCATAGAAATATATTTTAAACAAACTGAATTGCTGCTGTGATAATTTGTACATCAAATGATGTACCCATGATATTTTCTCTAAGTCTATAAGTGTCCTTCCACCCACAAAGCCCTCATTGCCTTTTTCATGGTTATCAAAATGGTTAGGGGCCATTCTCATGTGGCCATGAGAGAAGGGATTGGGACATAGAAAGGTGGATAAGTTAGCAACTAATAAATTTATAACCAAACTTGATACATCAGTGGATCATATTTATAAAGGGATATAGCTCCTTCCAATTTCGCAGGCAAATGAAATCATCAACCAAATTATCTTTACATTTTTTAATCTCAAGATGTAAGGTGGGGAGAATTATCCAATTCCTTTCAGACTATTCCAAATTGCTTTCTTTGAGATATACTACTAATTAACAAGGGAAAAAAAGAAGGCCTAAAGTGTTTTAATTGGATACAAATTCCAAAGATTAATTGGTAGAAGTGCAAACGAGTTCAACCGAACCGAGTTTTAAAGTGTTTAAGCTCAACTTGTTACTAATTTAGTGAGCTCGAGCCGTTGATTATGTCCAAAATCAAGATGATCAAATTTTAATTAGCATAATTTTGAGAAGTGGTTATCTTGACAAAATAAACTTCCGAAGCGGAATCTATTATTAAGATTGCAACCCTATGATTTACCCAAAAAAAAATAAAAAGATAGCAACCATATGTTTATTGGAATGGGATCCATATGAACTTTACAATGATTGTTATTCTCGAAGAGTTTTAGAAAACAAACGGTTCTGGTCAACGAAGAAAATTCTTGCACCAATGACTGAGTAAGTAAATGACAAACCAAAGATGACATTCGAGGAGACAATTTTATGCTCCTTTTGGGTAAAAAACCGATTTTTAGTTTTTTGGTTTTTCTATTTTGTCCTTATTCAATTTTTTTTGCATGCATCAAGATTTTGTGGTTTCTGGATTTCTCTCGACGAGACGAATCTAACAAGTATAAATTTATGGTCAAAACTCAAATTTTTTTGAATAACGCCAAAATAGGTGGATTATTGGCAAAAATATTTGATTTGACTATAAATATATTTAGATTCGTCTCGTCGAGAGGAATCCAGAAACCACAACATCTTCATGCAAAACTAACGAATGCAAAAAAAATTTGAATAAAAACAAATGAAAAAAACCAAAAAACCAAAAACCAATTTTTTACCCAAAGGAGAACATGTAGGTTTAACCACGACCCATGGAATTTTTTAGCCTGGTTAAAGTCTCATTTTCACTGAACATTCATTGTGTATTCGTCTTGAATTTGATTTATTCGGAGAGAAAGTTCAATTATTTGTTTTTTTTTTTTTTTTTTTTTTACAAGCTTGACAATTGAATAAATGGATGATCGATTTTAAATTATACCTTCAGTGTTGGTTATCCTGACTTAACATAAGTAACGCAAATTACACATATAAAACTCAATATTGGTTACGCTGATTTTTAATTGACTGGAGTTTTTTTATTTTTAAAAATTCACCAGCTAAGTACAATAAAATTTTTAACTAAAAAAATAGTAAAATATAGTAAAACATCTGAAATATTAATTTCTTTCATTTTCCCACCTTCAAATCTCCTTTACAAAAACCGTAACAGTACATACAAAACTTCATCCACAGGTTAAATTCTATACATACCAACATCAATTTATAATTCTCCATCAAATCTAAAATTACCAAAAAAATGGAGAGAGACTTTTAACCCAAAAGGCGTCAAAAAAAAAAAAAAAAAAATCAATACGGAACGACGTCGGTGCAACCAAAATCCTCAGAATTGGAATTCGAATCCTCCGGCCACGAATCCCGAAGCAACTTCAACAACATCTGCGCTTTTCTTTTCGCTCTCTCCGTACACCCACTCTGAACCACCAACAGCAACCGACTCAACACCCCCTCCGCCACCGCCTCCCGCCGGCACACCTCCGATGCCGAGCACACCGACAGCATCGCTCCGGCAGCGTACTCCGTGGCCCGGCCCGACACCTTAAGCACGACCTTGACGAGTATCGGAACGGTGAGTGGGTGGGCCACAAACGCCGCGCATCCCGACGGGATACGGCATAGGAGCTCCACCGTGGCAAGCGATCTTTCCGCGTTGCTTACGTCGACGAAATGCGACAGTCTATTGATCAGCGCCTCCACCGCTCCGGCTGACACCGCCTTGTGGCGGTGTTGCTTTGATAGGCATAGAGCGAATAAGGCTTTGATTGCGATTTTGAGACCGCGGGGAGAGATTAGTGGAGAGTTAAGAATTCCGATAATTCCTTCGTGAATCTCGTCGGAGCTGCTAATTTCCGATCGGAGCTCCGGAGATCTGGTACCGGCGACGACAGTCTCTATCAGTGAAGCCGAATTGATTCGGACTTCGATCGATGGATGGAATAGGAGGTTCACTAGGTAATTAACTCGCTCCGGATCGGAAGCAACAAACAGCGCTTCCGACTCGGAGAGCGGAAACATTGAGAGAACCGCGAGCGACTCATGATTCAACTCGCACGAGTCGGAAACATCGGTGTCCGAAAACACAATAGACAGCAAAATTTCGCGCGCGTTTTGGGCTGAGATAACGGCCCGGTTCTTCTCCGAGTCGCGAGCGAGTCCCCGCAGCCGTTTCAGCGCCGATACTCGATTCAGCATTCGAGTTGACTCGGAAGAGGCCTGACTCAGTAGTGTCCGGACAGTGGCCGGCTCAGCCGGTTGCTTCGGCGTCGGTATCCTTTCGACGCCGAACGATCGGTTGGAGACGCACCAGTCCTGGATGAGCCGCCTGAGAGTGTGGTTGGGGATTAAGGTGAAATCGGTGAGCGGTGAGCGAGTCACCGGACACGTGGTGTTCCCGGTGGCGATCCAGGACTCAATGCTGGCTCGGTCGTAGGTCTGACCGTTGCTTATTGTGACAGGATCGGTCATTAGCTCGAGCGAGATCGGACACCTGAAGTGGTACGGGATCTGAATATTTCCAACCTCCAATGGCTCTAACCTGCAAGGCATGTTTTCGTTTCCCTTATCTCTCCCTCTCTCTCTTTCTCTCTCTATAAATCTGTATCTATAGTATATATCTATCTATGTATGTCCGTGTTGATTTTTTTTTCTTTCTGGATTTGAGGTCTCTGCAAATTCTCCATCCAGTTGAGATCGGTTTGTCTGTTTTTATATACAGTGGATTCTTCTCTGCAATAACCTGACTACATTCTACCCCACACGTGTGTCGTTAACCTAACCATGGTTGGGAGCTGGGACTGGGGACCAGGGTGGTTTTTGGTCAAAGTTAGGTGTCTGACTGGTTGGGTTCTCACTTTTAGGTTGAGCTTAAATTAAACTACTGTTGGAGGTTGAATGTGCACAAATGTTTTGACTAGAGTTTTTTTTTTGGTTGTTTTTGATAATTTTGGTCAAAGTAGTAGAGATGGGTACAAGGAATGATAGAGAAATAATATATGACTATAATGCTTTGAACATGCATGTTAAAAATTTAGATTTTTGGATACAATATTTTTCATATTCTCTATAAGTTAGGAATTGGCATGAGTCAATGTACTGTGAGAGAATAATTTTGTCTCGTAAAGAGTAACAAGTCAGTTTTGAGTTTGTATGGAATAACGAGGCCTTAGTATGTGCACTGTATAAATTCTATGTCTTGAACAATTTCGGGCACATGTGTATCTAAATATCTATGTTTATTCATAACTTTGAATTTTTAACAGATCATTGAGTGAAATTATATGCGACAATATGCTAATAAAATGCTCATAAAATGGTGGGTTAGATATACTTTTGCCCTTCTTTTATACATGATTTATGTTTATTTAAATTTATCTTCCAATTTTAGGTTTTCCATTACCTTCATAAAATTGTACAGGTAATTAGAACGAATTTTTCTTTGAAGTAGCAATGGTTTCCCATCGTCCTAATGTTTACTGTGGTTTGTGGGTATACTGGAAAACTATTCTGTACTATTGGAACACTGTTACATAGTGTTTTATTTCCTTTCTTCTCTTTGATACTATTAAATACGTGCTCGTGCTCCTTTACTATGAGAACCAATCTCATTGTCTACTAGCTGGGACACCAATTGAAACTAGAGCAAACTCAGGTATTATGACATTTTTGGAACCCCAATTGAAACCAGAGCAAACTCGGGCTTTATGACATTTCTTCACTACACATTCGTGTGAATTCCGCTACAAGATTCTCTCTCTTGAAAAAATGTGGGTGAATAAATCACACATTAATTGGTCAAAAATGATAGGTGTACAATAAAAGTCTCTAACATGGTTTCAAAACACTTATATAATGTGTGGAGTCCACACACATTAGCACCACCGGGTCGGATGACTATAGTTTTTTTTTTGTCAAAGTAGTAGAGATGGGTACAATGAATGATAAGAGTTTGTTTATGACTATAATGCTTTGAACATGCATGCTAAAAATATTGATTTTTGGATAAAATATTTTTTCATAGATTAAGTTATTTTTACTGCTAGTGGAAACAAAAGTTTCCTCCATATCAATTGTATTACGTCATGTGTACATCCTAAATAGTAAAGCATGGACAGTGGCGCAATGCAATTGATTTGGAAGAAGCTTTTGTTTACACCGGTGGTGAAAATAATTTAAACTCTTCTGACTTAAGTTGGGAATTGTCCGACTTTAGTCAATGTATTGTGAGAAAATAATTTATCTTGTAAAGAGTGTTGGTTTTGAGTTCAAGTCAGGAATAACAAGGCCTTAGTACATGCACTGTGTAAATTCTCTATGTCTTGAATAATTTCGGACACCCGTGTATTCGAATATCTATGTTTATTCATAATCTAGATTTTTAACAGATCATTGAGTGAAATTAGGAGTTAGATTATGCGACAATATGCCCATAAAATGGTGGTTTAGATATACTTTTGCCCTTCTTTTATACATGATTTATGTTTATTATAGTATATTGTACACACATATAGCAGTCTATATATTGAAGAAATTTAAATTTATTTTCCAATTTTAGGTTTTCCATTACCTTCATAAAATTCAAAGGTAATTAGAACGAAATTTTTCTTTGAAATATGGTAGCAATGGTACTCGCAATAAAGTAGGGTTTCCCATGGTCCTAATGTGTACTGTGGTTTGTGGACATAGTGGAAAACTATTCTGTACTATTGGAACACCGTTACCTATAGTGTTTTATTTCCTTTCTTCTTTGATATTAAATAGGTGGACGTGACTAATTTCTGAGAACCAATCTCATCGTCTATTAGCCGGGACACCAATTAAAAACAGGGCAAACTCACGTATTATGACAATTTTGGAACCCCAATTGAAACCAGAGCAAATTCGGGCTGACCGAATAATCACTGTGGGTACCGTTTGTTGAGTGGTCAACACTCAAAAAAGGCAAAGATAGTGGACAAAGGAATGTGGGGGTGGCCACGTTTGTCTTTCTAGTTTCTTGCCTTCTTTATTCGAAACTTTCGAAACCAGTTTTTCCCCTTGCATTGTTAGGTCCCTTTGGGGTAGGATATTAACGGGTAAGTCCCCAGACGTGGACGATATTTTTTAAAAGTAGGTCCTACAATGAAAATGTCTGCGTTGTTTCCCATAGAAAATTCCTCAAAAGTAAATATTCTCTCCCATTGGTTTAATTAGCCCTTTTTAAGTAAATATTCTCTCCCATTGGTTTAATTAGCATTTTTTTTTATAGTAGTTGTGATAGGATCAAGAAAATTTTATTCCTAAAATTTGTGATTGCTTCTGCATTCTTGTTTTTTCGTCTTTAGTGATTTTAGTACATTGTTTATTATTTATTACTCCCTCTGTCCCTAAACTTTTGACACTTTTTGGACAGTGTGTCATTTTCAAATGCCTATATCTTTCAATGTAAATGTTAAAAAATATGCAATATGGATCTTGTTTGATAGATTTTAATTAGTTCTATTAAACAAAGTTTTCAAAATCACATAAAACGTTATAAATAAAAAGATATAAGCAATTTAAAATGGCACGCAATCCCAAAAAGGTCAAAAGTTTAGGGACGGAGGGAGTAAATTTTTGAATATATATATATATATATATATATATATATAGGGAGAGGATCCGATCAGGACTCCCGCATTTTATAAAATGCGGACCTTCCCTCTCCCGGCCAAATGGTCGGGATCCGAACCGTTGGATGTGTTTAAAATGTGTTTTCAAGGGCCTACGCGAAGATTCGGCAAAAAAAATGACCGGGAAGGGCTTCATCCGAGCAGTTTTCATGAAATATTTATCCTACGGTTTGTTATGAAAACTGCTCGGATGAAGCCCTTCCCGGTCATTTTTTTTGCCGAATCTTTGCGTAAGCCCTTGAAAACACATTTTAAACACATCCAACGGTTCGGATCCCGACCATTTGGCCGGGAAATGGCCTGGAGAGGGGAGGGCCGCATTTTATTAAAATGCGGGAGTCCTGACCGGATCCTCTCCGTATATATATATATATATATATATATATATATATATATATATATATATATATATATATATATACAGAACATATCCTGTGAGGGCTCCCTCACAAAAAAAGTGCGGGAAAATAGTTGTGGGCCGTTGGATCCTATGCCATTCACGCGATCCAACGGCTCACAGCTGTTTTCCCGCACTTTTTTTTGTGAGGGAGCCCTCATAGGAAACTTCTTGTATATATATATATATATATATATATATATATATATATATATATATATATATATATATATATATATATATATGGGTGCTGATTTTGGGGCTCCCTTTTTTTATGGAGGCACTCCAATATTTAATGAAGTTACAAAACTACCCTTGGAAAGATATAAAAATTACTGAAGGCACTCCCCCCCTAAATTATCTTCTAATTTACTAAGGCACTCCAATTGAAAAAATGAACCAAAACCAAACATAACACTAGGTTCTAAACATTAAAATTAACATTATGTTCCAAACATTAAACATCCACAACATAAAAATTAGGTTCCAAATATTAAACATGAATATATGTCAGATTGCTTCACGCCACTTTGCATAAAATAAAAAAATAAAAATAAAACTAAACATTGCTAGAATTCTAAAAAATAAACAACACAATTAAAAATATTGATGCTGCAAAATCTTCATAATGGTTGCGACAAAAGATCTTTATATTTTCGTACTCATTATCTACCATTTTTCCCTCAAAATGTTCATAACGGCTGCAAATCTGCATTTTAAAACTCATAGTGAGACAAACAAAGCACATCACCAAAGTGAGAGAACTCTTGACAGGAAAAGTAACAGAACTCTCAAGAGACTTTGCATAGACAAAAGGATGGTTCTACAATCATAGGCCGAAGACCATTTGTCCAAGTTGTCCTAGTGCTGAACATGGAGACAATAACATAAAGACTTTACCAATGAAACATTACATATGGAAGTAGGCAATTTAGTGACGTGTAGTAAAAGGAGTTGAGCAACTATCTGCTTTTTTCTAATTAAAAAAAATATTTATTTTTTTGGAGTGCCTGAAGTAAAACAGAAAAGTAAAGGTTTTTTTGGAGTGCTTGAAGTAAATCATGGAACTTGTAAAAGGGTAATTTTGGAAAACTACTGTAACTTGGAGCCTCTGCATCAAAATTGGGAGTGCGAATATCAATATATATATATATATATATATATATATATATATATATAGTATAGGTCTATTCAAAAAGTAAGATTTCTAAAAAACTTATCTTAAAACTAATTAATTTTTAATCTCAAAAACTTATCTCAAAACTAATTAATAACCAAACAAGGCAGTAATTAGGGAAAAAAATATGACCATTATTTTTTACTAATTAAAATATCTCAATAGAAATACATCTTTGATGTTAAATACAATGAAAAATGAATGAGGAAACGAGGACGGAGGGACCAGTAAACCCTTTTGGCACATATTTGAGTTGGTGTTAGAAGAGAATCCATCTCATTTGGGATGAAGAGTGAGAAGGAGAGGAGGAGACTAGGGCGTAGTCTTTGTTTACTGTAAATGGGTTAAAGTCCACAAAAAACGAATTTTTTGTGAATTTAAAATTGATTATTCTATTCACATACATTAACTAAAAATCCATTAATTAGCGAAATAACTCGTCTAAAGTTCATAAGTTATAGACAAACTTTTAAGGGGAATTTCACTCTAGGTATTTATCGGTGGACCCAAGTCATGGTCGCGTACGTGGCGTTCCAACATTTTCAAACTGTTAGAATTTGGGCTAGTTCCAGGACCCAATCGAGTCACCCATGTGGGCATGACCCGGTGATCCATTTATTATAGAATCCTATCTTATGTTGGGAGGTAAGATAGAAGAAGTTGAAGTAATCCTAGGCTTTTAGGATTATATGACTTCTAAAGCATTTAGGATGCTCACTCTATATAATTTCTGCAGTATATTCATAATATATGCATACAAAATTATCAGTCATTGAGTTCTACGAAACTCTCTCCCTAGTTCTCTCTCTGCCATTAAAGAGCGATTCGAAGCTTTTGCACCGTGGAATAGAGAGTGATACTTGAATCACGTAGTATCACTCCATCGCAGGAGATTGGTGCTATTCTAGTACATGCCGGATGAGATAATCCATAAACTAAAAGATTCGGTTTGATAAAAGTTCACTAAAGGTAATTTGAACTACTCATTTCTGTATTCGTTTTTGAAGTTTAACACAAACATTACACAATCATCATGTAGGATCCCTGAAAAAAAAAATAGTGTAGAACAGGCCAAAATAGGGCTCTCAAGACTCAAGTCTCAAGCACGTCGGTCAGTATTAATAATTTTTTTTAAGTGTGGGATTTGATAATGCTCCAATAGTGTCTGATAATTGCAGGAGAGATAGAGAGAGTGAGGTACAGACTTGGTTGTCTGTGGTCAACCGGGCAAGATTGGCAGTACAGCTTAGGGTTAAACCTTGGTTCCCACCATGCACGTGCTGGAATACCAACCTGCGCACGTGTTCCCAGCTAAGCCACGGGGAACAGAGAGAGAGAGAGTTTTGACCGGTCTCCCTTTGGCTACTCCCACACTTATTTCGAGTCTTTGACGGGTAAATTGGAGTATTCACCATCCGGTAATTTCGAACCACGACCATGTGATACTTCGGATTAGGATAATGATACGCGTACAGAAAAAATGGGACCGATATTGTATTGATCGCGTTCGGGGACCCACTTTTGAGTCCCACACGAGTGATCTGAACCGTTCATTATTTTTAAAACATTTTTCCGAGGGGCCCCACAAAATTTCAGCTCAATCGGACGGTTGGAAGTGTTCGAACCAAAGTTTCACCGTTTGAATAGAATTTTTTTTGATTCAAACGGTGAGACTTTGGTTCGAGCATTTCCAACAGTCCGATTGAGCTGAAATTTTGTGGGGCCCCTCGGAAAAATGTTTTAAGAATAATGAACGGTTCGGATCACTCGTGTGGGACCCAAAAGTGGGTCCCCGAACGTGATCGGTACATTTTCTGTGCTCCCCGTTCTGTACGGGTAGCACTGTCCCTTCGAATTATTTCCAAGTATTTCAACATTATGTAACATTTATGAGAGGAGGTAGTTCTGCTAACACAACGAATAACACAATATTTGACGCAACGATAATCAGAGTCTCACGCTAACAATTGGAGCCGTTCAAAATTTGTTTACAAAATCACCTCATTTGAATATCGATAGAGGTTTGATCGATTTATTTAGTTTTATCCTGAAAATTTGATAGGAATGAACCGATCAAACTCTTACCGATATACAAATGAGTTGATTTTTTACGGGAACCCTTAAAAACATATTTTAAACAAATTGAACGGCTCTGATTATTCGTGTTGGGCTCACAAATTTTTTTTATGTCAAATATTGTGTTAATCGTGTTAGCAGAATTGCCCCCTTTATGAAACGTCTATTTGATTTGTTGTGAGCTCTATAAAATTTTGGTTATTTTGGAGTCAAAACATGTCATGTGACCATGTTCCGGGAGCATAGACGACGTTGACACCACACTTATTTGAGCCTTTGACGGGTAAATTAGAGTATTCGATAATTTTGAAGCACAGCTACATGATACTTTGAATTATTCTAGCACCATACATCTACGTAAAATCAATAAACTTTGCTGTGAACTTCCATAAAAATTAATGATATTAGACTCGAAACACGTCATGTGACCATGCCCCCGACATTGAAATAATTAGACTTCTTTGACAAGACTCGACTGTATGGCAGTTTTTCACTTTTCCTATGCCTTGAACAGTTTGAGCAGATTGCCAGAATAAAAAACATAAGTAATTGGACATTTTCCATTAAATAACAGTAATATCTATTTCGACTTACGAGTATAAGCATAGAAGAACAAAAATGATTGTAACACAAATTTTGTGCCACAACCAACCACAACCCCATTCACATGGGGTGTGGGTCCCACATGGGTTCCACGTGCGGACCCCATATCCCATGTGAGTGGGGTTGTGGTACAAAATTTGTGTCACTATCATTATTCTTAGAAGAAAGGTAAAACTTCACTGATCTCGCATGAGGTTTCTGACAATTTCAGATACCTCCTTTGAGGTTTATGAAATTATATTGTCTTCCCTTGCTTTTGAAGTGCTATTGCCGAGATCCTCCCGTCCATCGACTAAAATTGCACGGCGTTAAATTTAGCTCTTAAAAGACAAAAATGTCCTTTAGAATAGATTATGCTTCTAGTCTTTTGATTTTGTTTTCATCTCTAGTTCCATTTTATTTACTAACAAGCATTAGTATTGTTTCATTGTTTGAATTAGGGATAATTTAGCCTAGTTTTTTTTTTATACACTGAGTTTTTTTGAATTTTACATGAAAATTTTAAAATTATTTAATTGTCTTGATTATAGAATTTTAAAGAGGACAAAATTATGACCAAAGCTTAAAACTATTTGCTAACAGACTGTTTTTAAAATCCCTTATCCAATCAAACACTTAAATCATGATTTTTAAAATAAAAAGTAAAATAAATCCACATTGTATTTTTGTGTCACGCAGTAGAATTGTTTATTTTATCCAATTCCAAAGAAGCTCACATGGACAAAATAAAATACTTATTAATATAATTTTTTGTTAAATATAGTTAAACTAGAGATGAGAATTAAAAAAACACATTGTATTTTTGTGTCACATAATAGAATTGTTTATTTTATCCAATTCTAAAGAAGCTCACATTGACAAAATGAAATACTCCATCCGTCCGGATTTGTTTGTCCACAAACATACTTTTTCAAGTCCTAAAATATTTGTCCATTTTCAAAAATTAAAGGATAAAGTATGAAAAATTTACTCTTTTGCCCCTTTTCTAAAACTTAAAATAACAACTCAAAAACTAATTTTTTTTTAAAAAAATAATGTGTTTACATTTTTGAAATTTTTTTGCACCGTATTACAGTTCTCAATGAGATCTATCAAATAAGATCCATATTAATAAAAAATAAAATAAAATTTGTAACTACATTATTTTTGAGTTTGAAAATTACTTGTAATTTCGTAATGGACTATCAAATTGGAATTGAGGGAGTATTAAATGAAGGGATTGAGGATAAAATAGGAAATTAACAAACTCAAAAGGTAATGGAAAAAAAGTTTGAATCCCCAAAACGGACCAACAAATCCGAACGCAGGGAGTACTTGTTAATATTATTTTTGTTAAATATAGTTAAACTAGAGATGAGAATTAAAAAAAAAAAAACTAGGAGCATAATGTACTTTGAAGGGCATTTTTGTCTTTTAAGAGCTAAATTTAACCCGTTAGTGATTTAGCCAACGGAATGGGAAATCTTGGTAATAGCTTCAAAAGCAAGGGAGTGCAGTGTAATTTCAAAAACCTCTCTGAAATAGTCAAAAACTTCGGGGCAGGTCAGTGAAATTTACCCATTGAAGATTGCATTCTTTATCCACATTGGTTTTGGTGCATATTGTAAAAGTTATGGAAAGATACAATCAAATGAAACTTTAGACCTACCTACTAAATTAAAATAATCAATGGTGTGGCTAGGTTGAAAGTTTGGAAGTTAGGTTTCGTTAAGATGGTTCATGTTTGTTTTTAAAGAGGCCCAAAGTGTATTTGTCATGTCTTTTTGTAATTTTCCATGCCTCCCGAATATGTCTGGTTGATGTCATGGAATGGAAGTAGAATTATGTCTCTGTCAATAGGTGGGTATTTTACACGAGTATCTACAATTACATACCCAACTTCCAAAGAATAAAATGAAAAAATCTGCTCTAAATGTTTCCGGTAAATCCTTCGGTATAGAATTATAAAAGAGAGATACCAGATATAAAGAGACGGTTTCAATTATTTAAATGAGTCCAAAAAAACCCACAAAAGCCTTCAACATGGCCGGGTATGATCGGTTCAAAACCCCTACATGGTACAACTTAACCTTTTTTTTCTGTTATGCTTGAGCAAAAAGGATAGGACTTTGTGAGTGTCAATCAAGTTGTTCAGTGGATCTCTCTTTGAAAGACTAGTTTGATATCTACTTTTAATAAATCCACTTTTTAAAGTGTAATATTGAAAATTATTCTGTTCAGCATTTAGTAATATTTGTTTTAGCACCATAAAGGAGGAAAGGGAATTGGGGGATCTAGTTGGCTTTGTGATTCGGCCTCTGACATAATCTGATGCTCCTATTAATACAATCCACAATATTCCAACTGGGTGGTGCTCATACAACACTTGTATGCCATAATGCCACCACTTGTGAAGCTGATTTGAATATGGGATCATCCTAAACTATTACAGAATATCAACCTTTTTCTTAAGGGAAATGATTTTCGCACCCCAAATTACTAACTGCACCCCCCATCAATTCTGAGTGATTTTTGCACCCCCTAAATTGATTATCGCACTCCTCAAAATTAACAATTAGGGGAGTGCAAAAAATCACTCTAAATTGATTTTCGCACCCCCAGGGGGTGCTGTTAACAATTTGGGGGTGCGAAAATCACTCCCCTTTCTTAATTTGTTTTGGTTAATTTGAACTTGTGAGCAATATATAATGGATGCGGAAGCGATAGTTCCGGTTACCTTGCGACGAATATAAACTGAGATGGAGAAGGTGTTCGGGCTACCTCATGGTAGTTTGGGTTACCTCGGCCTCTTTTATCTTATTCCAAGACATAACCTATGACTCTTTAATAAAAGGGTCCTTGGATCATGTCCACATGAGTGACTTGATTTGGTTTTGACCCCAGCCCCAAATTCCAACATAACTGATTATACTTCAACGGTGAGAAAAGTTGTTCTGAATTTGTGAGAGTTTTTGTTTTGTTAAGATTCATTCCGCTTTTGATTGTGGGGTAACTTTTGATAAACAAAAGAAAAGAAAAGAAAAGAAAAGAAAAGATTGTGGTATAACTTCCACTAGAAACTCGCATATAGATCTTTAGTTACTCCGGTTGAGTGTCCCATTTTTAGCATCAATTGTTGAAAGTCGACTTTTTCTTAAAAGTTTTGATAGCCAATTTATTTCTCATTTGCTAAAAACTAAGTTGCTAAAAATCAGTTAACTTTCTACAAGAGTGCTAAAAGCTAAGTTCCTAAAAACCAATTTTTCATAAAAGTGCTAAAAGCTAAGTTGTTAAAAGCAAAAGAGAGCTGAGCGCGACAAAAAACCCATTAGCCCACCACCTAAAGGCGTGCAATTTTTGGTTAAAACAATAAAGTATTTTTGTACACAAATTTTCAAATCTCTTTGCAACAAATTAAAGATCTCAATTAATTCTTTAATTTAGTACGCAAAAGTTAAAAAATTAATGAATAGAAGCATTTTATTTATTTATTCAAAAATTCTTTTTTTTATTTATTTATAGTTGACTAACTGTTGGCACGGCGAGTGCCATGTTTATATAGTCAAAGAAAGTAAAGGTTCTAAAAGCATATGGAAATTGGAATATATGCCTTTTAGACATTGAATTGTATTATTGCCCATTAAATAAAATCTGGAGCCGGATTCCCCCTACCTACCTTCAATTTTGATTTTTGATTACCCTAATACATGAAATAGTTAATGGATTGATAAGTTGGTTCAAGTGCTTGATTAGAAAGAATCAAGCCGAGCTACAAAAAATAGAAAAAAAAAAAAAAACAGAAACGGAAACGGAAACGGAAACGGAAAAGGAAGAACAGTGGCGGCTCCAGGAATTTTGAACAGGGTGTTCAAAAATTATCTTAATTCGACTAGGTCTATTAACTAGTCATACATACACAAATTTTTATGGAGTATATTGGTGTGAATAATGCAACCAAATAATACGAAAAGACGTAAGATGTCACAATTGCATGTTTCTTGGAAAATTCTATATTTTAGGCCAAGCAAAATTAAATTGACACATAAGAATATTAGTTTTTATTGTAGAAAGTTGTTTCGCGAATAGGTTCCCATGGATTTTTTTTTAACATATGCTCTTATTTTTGGAGATATAGAGTTGATTGTTGTTCATAGAAAAGGAAGACCACCATATCGACACCAATATTATTAACAGTGTGTGCTTTGGTTTGAGCTTAGACAATATGTGTTAAATTGTGAATTTTTTGGATTGATGGATGTTCACAGT